>OY757189.1:78044888-78362753 GCA_963583895.1 Melanophora roralis
ATTTTTTAATATAGCGCCAATACCAATTTTTAATCAGCCATAATATCTTTCAGTCGTAAAATTTGTTTTATTTTCTAAAATTTCTTTTTTGTTTATTAGGCTAATTGGTTCAATTTTATTGTGATAAGATTTAATTGAAGAATTATTATTGAAAAAGTTTAGTTTCCCGATACTAGCCGAGTGGAATGCATTTTCAGAGCCCGCTACAACTCCTCATCAGCACTCTTTGTTCGGTACTGAGCATTGGTAGTAAATATCTTCTATTTAACCCAAGTTTTATTGAAATTTGAATACGGAAATACTAATTTGTATTTTACACATACTCTTATTTATAATTCTTGGGTTAGAACGAAATTTACGGCCTGCCATTCATTTTCCCACATCATGGCAACACCTTTTCTTTTATATATTCTTCATCTCACCACTTTATTTTTGCCTTATTCATCTCTATTTAGATGAGTATGAAGGCAGCATGCTTTTGCATGCTTTAGTTTTGTCTCGCTTTTTAGTTATGTTTTTTTTAAATTTAAATTTGCTGATCATTAGTCGTCAGCGAGTTGTTGACATGTTTTAATATTGCGGACGTATTTTCTTACACCATACCTAGTGTCATTTAATACAAATTTATTTTTAGCGTATTTTTGAACAATTTTTATTTTCTAAAATTTCTTTTTTGTTTATTAGGCTAATTGGTTCAATTTTATTGTGATAAGATTTAATTGAAGAATTACTTTTGAAAAAGTTTAGTTTCCCGATACTAGCCGAGTGGAATGCATTTTCAGAGCCCGCTACAACTCCTCATCAGCACTCTTTGTTCGGTACTGAGCATTGGTAGTAAATATCTTCTATTTAACCCAAGTTTTATTGAAATTTGAATACGGAAATACTAATTTGTATTTTACACATACTCTTATTTATAATTCTTGGGTTAGAACGAAATTTACGGCCTGCCATTCATTTTCCCACATCATGGCAACACCTTTTCTTTTATATATTCTTCATCTCACCACTTTATTTTTGCCTTATTCATCTCTATTTAGATGAGTATGAAGGCAGCATGCTTTTGCATGCTTTAGTTTTGTCTCGCTTTTTAGTTATGTTTTTTTTAAATTTAAATTTGCTGATCATTAGTCGTCAGCGAGTTGTTGACATGTTTTAATATTGCGGACGTATTTTCTTACACCATACCTAGTGTCATTTAATACAAATTTATTTTTAGCGTATTTTTGAACAATTTTTATTTTCTAAAATTTCTTTTTTGTTTATTAGGCTAATTGGTTCAATTTTATTGTGATAAGATTTAATTGAAGAATTATTTTTGAAAAAGTTTAGTTTCCCGATACTAGCCGAGTGGAATGCATTTTCAGAGCCCGCTACAACTCCTCATCAGCACTCTTTGTTTAGTTATTGTTAGTATCTAAACTATTATCTGTTTCCTTTCGTTGCAGCTAATTAATGCTTGATTAGGCTTAGCTTTTTGCAATTAGCTTGATTTGTTTAAATTTTCAAATCGTATTATCAATAAAATATTACATTAATTTTAAATAAATTATAAAATTATTTATTAAATTGTCGCTTTGCCTTATAGTTTTTCTTCAAATGTGTATATTGTATTAAAAAAATATTTTCACTCGCTTAAAAATGTTTGCTGGTTGATATCATGCTTAAAAATTGTAATAATATTTAATGACTACGCTGTTTGTAATAAACACACACATAATTGGTATTATAACAGTTTTGCATTAAATAATAACATTAAATTTAATGAATTTTTATCACCTTTAGCAAATAAATGAAATCGATTATTATGTGTGCTCACCTCAAACGCACATAATTAACATAAATTTAAAGTCCCCTGCAGTTCTTTTACTTATAGTTTTTATTGATGCCATTAAGAACTTAGTATAGAGTTAAGTAAATTTTATATGTTTGACAAGAAGTTGTTGTTTTAAAAAGTAAAATCAAAGTCAAAGATAAGTACTTTTAATAATTTAGAAACACTTTATATTAAAAATTATTTTTAAAATATGTTTTTACTTGTAACTGTTATTTTGCTTATAACTTAAATCATGTAATTTTTTCTAAATGCAGGGCTTTTGCTTTTGTTTAATTATTTAAATAAATTTGTGTACATATCTAGAGTTAATTGCAAAATGTTAACTTTATTAATTTGCTTAATAGTCAATATAATGTTTTTAAAATCTGCGTATGTAACACATAGCTTCCATAAACATACTCACACACGACTAATAAAAACCCTTCCTTAATTAACCTTAAAATATTTTATGTTTTCCAAACATAAAAAATGTTTTCCTTTATTGTTCCATTAAACGCAATTTTTATAAAATCAAAACGGTTTGTAACTAATAATTTAATTGTCTCAGGAAAATTTATAGGCTTATTAGAGGTTTAACCATAGCAATGATGCTTATTTACAAAGTCTTTAAAAAAGAAGTAATTTTGAGTGGATATTTTGTAGTTTAACGCTATTGCATTCTCGTTTTTGCAAGCATGAAACACACTTTAAGTTGAGTTTGTATACAATAATAAAAAACAATTATATGTAGATACTAATATAAACTAGAACTTTGACTTCGAAATGCAAGGACCCTGTAGTCTAGTGATGAGCCTCATCTTATGAGTATTGAGATGTGTTGAGTTGAGTTCAGTGCAGTTGAAATGAGTTAAGTTTAAGTTATATGTGGTAGTAAGCAAATAAAATTATGTAAAGTCCAAGGATTAAGTCGCCGTTAAGACTTGCAATGTAAACCTTATTTAGTGTTTATTTTTAAAATAAATTAAATAAGTTTAATAAGGTAGACATTAAGATAAATAATGAATTTAAATTAGATAATTACAAGTAAATATAAATTTTAATTAAACCAATTAAAACGTTCATTCATAATTTTGTTGCATTTTCATAAAATTTCTTTATTGTATATATCTAAAATTGGAGCAAGCCCTAAGCTTATATATTCATTTATTAAAAATATTTCTTTGTTTGCAGGTTAAAAAACAATAAAAGTTTAACTACGACTATAAATTTTTTAATTGGAATAAACTTTTTTCTGTGCACGTAATTGCTGAATATTTTTTTTTTAAATGCAGTTGAAATAAAAAAACTCAATTCAACACTACCTTCATTTGAGTTTATTGTGAAATTGTTCATAAATATGTCCCTCAGCCTGGCATTCACAAGGTGCCAGGTTGTTCAATGCTTAACTAGGTCGGTAAATAAATTTTTTTTTGGTTTCTTTTGTGACGAGTGTGATTATTTTGCACAAATTTTTTAATAGCTCAACGATGTTCCTTAAGGTGATATATTGTTTACAGTCTTATAGATAGATGCTGAAAGAACAGGATTTTTGCTTAAAATGGTCAATAGAAGACATTTGGCTTAGTAGTTATAATTTACTAAAAAGAAGTAAGAGTTTTATAGACGGTTAAGCACCACATTTTGATGCGGGCTATATCGAAAAATAAACGGGTAATATATTTGCTCGGCTTGGTAGTTGATGACAATAAGTTAGACAGACCCATGTGCAAAATTTTGTTGAAATTTTGGGTCGCAGAACATTATTTTTGAGCGTTACAAATATTTTCGCAAACGCATAATACCCGTACCATGTATGCAGTGTGCTACTTATTCATTTGAAAACATCAAAGAAGCCGTTTCACATGTTTCTTCTACCTACCGTCAGGCTAAATACACCAAAATTTTTTTTGGCCGATGTGGAAAAGTGGTTATCTGAAAAAGGAGAGCCCAAAGAGAATGGCAAAACAAAGATCACCCCAACTTAAAACTAATGTACAGAGTTGCAACAGATAAGGATGATTGGGAAAGCCTAGACGTGACTACTCAAAAAATTATTTTTTATGGCAATCAATCAGTCAACGAAGACCCGTTTTTGCAAAACCACTACTACGAAATCTGAGAAGACTCTGGGAAAGAAATGATAAAGAAAAATATGACTGGCTTGCGAGGCATCTAAGGAAAGTGTTTACTCCCAATACATGCACTGACATGAGGGAATTACCGCCTGATGTTGCTAGACGTCCTATAGAAATACGTTGCCGGTTTTCAGATGTTGTATAGGCTTTAGCTAACTTATGTTAAAGAAAAAAAGCTCCAGGGGTTGATAAAATAAGCAACAAGATGCTTTTAGAGCTACATTTTACAGCTAAAAGAATAGTTCTTTTTATTTTTAATGCAATATTATGGCTCAAACATTTTTCCCCAGTATGGAGAGTTGCCTTTTTAAAGATGATTGCTAAGCCTGGAAAAGATCCTTCATAGGTGGAGTCTTACAGGCCCATAAGTCTGTTACCAGCTATGTCTAATTGTTTAAGAAATTGCTTAAAAATAAGCCGACCCTGATCTTGAATGACAATAATTGTATTCCAAATCACCAAATTGGCTTTCGGATTCACCATAGTACCATCAAACAAACCCTCAGATTGCTATAGGTGCTAAGAAAAGCCTTTGAGGAAAAGAAGTACTACTTCTCGCTCTTTATTGATGTCTCTCAAGCTTTTGATAAAGAATGGCACGAAGGCCTGATAAACAAACTAAATATAAGCCTTCCAGCTAATATTTTCAACACACTATGATCAAAAGGTAAAGCAAATAATTTGTTCCCAAACAAAAGGGGCTGGCATTCCTCAAGGGAGTATATTAGGCCCAGTTCTCTACTTGATTTACACAGCAGATATGCCAACCAACCATTTTACTCACACGTCGACATTGGCAGATGATACCGCTTTCCTCAGTATTCATAAAGACCCTAGAGAGGCTTCGAGCCAACTACAATAACACGTAACCCAGTTAAAAAAAGGGCAACTTAACCAACCGCGATGAAAAACTTGGCATTCACATTGATCCCCGCCTCACATGGAATTCACCTAAAGATGCGAAGCTGACTCAAATGAAACTTAAAGCTGCACAAATCCATTGGTTAATCGGCAGAAACCTTGTGCTTCGTCCTGATTGTAAGCTTCTACTCTACAACTCGACTTTAAAACCAATTTGGTGCTACGGTATACAATTATGGGGCACTGCTTCCACCTCCAATGTAGAAAAAATTCAACGCCATCAAGACAAAACACTAATAATGATAGGTGGTGCTCCTTGGTATGTTAAAAACAGAAACATTCACAGGGATCTACAAGTTCCACTAGTTAAATTCGAAATCCTAAGCCACTTCATTACTTTGAAAATTAACTGTCTAACAATAGATTTTTATAGGCAATGGTTTTAAACACATACAGTTGGTTGCCACTTGTAGGTCTCGTACATGACATAGTGGAACCCCTATTGCCCCTTACTAAATGTCATCAAGATAGAGGTATCTGACTAAGTTAAGTATAACCTAAATAATAGCTAGTTATTCACAAGGTATGGATGGATGCTGCCAATATTATATTGTAATAAAGAAACATGGGCCTAACACTTTTTAAAATACCTTGAGGTTATGTTTTGTGGCATAATAAACTATTTAAAAAATATAATTTGTAAAAAGCTTGAGAAATTTGTTACTACTCGTTACAATGCCCTTACTGTGTCGTCTCGCATTAATTTGAAATAATTTTTTAAGAAACTTTTTATTCTAGGTTAAGGCTTTCATTTTTAAAAACACCTACAGAAGTTAATAAAGTTTTATTAATAAAATAAAAGAAATGCCAGCATTATCGTACAAAACACTTAAAGATTTTATAGATAAAAACCTAGAAAAATTAATTCTAATAAAACTCAAGAACAAATTTTATGAATTATCATAAAATTTTATTGCACATTTTGTTTGTGTTCAACGCACTTAAAACATCTATAAAGAAGAAAGCATAACATTTGTATTATTAACAATATTTTTGTATTATTAGAAAAGAACAAAGAAGTAAGTCACAGTCAGTCAGTCAGTCAGTCAGTAAGCCAGCGTCTGACATATTAACAGTCACTTAGTTCAGTTCATTTATTTACTTTAGTCAAAATGAAATAACATTTACACCTTTATTACCCTCATTGAAGCAAAAAGCAGCAACTTTTAGCACCAGAAAAATATTCATGCTAATGGCAAGTGGTAACAAAGTACGAGGTGGGACTAACACTTATAAGGAAAGTTACTAAGAAAGTTGATGAGTTTATAAAGATGGGTGTTAATAGAGAAGGTGGGGTTATGTAAATAAAAACAACTTTTATTTTTTTCTCCCTAAATTGATTCCAGTCACGATGCCATGGTGGGTCATTATTACATACGAGAGATGTACTATACATTAATTTGGCCCAGACGATTTGTAATTGTATATTAATTTAACTGGTTGAAATAGTCAAAAACTTTTTCATCAAATATTAAAAGAATCTTTTGCTGATATTTAGAAGTGGGTTTTAGTTTGTTTGGCGGACAAGAAAAAAGCAACGCAAAGGAAAAATAAATATAATGATAAAATTAAAAATAGTGCTACAACTGTACCTGAGCGTGAGATTTTTTCATTCTAGCTGCAATTACACGAAGTTTTAAAATTCCCCAAAACAAGTGTCCCCCGGTGAATTTTAAAGCAGAGTGAGTGACTTTATAAAACTTAATCTTAACTGTTTTTCGCCTTTTAACACAATGCTGGGAGATATGCAATACTGTTTCTTCATGATATTTTAAGGCAGTTTATATTTATAAAGACTCTGACTATATTGTTCTGATATTACCCCCAAAAGTGCCATTAATTTAAAAGTTTTTTTCACCTGGGGATATTGATCATTAGGCATATTACAACAAATTTTTTTGAAATTCACTTTTTCAAACAAAAAAGGAAAATGCAGAGGGCGAATTTTTTGAACTCGCCTTGATACTGCCTGTATTAGGGTTACCCTGTTTGTCCAATAGCATTAACTTTTTTATTGAGAATGGTAGGCCGTTTAATCCAAATAAATTTTTGCTCTGATAGTACAATTTTGCGTACAGGACCAAACTCAGTAAAATATTCAGCAAAATCATTAATTTTTTTTTGTCTAAAATCGTGCTATTGCGCTCTTACTTGTTACATATTGGTTTGTTAGTCACAATGAGGTTGGATGTTTTGGAAATTACTGAAAGACATAACTAAAAAATTAACTTGGTCATTGTTTCTAAACACACCAAAATCGTTCGTGGTCAGAAAAGAAAATGACTTTTGGTTAAGGTGGTGAGTGTTTACATCTTCCGTGTAGGGAAATTTTATTTTTAAATACTTTCGTGCATATATTTCCCAAGTTTTATATATGTACATATGTATGTGTGTAAAATAATGTAATATTACCTCCATCTAATCAGAATAGTGGAAAACAACAAGTGCAGGACATGATGGGAGAACATCAAGACGATAGATCATTGCCCGTGTTATTTTTGGGCTCCTGAAAAGGCCAGAACCCTATATTTTATGTTTGATATTTTGTCAGATGTGACCCACTCTGGAGGTGAAGAATGGGAGATGCTGATGAAATTTGTCCGCATCACTGAATATCTGTAAATTTCTCTGTCGAGATTGTTTTTCCTAGCTAGCGCACAAAAAAGTGATCACTGGCTTAGACATGCTATATCCTGTGGCACTCGAGGCCTTTAAGGCTTCCTCCTTTGTAACTAATCTAATCTTACCTTATACATTTTGGAGTTCAAAACTTTTATAATTTAGAAACAAATATCTAGAGACAGCCACAACTTCACTTTCACCAGGCTAGTTGGTCCGTCCTGAACGTCCTCTACAAAAGCGATCTTGGGGGACGCTTAACAAACCGTTGAGTTCCAGTTAGTTAACACTTCGTAGTTTGAAAAATGCTAAATGTATATCTATTGGCTTGTAGTTCTTACTATTTTTCCTTTTTAGTGACCGGGGTTAGATAGGTTATGCTATAAACCCAAGTGTCGAAGAGTATTTCTTTTAACTATGGCTGGCATTCCATCCAGCCTAGGTGCGTTTCTTATGCTGAGATCCGTTAAAAGTTCGTTTTAACTGCTGAAACTTAAAAGGGTTTATCTAAAATATCATATACAACGTTTTTAGTTTTGGTTGATTGCTTACTGGAAAAAATGCGTGGCTTGAAAATTTGTAATTTAACCAAATTGTAAACTTTTTTCATCTTAAATAACTGATAAATTTTACATGCAAACGTTGTATAAATAGAGGTCTTACGTTTAATGAATACTTTGGCCTACTAAAAATTTATCTTTTTTTTAATATTTTTATTATTAAAAATTTTCCTTAACGAACTAAGAATAAATATTGAAATCTCAAAAAAAAAAAAAAAAAAATATAATAAATTAATAAAAGTGCAGCCAGTGTTAGACTTAAATTAAAGTTTTTTTTAATAATTCCAATGATTTCGTCTAAGTGCAATAGCATTCCTTCTATTCAATCGTGTGTGCCCACCATGTTTTGAATGTTTTAAGTGTTTCAAGCTTATTTAAATACTTGTTCAAATAGTTTTTGATTTTAAATTTAAATAGTGGAACTTAGAAGCCCTTGTGGATATTGTTTTTATGACGTAGGATTTTGTTTTTATGACGTTGAAATTTTTCTATGCTTGCGGCGAAAGCAGTGCCCCATAATTGTATACCGTATCACCAAGGTTAGGTTAGGTAGAACAGGCAGCCGTTAAGGGAAAGAAATGGTACAGTCCACTTGGGTCCGCTTAATTGGGTCCCTTCGTGTTAGCTGGAGAGGCAGATAGAAAGGGTTGAGATAGGATAAGAAACAAAGAACAGAGGAATGAAGCAGACTTACCAGGGTCTCTTGTGGGAATTGAGCCCACAACTTCAGAGTAGTAGACTGGTACACTTACCACTGATCTACCGGGGCACCCTCCCTCCGAAATCAAATTGATTTCGAAATTGAGTTGTTGAGCAAAAATTCACAATCAAGGCCAAGCACAGATTTCTTTGCAATTAGCCAACGAATTTGGGAAGTTTTGAATTTTATTTGTATCAACTTTACATCCATCTCTTTTGGACTTCCGTTTGAGGCGGAACTGCGCAAACCATGTAAGCTCTTTGCCCAAAATACGAATATTTCTTGAATAATATTCTGGCGGCATTAGTAGTCGTAGAGGTTTTTGGGAATTTACATGTAATACCGGCTTCGTGACTCTGTTACAGACTAATTATGGCTTAGAACAAATTTCAAGCCTATTTTATTTAAAAAGCTTTTCAGTTACTTTTAACAATTTTTTTTCTTTTCATATTTTTATTTTTGAATTTTCGCCTTTGGCAAACTAACAATAAGTATTCAAATCTTAAAGCTATTTAATTTTCATTAGACTTGCCAGTACCAGACTAAAATTCAAATTCTCATAATAAAATTAATTAATTTCAGTAGTTTCATCTATGTTCAATAGTGTCCCTTCTTTTCAGATGAATGTGTCCACTATGTTGCAAAATGTTTCGAGCGAGCGGATTTGGATGCGTTTCCAGCTTGTTTAAATACTTGTCCACTTTGTTCAGGATTTCGCATTTAACTAGTGGAACTTGTAGATCCTTATGGATATTGCTGTTTTTAATATACCAAGGAGCACCAGTTATCATTTTTAGAATTTTGTTTTGACGGCGTTGGATTTTTTCTATGTTGGATGCGGAAGCAGTGCCCCATAATTGTTCAGGATCTTTATGAATACTAAAAAAAGCAGTATCGTCAGCAAATGTCAACGTGTGTGTAAAACAATTGATTGTCATATCTTCTGTGTAAAGCAAGTACAGAATTGGATCAAGTATACTGCCTTGAGGTACACTAGCCCCAATTAGTTGAAAAAAACTTATTTGATTTCCCTCTTTGATCATAAATTGTCTGCCGATTAAGTATTTTTTTAGCAGGTTGGAAATATTGGATGGTAGACTAAGTTTTGATTTGTTTAAAAGGCCTTTATGCCATACTTTGTCGAATGCTTGAGAGACATCGATAAAAAGCGTGAAGCAGTACTTCTTTTCCCCAAAGGTTTTTCTTATAACCTGTACCATCCTGTTGGTTTGTTCGATGGTTCTATGTCAGCTTTTCAAATAGTTTTGACAAAGTTGGTAACAAACTTATAGGCCTATAAGGCTCCACCCTCGAAGGATCTTTACCAGGCTTAGGAATCATCTTAACTAAGGCAACTTTCCATATTGGCGGCAAATGTTTAAGCCGTATGATGGGTTTAGAAATAAAAAATAATTATTTAAGCTGTAAAAGGTAGATCTAAAAGCATTTTGTTGCTTATCTTATCACCGCCAGGAGCTTTTTTATCATTTAGGTTAGAAATAGCCTCTGCAACATCTTAAAATCGGAAACGTATCCCTATAGGACGTCTGGCAACAACAGGCGGTAATTCCCTCACGTCAGTGCATGTATTGGGAGTAAACACGTTTCTTAAATAGTTTGCGAGCAGATTGCATTTTTCTTCGTGATTTCTAGCCCAGGATCCTCTCAGACTACGCAGTGGTGGTTTTGCGATTACGGGTTTTTTCAAACGTCTGGCTGATCGCCATAGAGAATAGTTTGTTGGAGGAGGCGCGTCTATACCTTCAAAATAGTCCTTAACTGATGCAATTGTGTGTACCTTCAGAACGATTTTTAATCGATTTGTACACTCTGTTATCTTAGTTTTAAGTTGGGGCGATCTATGCTGTTGCCATTCTCTTCGGGCTCTCCTTTTTTTTAGATAAAAGCTCTCTAACATCTAAAAAAATGTTGTTGTATTTGGCCTGAGGGCAGGTAGTAGAAGCATGTTTAATGGCATTTATAATGTTTTCATTAAGGCTGTTTAGACAATCATCGACGTCTCCGGGTGTTTTTATTGGTATGTCTTCCGAGCAGTGAGTGCTGATATATTTTTTATATTTCAACCAATTTACTCTTTTATATAAGAAAAAATTACTGTTCGCTATTTGGTGAGGACTGCAAAGAGTGATAATTGTGTGTGAGTGGTCAGAAGATAAATCCAAAGAGGCTTTTGTCTCAAGAAGCTCCGGCGATATAACTTTTGCTACGCCAAAATCTATTACGTCTGGAATTTTATTGTGGTTGGTTGTCTAAACAAAAAAAAAACACATTATTATCTTCAGCAGCTCCTTTTTTGTTAAATACTAGTTGCTAGCGGCCAAACTATTTGTAGGAGTGAAAAAAACAAAAAAAATAAATCTTCTTATTGCTTTGGATCAACCTACTACAATAAGTTATTTGATATGGATGATTTTATTTCTTGTAGATTATATTTGACTAAAACAAAAATTTTTCTAGCAAAAAGTCCTATTGTTCTTATTTTATGCAACTATCTGCTTGTTAGAAACTTTTAAGAATTTTCTCCTCCACCCCCTCACTCGCAATCAAAAAATAAACTCTTTAAAGATCTCTTTGTGTTTACCATATCTAATGAAATATGCATTTTACTTGCTTCCATAATATTTTTTGCTATTTAAAGGGCAATAACAAAGACCCCCCAAAAATCACCATCAAGATGTTGGACAGGTTGTTAAATGCTCGTCATCAACTCTAGTCATTCATTCTTCTCCTTCATCTATTTAAAGATTTGATGTTTTGGTAAATTTGTTGTTTTTGTTATGAATTAAGAACTTTATGTGTATGTGTGTTTAGGTGAATTTTATCATAACGAAACATTTTTTTTTTAAATATTTTGCTGAAGTAGTTGGTCCTTTAATAATAAGTGCGTCTGTAATTTCCCTAGAGTGTGTTTAGCTTTGACGACTTAAGTTGTTAAACTTAAACATTATCATTTTACAACATGACGTAACAAATTTTACAACCCTGTATTTACTAGAATTGCTAACAACATACGCAGTCATATAAGATGAATGAAATGACTTTTTGGTCATCTGTTTTACGTTTTAAGAAAGATTTTATGTTTAAGTCCTTGCCAACAACAGCAACAATATTTAAGAAGTTTTAAATATAAACAAAGATTTCTTACATTTGGTAAACAAACGTCTTATGTGCAATAATAAAAGTGTGTTTGTATATACGTGTGTATAAATGTTTAAATGCTTGTGTGTATGAAAGGTCCTTTTCCACTGTTTTCATTTCTTTGCTTTACTGCCATATTGCTAGTGTTGACCTTCATTTCCTACACAAAACTTTACCTTTAAAGCTTTTGCTCTATGTGTTTGTCTTCCTAGTTGCAAGTAAAAGTTCCTCTGTTGCATTTCTCTGTGGGCACAAGTATGTTGACATATTGTATTACAAAGCAGACTAAAAACTTTAGTTTGAAACTTCAAGTTTATACTGTAGGTATTGCTTTTTGTAATAATAAAGTAAATGTAATCTATTTGGTAAACAATTATATAAATATTTAAGAGAAAGACATACAACTTGTTGTTATTTTAAAATGGTTTTAAGAAAATTAAAACTTCTTTCAACGAAGAATTAAATCATAACATTTTTAGAAAAAATTTGCTGTATGCTGTGCTTTAAATTGCTATTTCCTACAAAACTTACTGGGCAAAAGTGCCTACATACTAAAAAAACTATTAATTGTATAGAAGTAGAGAGAGGGGCAGCCGCAAAAAATATAAACAATTTATCTAAAAACTTTGAATGGTATATTTCGGACTCTAAATCTGCTTTCGACTTTTATCCTAGCAAAAAGTAGCTCCAGTACAACACGTACATTTTGAAAGAAAATTTGTTGAATAGGAGCATCATTTTAAAAAAATTTTTGAAAATTATATTTACATTATACAGGGTGTCTGGTAGCTGATTTTTTTTTCAAAGTTTAATAAAGACATAATAATTGACGCAAAGCTTTATTAAGAGCACAGAACGATAAAATAAAAACGCGGATTTTATTTTTTTAAGAGAACGTCATACAAGTGTCTTTCGTCCAGTTGAACAAACTGTTCAACACGGAGCCTTTTATTCTGCGACATACACTGCAGAAAACTTGTTTCAATTGAGCTGATTTCTCGACGAATATTTTTCTTTATAGCCACAAGAGATTAGGGATTGTAATTAAAAACCCCCTTTTTTTAGAAAGGCTTCATAAAAAAAATCCATGGGACTTAGGTCGAGCGACTTTGGTGGCCTAGGGATATCTTTAAAACGACTGATCAGTTTTTGGGGAAAACTTTCCTAAAGTAAATTCATCGAAGCTCTGGCTGTGTGAGCAGACTCTCCCATTTTGTTGAAACTACGTGTGTGAAGAGTACGAGAGAGAAGCTCATATGTTTGCAAAAAAAATTCCGTACTCATGCGCCAGTAATTTTTTTCGTTGACATTTGTCGCCTAACCTCAAAAATTTTTGAAAAAAAATGGTCCAATTATCTCATGGATAAGGCACACCAAACAGTTTCCCTAGGGCAATGCAATGGTTTGTGATATTTCGATTAACGGTTGAAGTTTTCAGAGACCAGTAACGGCAGTTCTACTTGTCGACATGGCCGTTTAAGTAAAAATGATACTCGTCGCTCCAAAAAACAACATCGTTTCACAAAAATCTTTCTTAAATCAAAGCCACTTTCTTTCAGATTTAATCAATTTGAATTTTAAAAGGATAAAACTTCAGACCTTTTTATAAAATTTTATGAATAATCGCATTTGGAAGTTTAAGTGAGGCTGCTCTTTTCCCAATAGAAAGTCGGGGATTTTCATGTAAATTGTTTTCGACCAGTTCAATGTTTTCGGAAGTCTTTGAAGTTCAACTGAGCGCTGGCCGTGAGACATTCATAGCCCAAACAGCTGAGTGGCATCTCCGCACTCACGAACAAATTAAATGTACACTCGGCCACGTTTTCGCCATATAACGAACTTTGAATAAATTTTCAATGAGCCATTACGCAAGAATCATTATCCTTAATAAACGTCTTATCATCGAACGCACGATGCTCACTCGACTACTGTGGCACCGGGACTGACAAGTCCGCACAATTGGCAATTAAACCGGCGCCACCCCCCTTCCGCACCCTTTAATAATTTTTTTTAAAATAATAGTATATTAAAGTATTAGTATGATATACAATAATATTGTATTAGTTTTCCTTCAGACAGCCTGTATAAAAACGAAACCCGGTTTCCCTGGTTGTGATATTAAGTGTTATTTGCCCTTGAGCTCCTTAGTGAAATTAGTTCCGTATGGCTTTATTTCTGCTATTTGGCAAATATAAGGCTGGTTGTATTCCACTTTAATATCTAAAATAAATAAAGCCCTTGTTTAGCTTAAATATTTTTGTATAATTTTGGAGTATAGTCGTTTGTATGAACCATGGTGGAATTGTAACTTTAAAATTTATTATAATTACAAACCTACACTTCAGGAGTTTTTATATCCTCATGCATAGTCGGAGTTAAGCTTAGATACCTTTATAAAATAAATCTTAGTTTTCGTTTTTTGTAACTGAGCGAAAATTGCGACATTCCTTTCGAACAGAAAAGCAATCTATACAGACTAACCAACAGCGTTGCCGGCTGTTACTTATGTTATGGAATATATTGTACAAGTTGTAATTTTGTAACCAGGTATTCAATTGTGTTTTTCTCCTGTCTTTTACATATTGCTTTTACAACGAACTTAGGCTATGACAATTAATACCGAATAAGAACCATATTGCAGTCAAACATAAAGGATATTAGCTTAATATGTGTTGAACTTTATGTATTTAAATTAATTATGAAATATGTATATTAATTGATCAAAAAAATTTATTTTTTTTTGCCTAAGTAATTGTTAACATTTTCATATAAATAAAAAAACTTGAAACAAACTTGAAAAATTAATGCTTAAATTTAATAACTAGAATAAATACTATAATAAAATAAAAAAAAAATAAAATATAAAAGATTTTTCGTAAGAATTTTTCACATTAAATATTTTTTCCGGAATATCCTTTTTTAAGTTAAAAGCCCATACTATTAAACACCTTCTTGCCATAAATGTATAGAAAAATATTTCAAAGTACAACAAATACTCCATTTATCGGTTTTTGTTTTTTTTAAGTAAAAAAATTAATCGGTTTTGGAGTTTTCAAATTTTTGGATTAAATTTTGAAGCAATTGTACAAAAAAAATTGTATTCAAGGTTTTGACAATATATTCTGCAATATATGAGCCGTTTATTATGAAAGTGGCATAAGTCACTTTTTCAATAAAATCGAGTATATTTTAAATATCTTGACTTTAAAAAAAAGTGACTTATGCCACTTTCAAAATAAACGGCTCATATGTATTCCGCAACAAAAGAATTTTTAATTTTCTAGGATCAAAAAAAAAAAAAATCAAGCCATTTAAAAAAAACTGTTATGGAGCGAAGCGTATTCCAAGAAGAACATGCTAAGTCAATTAAAACAACAAGCAGGATGTGGAAAAACTTTCCAAAAACATTTTTGTCAAAACAGGGTGTGTGACGGCAAGGCAAACTACATTGTTTGCTTATAATTTTTAATTAAATCAAAGAAAATTGATCTTATATTGATAAGTGTTTTATCTAATGTCCGCCTCTGTTACCCTCACAGCTGCCAGACTTTTTGAGAACACTTTTCATTACATTCTCACTTATTTCACGCGGTATTTCATTAATTTTAACACGAATATTTTGTTTGAGTTGCTTCAGCTTTCCTGGTTTGTTTGCATAAGCCTCATTTTTCAGATATACCCACAAAAAATCCATCACAATTTCTTAAAGTACCTTGTTGTGGAAAAATGTTTCACAGTAATTTCATTGTAATCCTGGCTGTATGCGGTGTGACACCGTCTTGTTGGTACCATATGTCAACCAAGTCAAAAGTATGCAGTTGTGGTATTAAAAATCATATCACGATATCACTTCCGTTACGTCATTTTTAGTTTTAAAAAAAGTAACGTCCAGTGATTCCTCCTGACCAAATTTCACAGAAGACGGTCACTTTTAATTCACGTAAAGATAGCTGGTGTGTAATTTAAGGGTTTTCCATTGCCCAGGACCGACTATTCTGTTTATTCACACATCGTTTCAAATTAAAATGCCCTTCGTCCATCATTATGATTTTTTCATGAAAATCGGGGTTTTCATAGGCAAACTGTAACATCCTATTGGCATATGTACGGCGGCGTAAATAGTCTTCTGAAAGAAGCTCTTGTGTCAATTGAATCCTAAATGGAAATAAATGCAAATCCTTCTGCAAAATTGTGGCCAAAGTTGTTCTTTGAAATTACAGCTCTTGAGCACGGCATCGAATTGAGGTAGATGAATTCTTTTGAACACTTTCTTGAGCAGCAGTAATATTTGTAACCGATCTTGCAGTACGTTGTGGGCCATGCTTTGGCATATCAGCTGCAGGCCTTCTTTCTTCGAAATTATTCACTACACGATAAATACTGCGTCTTGTTGGCACGTTGTTTCTCCCAAAAAGTTCACGTCACTTTCTTATTGTCACAGTAATCGACGACTGATGTTGATAAAAAGTTATAACGATTAAAGTAAGTTATTTTACCAAATATTTTTCCGAAATAAATTTGCCATGTCTCAACTTCAAGACTACTTAATATGAAGTGTCGAGACTAACCTTGCCAACGACACCCTGTAGTTTTGAACCGGTATTAAAATTTGTAGCAGAGCGATATCATGACGAAATATTACGGTTTTATAACTGGCAAAAAGTTTTCGGCGTTTTGGGCCAAAAGTAGCTTTAAGGAAATTAGTTGCATTTAGCAAAGGCTTTGATGACATGTCCAGATTTTAGCAGCTTATAACGGATAGGAAGGACCCTTTTAGTCCCACCAAAAACAGAGCATTACCTTAGTTCCATGGATATTTTAA
Source organism: Melanophora roralis (assembly GCA_963583895.1). Lineage (NCBI taxonomy): Eukaryota > Metazoa > Arthropoda > Insecta > Diptera > Rhinophoridae > Melanophora > Melanophora roralis. Next base: position 78,061,621 of record OY757189.1, read on the forward strand.
GTTTGTGGTACTCCAGCTGGTTTCTAGGCTTAACATTCAATCTCTTATGCAAAAGGTTATCGTTAATGATTCACTTTACTTTTTTGTTTTGCAAGTAATAATTTGGTACAAAAACAATTTTCTTTTATGACGTTTAGGCAGCATTTTGGATGTAAGAAATTGTTTAAAAAGGTCTTTCGGATTTTTTTGAAAGTTTTCTTACTCGAGCGTTTAATCGATAAAAAATTGCTCGATTAATCCAGCGATTATTGTTTGAGTGGATACTCTAACAGTAACTATTATTGTTATTTTATAGATCCTTAAAAATGTGTTTGTATAGGTAAAATGCTTAGGTTGGAGTTGCACATACATGCATAGACACGTAGTAATGCATGCATGTATTCAGGTATTGTGCTAATATCATTTTATACTATAGTAAATAACAACAATTTGTATAAAATTTATTTTAAACGGTTCGTTTAGTTTCTAAAATAAACAATGTTCTTACTTGCCTCCTACATGTATTGGTTGGACAGTTATTTTTTTACACATTTACATTGGAACATTGCAAATGCAATTTTTATAAGCAAAGAAAAATTTAAAGACCGTTTGCGAAAAATTTATTTTAATTTGAAAACTGAAGTTGTTACTTTTGGCTAATGTTAGAATTTGTTTTATAATTATGAAAATTGTTTTTCTTTAAATGCATAACAATTTTAAACATTTTAGCACAAACTAATTGTTTTTTGTGGAAAAAATGTTGTTAAAATTTATTTTTGTTACAGTCAAAAAAAAAAAAAAAAACACCGAAGGGTTGGTAATGTTTATTACATTTTTATGAAAATCCTTTTTTATAAATTTTTTCTGTGTATATAAAAAGCCACCTATATTCAAGTACGTTTAACTTTTATTCAAATAACAAGCATGAGCGCTCTATTCAATTGGGCCGTATATTAAATACCCTTTACAATGGATAGGGGGTTTTGTCTGAATTTTTTTTTTTAAATGTTTTATGGCAACCCCCTTAGAAGGTGCAGATAGGGAGTAAGTATGTTTTAGAAAATATTTGCCAGGAAAAATAAGTCCTACACTTGACCTATCCTCGGGCACCCTGGAAGCTGTAGGGGCGACTTATTACAATTTCCCAAACTTTGCATGGAAGAACCCTTCAGGCGTTGTAGATATGGGGGTCGGTTGTACACTAAAAAAATTATTACAGTAACTGACTGTAAGTTATTTAGGAAGTATTCCGTAAAGTTATTTTTTAATGAAAAAACAGTTAAATTTGAATACAATATTTTATTTTAACTGATTTGAAGGGTTATTCAAAGCTTCAGCTAAACAAAAAAACTGATTTTAAGTTAAAGTTGTTTTTGTTAGTTATTTTTTTATTAATATTTTGTTTTGTTATTTTTTTTCTGGTACTTTGTGTTTTGCTGCAATTGACAGAAAATCTAGTTACTTTTAGACCAAAATGTCAGTTAATTTTTTGATGTCTGAATTTAAATGAAATATTTTGTTAATTTTAATGAATATCTTGTTTGCCGGTTTTTAAATGAATATCCAGTTATTTTAAATAGATTTCCAGTTGATTTTACAGTAATAATATTTTCAGTGTACATATTTTTCTCCAAGTTTGACTCTGGAGAAGCTATGGGCGTTTGTACATAATTTTTGTAAATTTTGTATGGCAACCCCTTAAGGTGATGAATATAGGAGATAAATATGTGTAAAGAATATGTTTGGAAGGAAAACTAATGGGGGTCCGTGACACATTTTATTCATCTAGGTGCGACTCCAGGAAAGTTGTAGAGGCTTAAACCTATTTTTTAATTTGTATAGCAACCCTGTTAGTCAGCGAAATGAGGGTGTAAGAATGTTTCACAAAGTTGTTTGTGAAAAAATTTGATAGGAGTCGGTGTTACATTGCACCCGTGTACGGAAAACTCCGGGGCAGTTGTAAAGGTTTTCGTGTACAAATTTTAGAGAAATAAACAGAGGTAGTCTTTATTTTTGGCTAACATCTCGGTAAAATATCAATCAATTTTCCTGTTTTTCAAAATCAATTTTTTCGCAGACATTTCTGATAGTTTGATACTACCTACGAGCCTATGCGATATCGAGAGTTTCAACAAGTTGGTTTAAACCACAACAGGGCAGACGAGCAGACAAAGATCGCTACATCGACTTCCCTTTCTATAAGTACCAAGAAAATATATACCTAATGGGGTCGCAGATGGATATGAAAAAAATTACAAACGGAATGACAAACTTATAAATACCTCTATCACTTATGTAAATGGTATAAAAACAAGGATGTTGTTATTTGCTTCTAGTTGACAGCAAACCACATACAAAATTAAACAGTCATGTACCCTTTTAACTTACAAACAAATCTCATACCCTGCCGGATTTTAATTAAACTCCTTGCAATCTATGTAGTTACAAATATGTATTACCCTGTTCATACATCAGGGTTGCATAGGTGAAAGGGTATTAGTTGCCAAAGTGCATTAAATGTTACTTGTGAAGAAAAATTAAATCAAACAACTACAAGTAAATATAAATATTTGTTCTTTAAAGTTTATTTCATGCAGAGCTTGTTAAGACAAATTAACAATATTTTTTTTATTCTTAATATGTAAAGGAGATAATTTTTTCCATACTTAAGCAAACAAGCAAGTTCATGATGTTTATTTAAAAGAAGCAGCGCTGTATTGAGCTGCACCTAAGGATCTGCATTTCAAGTGCAACGATTTACAAATGCATAAAAATTTACACCACGATATAGTTGTGTAATTTTCAATCTTGGTTAAAATAGATAGAACCTAAAATAAAAAAAGACTCATATGTTATGATCTATTAGGATCCTTAAGCACTGCAATCTTCTTGGTTGAGATTGGTATCGAGCTAAACTGCACTGTTAAGGGTAAAGGCAATTTTGCCCAAAATACAACTTTAGGTTAGGGCATGTTAAACAGAAACGAAGAGCCCTTAAGTAAATATCTTAACTCCCGCAGGCCGTATACTTAAATGATAAGTAGGCTTGTTGTGCTCTCGTAACAATAAAAATTATTAAGGGGAAGAATTTCACGGAAATTCAGTGATGCATATGATGTTTACAAATACTTTTAATTTTATGCATCCTAAGAGAGCCAGCTTTGGAATTTTATCCAAAATAAAACTTCTGAGACCGGCCTGAATTAAAGCTCGGTAGTGACTTAGAAGCTATTAATCGATTCAATATTCTATCTACGAGCTTTGCAATTTCTCTTCTTCACATTTCCTAGCCAATAGATGTATTTTTGTGAGTCTAAGTGACCCCTCATCACTTTGGTCAATTTTGGTTTCCTCGATTTAATGATTTTCCTAGTCTTATTCACACTCAGATCGGCCCAGATGACTTTACTCCATCCGCCAGTTTTTTCATTACTCCCCAGCTCTCTAGACAGCTTCCGTATACAGCCTCAACTTAACCTTAACTAAACGAAAGGCTTTTGGCTTCTAAGGCTACCTGCCTTGTGTTTTTAGCCGTGTTTGGCAGGATATTTGCCATTTATTTGGGATTGCCCCGAAATGCCCAATCACCAATATAAAGCATACTTGGAAATTTTCTGTGTAATAATTAAATATCTTTTGCCATTGAAACACTGCCCCCAATTTCTGGACATAATGGCTTCTATCGTATCCTGGTTATCTGTATACAAAGAAATTTAGGTCGATTGTATTGAAATTTGGGAGACCAAAGTATTCCTTAGTGTCCGGGGTTTTAAGAAGGATTCCCTGTCCAATTTCTTCCTTCCCCTTTCAGCCCTCCGTATGATAATATGATCCTTTGCGCATCTGCCTCAGAATCCTGTTTAACCAGGGCTGTTAATTTTGTGTCAACAAATGTCATTAAGCTTTGGCCTTTACTTAAAGTCTACAATCGAATAACTGTCCCTGTATAGTTATCGATTGTCTCATTCTGTCAATTCCCCCGTTGCCAGTTGACGGTTTGCTGGAAGTGTCGCTAAGTAGCGTGCGCCAGTTTAAATAGGCTGAATATTAAAGTTAGTCAACAATGCCTTTGTTGGTATGGTTGGTAGGTAAGTTAGATATATTTAAGGATTTTTTTACTGCATTTTCGTTCCAAAAACTTAAAACTATGTTATCAAAATTCAAATTACGCTTCTTTATAGCCCGTATGGCATCTTTGGACTGGGACCCAGTTTTGAGCCAATATCCCCTCTACATTGCGCCTTACATCGGTAAGCCTTCACTACCCTTTAAGGGTCCTTTTTATAGCCTATTTTTATAAACATTTTATTACTTTCCGTATGTTTTTTTTTTTTTTCTACTTGAGTATTCATTCAAAGGGCCAAGTGGGGGTAATGTCATTTTTACGTTGTCTATTCCAGATTTATTTTTTATATTAGAGTGTGTATTTTTTTTAAACAGTGCGTATGTATTTTAAATTCAAATGTATGTCTCAACTATTTACATAAAAATCAACAAAATAAACTGGAATCCCAGTTTTGTTTGATTGATGTTAATTGATTTTCAAAGTAACACAAAAGCAACCAAAGACCGACATCCACAGGGATGGATAACAACTAATACCATCAACCAACTAAATAAACAACATAAAATGCATTTTAAAAATGACAATGATGTTGGCTGTACAGAGTTATTTTTTCTATTACATTCTTATTTACTTGCTTTGCAAAAATATATCAATTGTACAAACTGGGAGAGAGAGAGGTTTTTGTTTTAGCACAGACTGCGTTTTGTTTTTATCGATATTTGGTTGACTTTACGAATATTTATTTCGAGATTGACTGCGTATTGGTTTTTGTTATTGTTGTAGTTGTTGGTTCAAATGTTATTTGACATGAATTTAAACAACAATTGCATCACGTTCTTTTGCATTAAGGACTAAATGTTTTAATCTTCCATTGCTTAAACGAAGCTCATACTGTGGTTTTTATGTACAATGGCGGAATTAAGATATCGATTTAAATTCCATTTGGCAAAGTTTTTATAACAACAATTTATTTTTCTGTGATACTTCTAAAGTTGTCGCTGAACGAATGCATTGAGCTGAAAGTCTTAATGACAGAAATGCATTTTGTCATCGTGGTTAAAGGAAAACTTAGTTTTGAAATAGCAGGGCTTGAGGATGTTTGCCTTTAAATTTAAAATAAAAACAGATGTTTTAAAATCAGTAATAAGATAATCAGGTGTCTTGCATGAAACTTTTGAGATCAATTTAAATCCTAATGAAGATAAAGAAAAAGATGACAACTGACAAAATTTGCATCCAGAATGCAATAGCTTTTGTCTTTAGACCGTTGTCTTGAAATAACAAAGATATTCCGGTATAGCTCGGGCAGTTTGGTTTTCTTGTTGCTTGGTTTTCTTCCGGATTAAAGGCTTACTAAGAGGCTTTATGACTGAAATTCTTTTTTAATTTTTGTACCAATCACAATTACTGTGAATTGGCTAATGTGCCTTCAAAAACAATCTGCACTAGAACAAGTAGGCGAGCAATTGACATTCCAATTTCAACCACCTATTAGCTCTAAAAGGTTCTTAGTATCATCAACAAGCTTATCATTGGTAGTAGGAGAACAGCAAAATACGCAGAAGGAAGACAAACGAAGCGGTGGATGACAAGGTAGCGATGACAGAGGTAGCAAGCTGCAACTGCCACTGCATATATGCTAATCAGAAACAAAAGATGAGAGATGGCCAGTGCACAGCAAAGTAAGCAACACCCCAGTGAGCCTTATTGAGGCTAGCCTTCACTAAACCCTTCTTACATCGGTACCATGAAATAACTCCCAAATGAAATAACTCCCAATGAAAAAATGAAATAACTCCCAATTTTTTTCCATACAAATTGGGAGTTATTTCATAATGAAATAACTCCCAAATGAAATAACTCCCAATGAAATTTTGTTGGGAGTTATTTCATTTTTTCAAAGTGTTGGGAGTTATTTCATTTTTGTTGGGAGTTATTTCATTTTTATTGGGAGCTATTTCATTTTTGTTGGGAGTTATTTCATTTTTATTGGGAGTTATTTCATTTTACTAAAAGCAAGTGTATATACCAGAGCATTTAATCACGCTTGTATAAAAGGTGACATTTATTTAAAAGTTTTGGGGTTTTAAAACCGTGGGTATATAGCCGGCCTTCGGCCGAAGGCTACTACGAAGCCGGCGGATCGATGCACTGGAGTTTTTTTCCTTTTTATTTAAAAAATTATTTAACCAAAAAGGTGCTTAAAGTCCACGCGCCTGTCCTAAAGCTGTAACGAAGCTGGCGGTTTGATCCACGAGAGTTTACTTATCCTGCGTCCAGACGGAGGTTTGTTTGTTTAGAAAATAATTTTACGTTAGTAACATCTAATTTATGGATACAAAAGGTTTTCGCATTATATATATTTTAATTGGGAGTTATTTCGTTTTCGTTGGGAGTTATTTCATTTTCGTTGGGAGTTATTTCATTATTGTTGGGAGTTATTTCATTTCCGTTGGGACTTATTTCATAAAACAATTATTTTTTTTTTTTTTTGTAATTGGAGGTTATTTCATTTTTGTTGGGAGTTATTTCATTTGGGAGTTATTTCACTTTTTTGTGACTTTTATGAAATAACCCCCAAACATTGGGAGTTATTTCACTTTTACCGTTGGGAGTTATTTCATTTTTTTCGATTGGGAGTTATTTCATTTTCGTTGGGAGTTATTTCATTTGGGAGTTTTTTCATTTTTTCCATTGGGAGTTATTTCATTTGGGAGTACCTCTTACATCTAATAAATACTAAACAAGCGAATACATCTTATCTTGCATTCGCCTGGTCGTCTTCTAAAATAAAACTGGACGAGAGGGTTACTGACCTCTTCTCTAGTATTCTATTCGTTTCGAACTAAGGGTTGAAACCACTAGGATAGCCGGACATCCTAACGTCTTCTTAACCTTGAATATTGGAGACTAAGAGAAGTTGTGAATGCTATTACTAAGACCACGGTTGATTTTGGACTCATGGCAGTAGAAAAGGGCTGCCTTTAAAATGACTTTTGTAGAAGCTGTAAGATGTACAAGCAAGGGATATTATCCAGAACCCATTTTTTCCAACGGCACTGGAAAATGTCCATTACTTCTGGGTCAGCAGGCTGGACATTCTATAAGATTAGTATAACACATGCCAATCGAGTTTATCACCTGGTTTTTACCTCGTTTTCCCTTCTTTCTTTTTCTCTCTCTCTCACTTTCTCTCTTACAGGTTCAACAAAGAGGCGGAAATAGTTTTCAGCCTTTAAAATTTATTGGCTATGATTTTTGTTTTTGGCACATATAAGTAACCCTCACACTGGCTTTATAAATATTTACCCCGATTTTTATAATTCCAAATTGAAACAAATAGCCGTAATAAAACTCTCCTTGGGTACTTTCCCTCTTGTGTTTGTTTTTTTTCACGCCAAGTCATTTACGCTTGATTTCGTTTTCCTACAGACGCTAGTGGGTGCATCCCGAGATGTTACTTTGGGGTACTGCTCAGTAAAAAAGAAGGTTCTGCTGAAATATCTGCAACATTTTTAATAGATTATGGTATAAAATACCTGAAGGCCACTTGCAAAAGGAGTTTTAGGATACCCATCTGTATAGAAAGGTAGAGCGAACATTTTAAGAGAAGATAAGAAAATATTTTTTTTAAACAAATTTGAGGTCATTTCTATTCTTTTGAAATACCCAGAAAGGCTTTTCGGTGTTTTTTATGCGATTGCCAATATATTAATGGGAACCGCGTTTTTGACTGCGGTTTTCTAAAGATTGATGGTATTGATGCCCATTACCTTCTTTTCCATCGGCAGATTAATTATCACTCATTTAGTTTGTTTATTCAAGTAGACAGGCTTATAAAGGTCCTCAGTGTTTTAGGATTGATATTATATGCTATTCTTTAATGCAGGTTAGAGTTTGCAATCTTTCATTCATCTAGACATCGAGTCGTATTTGATCCAAAGTGCGGTAATAATGTGAGGCAGTTATGGCTTTAAGAACTGTCAGTATGCCACGGGCAATGTCTTTAATATTAATTATAACTGAACGGATGTTCCCTGATATTCTCTTTGCAATTTTTTAGAAATCTTTGCTTTTGTATGTATCCGAAGCTAATCTAGTCATACGTTCTCTACGTTTCCCTACGCGATCCACGCTAAGACACCAATACTCTGGAATAATTTCAAAAGCCCTTGTTGGGAAAATGCTAAAGACAGCATTCAAATACCTTCTGTCTCTAATATTCTTTCTTGTTGCGTCTAAGATCCAAACTTTACAGTTAGGATTTGGGGGGCCAAAAAATATAATATATTTTCTGAAAGACTGCTTTTTTTTGCATTTTGTTGCCTTTTGCTGTTACTCGTCACACTTTTGTAGTGGATCATTAACGAGCCTATTTAGCTTTCAAAAATTGTGGGGATTCTTGAATTGTGGCCATTCCACCTCGCTTATGTTTCACCTGTACCAAGTCTGTAAACCACATTAACTCTTGTTTATTGCTATGTAGTTAATTTGTGTTCATTCCAGGTTGTTGCGTTATTCTCGTCTCTACAGAGGACAAAAGCCCGCCGATAATCAGGCCATTGCTCGTACTCATTCCAGTACAGCTCTATCTTTTGATTAATTTTTTTCAGCTTATGGGCTTCCAGAACAGGCTTCAGAATTCTGGGCAAATAAATGAATAACAAAGAGAAAAATGTTACTGTTAGACGTATTTTTAATTACCTGGAACCTGTAGTAGTCTTCTTAGTCCTTGATCTGAGACCTGGTTGGAGGCAAAACATTAAGTACGAGAAAGGCTTTGAGCTCGTTCGCGAAGGCGGATGGATAACACTCTATTAAACTGGGGGTTGCACTACATCAGATCACTCTTTGCCGTTTTTAAAGAATAAAAGCTATCTCTCACGATTGGGGAATTTCGCAGGGCTTGCTAGAGTATTACAAAGTTATGGCGATTATATTTCGATTTTAATGTTATCATAATAAGCCCAATCTTATTTGACATAAACCCAAAAAAGAGAAGGTTGTATTTGCAAGGTTAGAACAAACTTAAATTTCAAAAAACATCTTAGTACTCCACGTTCCAAGTCGTGGCCTTGCCTTTTAATAATCTCGTAAAAGAGATTTTTATTTTTCGTTATATTTTCTAGTCCTTTAAAATATTTTTTAAGCCCTGCAATATTGAACTCTTGTTAAACCAATCGTTGGAATTGATGTTGTTAATTTCAATTGATACTTGTAATCCACATCAGACACATACACAAACCCTCCTAAAACTGCCCGCACGTAGTTGTTGGCAGTGATTTGTTTGTATCTATTGCTTTTACAACATTTTTAACTAGTTTGTCGCGTATTTACACGACATATTTAAACTGAATTTAACAACATTAAATGTGTTGATAATGAGTTGGAACTTCTAGGGGCTGATGAGGTCGTTGTTTCTACTTATATATTTTACGGCTTTTAAATGACCGTTTTTTGTTTTTGGAGTTAAAAGAGACACAAATTTTAAAACTTCAAACATTGTAAATATGTTTCAAAAAACAGAAGAAGAGTAGTTACATGCTCATTTGAAGTGTATTTGCATTTAACGCTAAAATGCATTTCAAGTGGTACAAAACATGACAGTTGCATTAATTTTCATACCCTCCAAAAATATTTTGAATTGGGTTTTCTTTTTTTTTTAACATTTACAAAAAACACAAACATTATTGAATGAAAACAACGTTGGTGGCACACACCAACACACACACATTGTTGTAAAAAAAGATCAAATAATTTTAAAACAGCATGCAACTTAAACCACTGCATGCCCCCCAAACTGACTAACTAACTTGTAGATATGCGAACCGAAGGACCACCAATGTAAACTTTTAAAACTTTAATGTTGCGCTCGCAGCATGTTTATGTCAACCGCGTTGTTGTTGTAATTTTTTTCCTAAAAGTGATGTTTTCTACGTTTTATATAAATTCAATATAGAACAGTTTAAAATTGCTCAGAAAAAAAGGCAGTATGAGTACATTATGCAATCATTTTGTGACAATTGTTTGGTTGACATTGTTTAAATTGTTACAAATATATATTTTTGTTAAGTATGTAAGAGTGTTTTTTTTCCAATATTTATTTAAGCCACAAAACATTTACTAAATTTAAGCCAAATAGCACGGTAAAATCAAATATGTAAGTTTGTTTGGTAGAAAGAGGAAAAAGGTTTTACAAAACATTTTTATTCAAGTGTTTTGTAAATTTGATTTGTCATTTAAATTGTTATTTTAAATATTTATGTATTTTGTTTTTGCTAAAATTTAATTTATTTGCAAAGTTAATTTTAAATTGAATTTTGTCAATTTTTAGTAGATTTGATTATACTGCAGTCATTAAACAAATATAACATCATTTGTATTCTTGTTTCCTGCTAATTTATCACTTTATAATCAAGTGAGTTTTTTTAAATGCAGTTAAAGTTGTTTTCCTTTAAAATTTATGTTTAACTTAGCAACTCATGATTATGCAGGAAAAATAAAATGAACACTCTTGTTCTAGTTTAATGCTTGTAGGAGGACAGTGGGGCAATTCAAATGCAGGGTTCTAGTTATTTTGAAAGAAAAACATGTGTTTCCAATAACCGTTTTAAAGTTTAACCGTTAATCGAGCTTTGTATCAAAAATGATACATTTCGTTTTTTTCTTCGACATAACTTCATTTAATGAAATTTTATACGCAAAATGTTTTGAGACTTTGTCAACTTTGTTTTGACCGTTATTTTAAACAATATTAAAAAAATAAAGTCCAAGCAGGCTTTGAGAAATTAAGAAAATTTATAATTCTAGCTATGTATCATTTTTGATACATACTGCATTTTAACTTATTTTGTTCTGGTTTTCATATCAATAGTGAGGTCGTTTTTAGATTTTTTTCTTTTTGTTTTATAGTAAAATATATACATTTATCTACAAGAACTACCATCAGTAGTGCGTATCGAAAATAATGCTTTATCCGCTTTTTTTGACCTTGGAAAAACTTGTGAATGAAGTAATAAATGAAAGCCAAAAGGATGAATATATTTCTGATCTTTATATCTCTGCTCCGGAGGTTTCTGGTTCTGATTCTTTTAACCCCAAAGTAGAAGAGGATAACAGCTCAGATTCAGATGACAGTATAGACATAGCCCACATCGTAACCCGTCGTTTACTGCGAAAAATGGAGCAAGGAACCTTACTCCGTTGGTAGGTTCGGAAGTACAAATATTTTAAATTTGCACCCATAATGGTAGTGACTATGTGCTTATACATCTTGAAATTAAGATTTTGGTCATGTAGGCATAACAAAATTTGCATCCAGCCGCGTACACAGCAAATATGGAAAGCACCTATTTATTTCCAATCACATTGCAATTGACGAAGATATATTTTCTGCTTATTTGGCAGTGTTTTTATACATACAAGTAAGTAACACGATAGTTACATATGCTAAAAAATATTAAATTTTAACGCTTACCAGTTCCAAAAACGAGACGTTGCATGATTTATCATTAGCAACCCCCTATATGGAAAACCGAAAAAAGGCCCAATAAATGAACTATAAATGGCATTTATTTTTCTAAGTTTTCAACCCAGAATACTAGAGGTTCAACAAATAATGAAGCTGGCCCATCTAGAAAACAGATACTCGAAAAACCTTCCAAAAAAAAAACGTACTAGATGGCAAAAAAAAGTGCTACCATTTAGGATAACACAAAAATATGTGGACATCTTCATTCTGTTTCTTCTGTCAAAAACCATGCTGCAATGAAAAGCATGTTAAAAATATTTGCGTAAATTGCATAAACGTCGTGAATTGAATTGAATTGAATCAGTATTAATAAATGTATATAAACTTTTGAAAAAAATGGCTTTCACTGAAGTATGTATCAAAAACGATACATAGCTAGAATTATGTACTATTTTTAAAGCTCAATCTACGGTTAAAGAATAAACTTATTAAAAATTAGGTGTAAAAATGGTTATTTATTGTCAAGAAAATTTAATTCTGGAAGTGACTGCTTATCTATCTTCACGACCCATGACAGTTGAAAAGCTTGTGCTTGATCTCCGCTCCTTAAGCAATCCATGTGGAGTCTTTGCTCAGCTTACATCCCTTGAAGGCGGCTCCGGTTAACTGATAGGGAGTCATTGTTAGATGAGGAGACTTGATCCACCACCCGTGTGAGTTCATGAGGGTTTGCTGGCTACTTATTTCCCTGGATTATACTTCGTTAACTGTGGCTCCTCACGTTCAACGTTATAAAAAAGAAGTTTTGTGCTGAACGAACAAAGATCCCTGCATGTGTGGAGAATGTGTTCAATCCTCTAAAGGAAACTTTCTCCAACAATATGGAAGCGAGTAGAGTTTGCGTTATCTGGACTTTTTTGAACTTAGGAAACGGTTAGGGTGTAAATCTAGACAAACTAAGACTAGTGCCTTCTACTAATGCTCCTAGAAGGCTTAAAGCTAGCAATTGTAGATCGTGAAAGCAAACTAAGCTGGCAAAAGAATGCATAGAAAGGGGTTAAGCGGAAACTCAGTCCCTACTTTACATAGAAAGACACCAAAGAGAGGAGGGAGGATTTGCTATTAAAATTACAAAATTGTTGCAAGACCATTTCAATATATAGAAGCGGTTGAATAGGGCTGTTGTAGAAAGCTTTTAACCAACGTCTAAAGGTGTTCTTTAGTTGGAATCGACCATGTCATTGAAAGTTTTGCTTCAAACGGAACTACACGTCAATTTTCAATCGATACCTATATAGTATTGGGTGAAGTTAGCCTTAAGAATCTTAGAAAAAGCCGGGCATCTAAGTGGGACTATATGTTCACAAAGGTTCTCAGAAACCAGAGCATGTTGGTTGTAATTCGATGGCAGGTTCGAGGCATGTGCAGCTTTACTGATGGGTATGGGAATCAAAGCCATGGGTTTTATTATAAAAGAGCACATAAATTTATCTTATAGACCACCTGATGTGTATTGTTATATATTTTAGGCAACGGTTCTGATAATTCTTAAGGCAGTCAATCTTTGACGATAAAATACTCTAAGGGAAAATGACGTTACTGGTAAAATATTGTAAGAAGGTCACTGGTAGAGTTTTAGACTTCGTTTAGGTTAGATATGGTTTGGTTTCAGCGCAAATTCGTGCTAATTAGGCTGCCCACAAGCTTGCCTAGAGTGCCTCAACCTATTGGTTGACATAAATACATAAAAAGAAGAAACTGTGATTTTTAAATGAATCGCTATTTAGGAAAGAGAAGAAAAATATTTTTTGAAAGTCCGTTTTTTTTAGGATCTGTAAGGATGTGGAGGAGTTAAAAAATAACAGATGACTATTGCGTCAAGTCCAGATTGGCAAGAGTTTGTGAAAAGGGAGTTGGTGAAGTTTTACCTCTTTACCTTATATAATCTTCGGTGGGAAGCAAAAGTGGCTGCACATACACTAAGCTGCTCATTGAGGGGGAGAGATAAAGTCTAAGAACCACCATTTGAGTCATCACTGGATGCTAAGTTTTTCAATGGGTTCATTAAGGGATTCAGGTTGGAATTAAGGTGGGGTTTTTTACACGGGTATCTGAATTACGTTTTCTTTCCTGATTTACTACTTGTTAGTCTTAAAACTTTTTTCTTCTTTATCTGATGCCTAATTTTCTTTTGAGAGATCAGACTGCTAGGGTATGAAAGGGTGCACCTCTTTCTACCACCCTTTGCAACCTTACAAGCCTGAATAACATATGGTTACTAACAAAGATCTTTAATATGGTTCCAATTTTTATAACATTTCAATTTAAATTTTGTATTTTTGTCCTTTATATTTGCTACAACTTTGACTTGTCTTTGCCACTGTCAAATTGTATATAATTACCGCATCAAAAAGTAAACATCTTTTTAAACTCTTTCTTCAACAACTTCCTTATGCACAGCATTTGTGTAAAAAAGGTTATAAAATTAAAAAATTAAATCACAATAAAATTTGAACCAATTAGCCTGATTAAATATAAAAGGAAATTTTATAAAATTATTTATTTTTTTATCTTTCCCCCTCCACAAACAAACAACTCATGCTAATAAGCTTCTTGTTGTTGCTGCTGCTACTTTTTTGCATAAAATTAATATGAAAACAATCCTCAACTCTAGGGTTTTTTGGAGTTTTAAGAAGAGCGACATAATTAAAGAATTAACATTTATTTTATTTATTTGAAAAGACGGTAGAAAAGACAAGGAAGTTATAAGATTAAAAGAAAAGTGTTGAGATGGTTTTTATGGTGAGAGTTTAATATGACTTGCTCCAGGGTTGGAAAAATGAATTTAATTTAATTTTTCTTAAGGGTTGAACATGATTATGTGTATTAAAAACGGAATGTTTCTGATTGAAATATTTTAAAATTTCTTCCTTCAAAAATTTTAAGGTTTATACCAATATAATGTCTTAAGTTGAACGTTATTATTTACATCCCAGTCGATCATTTATATTTGTTGTAAATGTGTCCCATCGGTTTAAATGAAAAAGCCCAGTCGAAGTCTATTCTACATACTGAGATCCATTTACTAAGTGTCCTTTAAAATAAAAAAAAACATTTTTCTGTGGTCTTAGCTCCACCTCCAAAAGCCTCGCCTGGAAGACGTTTTGCCATGTTCTTTCAATTTGTAGCTAAGAATTTAAAATTCTTTAAAGTTTTTAAACTGCACTTGTCTGGATGCAGATTTGTTTTAAATACTTTAAACATTCATTTAGGTTTTTATTTTAAAAAGTACATGTCCTCTTTCTAACTATCATGGTTACAAAGAATAAACATGGTAAACTATTTTATCTCTTAATAAATTGCAACATGTTTTTTGTCTGTTACACAAGAAGATCTCCTTTATGTTTAACCTTTAATAACGATGCAGCAAAGTCGTACATGTAAAGTGTCCAAAAGTCTTTACAGATATTTTTTTGAGTTTTAAATAACATTGTTAATTGCTTGTTTGTTGTTTTACTTCTCTTACATATGTGGACTATAATTTCATGCGTATCTTTTCTTTGAGACTAATATTATAAGTTTATATTAAAACAATTAAATTACGTCTCAAGAGTCAAAAAAGAAAAAAAAATAGCAAATATCGATAAATGGTTGGTTGGGTTTTTTGAAAGAACTTTTGATAGCTTTGGCTCATCTATACTAATATAATGTCTGGATTTTTCTCCGGAACTACCTAACCGTGGGCGTAGCACCTCTCATACAAATTAAATGGACTTGATGGTATATCTCGAGAACTATAATCGCTATCTACTTAAATTTTTTGTGAAAGTAATTTAATTAAAAATTTTTATATTTAAGTCAAATATTTTTAGGATCGAAGCAGGGGAAGAGGTACCTCCCATACAACAATTTTTTTTAAAACAGGATGTGATACATTAAGTCTCAAAATTTTGTGCAATAGCCTAAGTACTACTAAATGGAGCTTATAATGGAATAAAAACCAAGCAAAAGAGCAATTTACAAACATGCAAACACACGCTGTATATGAATGCTTATATACAATAAAGAGCCTACCGTTATGGGGAACTGCAAAATGACTTTCCACAACAGCTTCTTAAACTTGGAGAAGGGACTTTCCTGTCTTCGAATCTAAGCACTAGACGCAATGAAAGCAGCATCTATCGCATCTAATAGATGCAGTTTATCCTAGCCTGGAAAATTTGTTGGGAAGAGATTTTAATTGGCTGTGTTCAAGAGCAATAACATCGCCTACAAATGAGACTGTTAATGAAATAAACCATTTTATTATACAGAAAGTCCCCGGGCAAACTAAAACCTACAAATCGATTGATAATGTCACTAAAATCAAGAATTCAACAGGCCAGATTGCAAATATTCCGAGAATTCCTATGATTCCTACGGACTTGCTTATATCATTAAAACACTAACAGTTCCCACTGAAAATATCATTTCCTCTGATTATAAAAATTTCTCAAGGACAATAGTTTGAATTGATCTTCGTAAAGCATGTTTTTCACATGGCCATACATATGTCGGTTTATCACGAGTTGGAAATCGAGAAAACTAAGTCATTTTGTTGCCAAAAAAATAACACAACATTAGGCATCGTATGCAAGGAAGCACTAAGCCACTAAACATTTAAAATAAAAATTGAAAAATGGTTTAGAGCTGGCCAAAAGAAAAAACGACATCCTATAAAGAAATTTTAATTTTTCCATAAATCTTCACTAGGAACAAAAAATTTAATAAATATTTAATCTTTTAGTTACTGTCTTAGGATAAATGATGAAATTTAAACATAACATTAAGATCGTTGCTTAATTTTCCGAGTGAAATATAAAGACAAAATTATAGCACGAACTGGCCAATCCTTTAAGTTTTGCTGATATCTATTTTGGTCAAGGGCATGACAAATGTACCTTCTGTGCTATCCAAAAATTTAAAAGGATTGGAAATTAAAGTAAGAAAAACTTAAAATAAAGTCAACAAATAAAAAAATTAGTACAACAATAGTACAAACATTTTAAAGTAAAACTCTGTTTATTTAAAAAAATAAATAAGTCTATTTTTTTAAGCTTTAGGTCTATTTTTATGTTTATTTTTTTTGCAAAATTTTTTCAATATTTCGCCACTCCGTTGTGTGGCATCATCAGGAGGTTATTTCAGTTAAATATTAAATTTGTTATTTTGGTTTTAAAATTAGCTTTTGGCTTTTTTTTTATTTAAGAAAATATTAAAATTAAAAGAATTAGAACAAAATACAAAATTTTTGAAAAATTAAAAAAAACATATGTACAAAAATGTTAAAAGGAATTAGTTATTTTTTTATATCCCTTTCTTTTCCATCAATTAATCTAACGGAGGGTAGCGGAGCGCACCGGGCTTGCTAGTTTATAATAAATCTCAGTAAGTGTATTGAAATTTTTATAAAAAGACTCAAATTGTTAAGGAGGTTTCTGAAAAATTTGGATAAAGTCTACTGATGACTTGGTATAAGAACTAATGAAACGCATATAGACAAAATTACCCTCCAACTAATCCTGGAAATACACTAAGAAAATAAGGAGAAAATGCTGAATAATATTTGAAAATTTGTTTTTTTTTGAAAAACATATAAACAAATGTTCTGAAAAAAACATTTGTTTGTTCTGCTTTTGGACACTTGGCGAAAGTCTTATGGCTTATAATTTTCCTGGGTTTTTAAAGGGAAAGGGAGAGGTCATGGATAATTTATTGTTTTTAACTATTGGTTTTGCAAGTCTTTTGATGATTTTTTTAAAAGAGTGCAGTCGCTTTGTATATTTTTGGGCATCATATCATCTAATGGCAACTTTAATATAACCCTTCAATATGCTATACAAGTATTTTGCTTCAAATCCTGGCACAAAAGCAATACCAGAGGCTGGACATACCATATTTATGCATTTGTTGTATCTTATCTCTGCCATCGCGCAAGACTAGTGAATAATACACAAATCTGCCAGCTTAGGAGTCATTGGTTTGACCCCCCACAAAGAATACGACGACTTCTACACGTCTCTCTTATTAATATTTTCCTACATTTTATTTTAATTTCCATTTAAGATTTATTCATCTTTCTCTACAGGTAACACAAAGAAATGGGCTTTCTCTACCAACTGTCTTTGTGTGTCATTGCATAGTATTTAAAATTTAATAAAGCATTGTTAATAAAGGCAAATATTTACTTGTTTTATAACATTAATCTAAATATATATACTGAAAAATTACGGAGCCCGAATAAGGCCAGCAATCATTGAAGTAACCCACCCTACTTATACTTTAATACAGGATATATATTAAAGACTTTTTAGTGAAATTCAATAACTTTTTCAGAAACTTCAGTGGGTATTATCAAGTTCGCGACTGATACATTTTTATTTGTCTCCAAAGTAAAAATATTATTTAGTTCCCCAGGTTTCCTTTCTCTAAGTGCCATCAGCGTTTGAAAATTAAGATGAAGAATCACATTTAGTTTCATTACAAGAAGTTGTCCTTTAATACCTACCATTTTTTGTCACAGTCCTGGAATTGATTTTGCTTCAGTACTTTACACAACTAATAATCAGGAAAATGAAGGTTTTGCTAAAAATTTGATATTGTTTAATTAAAAGATTAACTTGAAGGTAATTTTAGTAAAAATGTGGGATAGCAAGATTATAGGCGATTCACACGGTTGTAAGATATGTGACAATATTGTTGTCAGACTGCCTTCTCGAAATGATCTGTCAATGACTTTTTTTCAATATTATCAGGCTAAAATTGTAAGTTCACATGGTTATAAACACTTTCTAACAATATTGCAATATTCGACAACCATCTGAACGAAAAATAATTATTAGAAAAAATAACAAATTTCCAAACTTATACTAAAGTTTTAATGTTTGCTTGAACCCCGTTGTATGCAAAAAATCTCCTTTACTTTTACATGATTCGTTTAACCGCATTTTTAATTGATGTCAGGTTTATTTTTTTCCTAAACATTATCCATCCAACATCAATTTGTGGTCAACAATAGATTTCTTTTACATCACACTTTTTAATTTGCAACTTTTTAATATAAATTCAGCTCGCGAGCCAATTATATTGTGGTAGGAAGCCATTGAAAACATTTTTTAATTTAATTTACACTTATAATTTTATAGAAAAAACCACAAAACCATTGTTGTTAACCGACGACAAGATATTTCTGCTACTTCTTTTCTCGGCTCATTTTAGTTTAGGAATGTTGCAAGTAAGCTTAGCAAAAAAGCGGCAATTTGAAATTGTAGACATTTTCTAATAAAAGAGAAGAAAAAAGTTTTGAAAAACCGCAGACATTAAATGAATAGCCGCCTAAAGGATAAAATGGCTGAATGAGAAGCATGTTATAGAAAAAGAAGAAACATTTTTAAAAATATTTTACTAAACATATTAGCTTATATTATTATTTTATTTAATTGGGCAATTTAAAACACTTGCTTGTGGAAATTTAACATAAATTTTATTTTATTACCTTCTAACTACTAAGTGATTCAAATAGCTTAGCCAGACTAGGGAAGTTAGGAAAAAATTCCAATATTAGCCACACTGTGACATTATGAAAGATTAATCTTGGGGATCTTATTATGTATGAGTCGGTAGTCTTAGACGGATTTTGTGGTCACAGAAGCTAGTTTTGAGAAAACTAATCATCTTACTATTCTTAACCGCTTCAGCACCCAAATAATCCTATAGAATGGTATGGGCAATCCCAAGATCCCAAGAGATTAGATCACTTGTTCTTTCAATTTCAGTTTAAGTGAAAGAAGAGACTTTTCTCTTTTCAATTTCTTTTTTTTCTCCCAAGGGTTCCTGTAAGTATTTATAATCCAGAAACAAAACCTTTATCTCCTACCTTTCTATTTTTTAGAGTTTATTCTTGTCTATGGCCCACTGAAACTGGATATCAATTTGTTTTTCTATATTGTCATTGTGATGAATTATTTTGCTTTCCTTAATACATGGTACTACAGAAGGTTTATCTTTATACTAAAGCTCCACTCAAAACTCTTTTCGTAAGCTCACGTATGTCCCGGTTCCTCTTTCTGATGTTAAAGTGTCTTTGCCTGTTTCCTTTCTTTTTAAAATCTCTTTTATTAAACAAAAAGTGGTCTCCAAAACCTGAATTTAATCTTTTTCATAATCAAAGAAATAATACAAAAATACTCCAGCACGTAATAGAAAACCATACAAAATTGTCAAGAATTACAACTGCAGTTCAAATCAAATAAAATCCTAAATACACAATACTAAACAGACCATAAATAAATAGACAAGGACAGGCATAAAATTGATTTGAAAACAAAGCCAAAATCCTTTTGTTTTAATGTACTATGAAGCATATTCATAAACAATTTTTAATCTAAAATAGGGGTTTTAAACGAAATTTTCAAATAAAATTGGTATTTCATATGTATTTTAAATTTTAAGAGTGTTAATGAACATTCACCTGTATATGTAATAACATAAAACTTTTAAAATATGTTAAAGCTTTTAAATTACTTTAAGAACATTCCTCGTTTACTTAAAACACAACTGCACCCAAATCTATAATCAACACAATTAAGCTCTTTTTAACCTCATAAAATAACAAATTGTCATTGTATGTCTTAAGTGGATTTACCACAAGTTTACAACAAAAAAAAAGTTGATATAAATTGTGTACGCACACACACTCTCACACCCTTACTTTTATTCTATATTTGTAAAATTCATGACACTGCATTACAAATACTGCAATTGCAGCAAAATCAAATAGACAACAAATAAACAAACAAATACTCATACATGCATGCATGCTTGAAAGTACACATGTACGTATGAGCAATAACAAATACAAAGTGGAGAGAGAGTATAAACACAAAACTTGTAATCTCACATGCACAAACTTCTGCAATTTCAATATGTCGTTACTTCTCAAATTTACATAGACATGAAAATAAACTGTAATATTGATATTAAATAAATATAAGAACTAAACAGGAGTACAAAAGGGAAAATACCTAAATTTTTGTAAATTTTTGATATTATTTAGAGATTTGACATACGAAAAAAATTTGGTATCTTTTAAAAAAATTTTGTGCTTAAAAAAATTGACGGGTTTCGTATTGGAAATAGCCGTATAAATTCCTTT
Source organism: Melanophora roralis (assembly GCA_963583895.1). Lineage (NCBI taxonomy): Eukaryota > Metazoa > Arthropoda > Insecta > Diptera > Rhinophoridae > Melanophora > Melanophora roralis. The sequence goes on from OY757189.1 coordinate 78,082,330, forward strand.
AATATTTTTGGTATATAACAGGTTAAACGTTGCTTAAAAACATTTCATATTTTTTTTTCTCTTTACAGTTTTCATTAATAATTTTTTCATTTGTAGAAAATACCTTCATTTTTGTATTTGTTTGTCTGGCTTTTTACACCTACAACACATTCGTGGTAAGGGTGTTATGCGTTTGTGCAGATGTTTGTAATTCTCAAAAGTAATAGTCTGAGACCCGCCCTCAAATAAACCGATCGACTCAAAATCACTTTCTGAGTCGTTTAAATCATGCATGTCCGTCCGTCTGTCCATCCATCCAAGTTTCCTTGTAATAAAAGTACAGGTAGTATTGTTAAAGTATTTTAACGTAAATTGACACAAATTAGTAATCTGGCACATACAAACGTTCTTTCAGAGTAAACATTTTGAGCTATAACTGACTTGAATATTACCCTATATTCTTAAAATTTTGCACACATGCTTACCTTTATCCCACTAATTATTATACTAAATACAAAAAATATTTTTATATTTTTCCATATATCCTCTATGTAGTAAAGGGTATATTATGGTTGGGCTTGACCGACTATAACTTACTAACTTTTTAAAGTGTATTATTGTAAAATGTCTCGTAGAATGTTATTTTCTTTCAGTTATGAATGCGTTTAATATTGGTTTCAACTACAAAAAAAGTACTTAAAAAGGTAACAATTAAATTTGAAAAGTTCAATTCGCCTGAAGTGAGACTTAAAAGCTTATATCCGATTTTGAGGACAAAATTTTTGCCAAGTCAGCTGTTTTATTTGGAAGTAGCCAGGGTACACTTAAGAAGGTAACAGCAAGGTGAATTAAAAAAATTCGCCCTCTGCATTTCCTTTTTGTGTTTAAACGGTTGAATATTAGAAAAATTAAAAATTTTATACAAAATTTAATATTTGTAACGTGAAAATGTCAAATTTATTTTTATTAGCTGGGCTCTTAATATTACCTGGTTAAATGTGCCCTGGAGGTAGCAAAGGTATGCCCATTTTTAATATTTCGAAATTTTTAAGAGTTTGCGTTTAGGCAAGTTCAAGGAATTGCTGAACGAAGATTAATTCAAATAATAATTTCTAAGCTGAAGATCTTTTGAATTTTTAAAGAAATAAATTATTTGCTTCTCATAGAAAAGAAAATATAGTTTTTCTTCTTAATGCTTAATAAAAATGATTTCTAAGCCTGAAAAGGACTAACCGACCTATAATTATGTAACTTACTTTGTCAAAATTATTCTTGAAATTATTTTAAAAAGAGCTCATTGCAATCCTTAATAGTAAGCACTCCCAATCACGAACCTGGCTTAGGGCGACAACAACCCACAGGTTATAAGAAAAGACTTTGAGGGGAAAAGAATTGTTCTGCCCATTTTATTGGAGTTACTGAAGTTTTCGATAAGGTATGCTATAAAGGCCCTATAGCAAAAGTAAACTCAAACTTGCCTGTGAGTCTCTATAGCTTTTTCGAAAGGTACTTAGCCGACGATAATTCAGGATCAAAGAGTGGGACCAGTTAAGTTACTCTCACCAATTAGAACTGACGTATCTCAAGGTATGTTACCAAATTTATACCTGCTTTTCACAGCAGACATACCAATATACAGACTTATATACACGTCGATATTTGCTGATGATACTACTTTTCTCATAAAAATCGCAAAAAGACCCCGGACAAACAGCACCATATTCCCCAAGAAGGGAAATGGGAAAAGTTATGGAGAATAAAAATTAATCATCAAAAGTGCATTTAAGGTCCTTTTTTACGAAAATAAATTTGCTGCCTTATTTTTATAATAATAAGCAGATGGTGCCTCAATACGTTGAGGCAAAATACTTTGGCATTCACCTCACATCCTCACTAAAAGTCACGTAAAGATGCAAAGTTGGCACAAATTAAACTCAAAACTGCCCTTTGCTGTCCTTTGCTGATTGCAAAAACTCTGTTCTTTGTATCGATTTTAAACTTCTGCTCAAAAACTCCATTTTAAAACCAATTTATTGCAACGGGATACAATAATGAGGCTCTGCTTCCGCCTCTAACATTGAGAAAATGAACGAAAACGAAAATCTAAAAATGATAACTGGTGATCCTTGGTATATTAAAAACATCAGCATCTACAAAGATCTACAATTTCCACTAGTTAAATGTGAACTCCTTAAATGTGGACACGTATTTAATCAGGCTGGAAACACATCGAAATCCTCCCGCTCGAAACATCTTGCAACATAGTGGACACACTTGCTTGAAGAGAAGGGATACTTTTGTCCTTAGATAAGACCATTAGAAATGATGTATACTTTAATTTGTGAACTTAAATTTTAGTTTGGCTTTTTCTTTAAACTACATTTAAGGATATTCAAATGGCAATGAAAATAATTTTTGTAAAACGTTTTATATTAAGTTTCAAAAGTTTTTTGTTTTTAACATTTTAAAATAATTTCTACGCCGCTATTGTTGCTGAGGAGTTAAACTCATTTAACAAATTTTTATTTTTTATTTTTAAGTGCAACAAATTGCTGCTTCAAGTTGTTTATAATTTACTGTAAAATATTTTCGCTTGAAATAAGTTTTAAAAAGTTTAAAAAAAATTCTCAAGTGAGACAACATGACTTTTGTTTTATATTTCAAATATGATACTGGGGGTAATTGATTTGTAAAGGGATCCTGTTTCATCAGACATAGCTCTTTTGGTTTTCGTGCAATAAACAATTCTGTAATGTGAGTAAATTGTATTTATATCGCGTGTTCAACAAATTTGTCAACAACTTTTCTCTTTGCGTTCTTATCAAATAATTCTTGTTGCTTTTGATTTGGCAAGAAAATGCCAGGAGATTCCCCTTTGCCTTATGCTTAACACATAATCGCGTGTTTTAGCACTTTATTATATTTTAAAAAGTTATAATTTGATTTTTAAAACTTTTTTGTAACAAATTTTATAGCAATTTTTTTCGCTTTAAGTAGCAAGTTTTTTTTCCAGCGGAAATGATTTTAACTGGTTTTTTGTTTTGCTGTTGGAGAGGATAAAGAAATTATTTGCTTTCATTTCCTGACCATGTGTATGTGTTAAGTGTAATTTTTGTTAAGGGTTTTTGTTAAAAATATAAATTAATTTTGTTTGTTTTTGTTTTTGCTTTTAATATTAATTTAGAGTTTGTTCATAATAATATAACAATTGTTACATTTATTTCCGCTTTAACTAAATTTTTATGAATTCATCCTTTTTTTATTCTCTTCTTCCTCCCCCACTGCTACCAATACTTTACCTAAACCTTCATATTCAATTAATGGCCAAACAAACAGTTTGCCTTTTTCTAGCAGCTACCAGGAAACTCCATTGCAAAACTCCAAAAACCAAAAACTTTAAACGTCAATTTAGAAAACACAAAGTGGAGAGTAACGAAAAAAAGAAACATCTTTTACTACAAAAAGTCGAAAAGCCATAAAACCATGAAATTGCTCACGAGCCACACACACCATTTTTTCATAAAAAAAAATAATAGTAATAAACAATTGCACAGCAGCATATGCTAAAAGTGCTTTACAAACATAAGTTCACATTTTTAAATTGCAAAAAAGAAAAATTAAAACAAATTTAAAAAGTTATTTTTCCCGCCACATAAGCAAACACAAAAGACATAAACGGTATTCAGACCATGACAGCGCCATCTACATGTCCGGATATTGTCAGTCGTGCATAAGGTTGTTTTTTTTTAAACTACCGAAAGGCACAAACTTAAAGATAATCTACGGGACGTTCACAATAATAAGAATGCAATTTTTGTAAAAGAAGTTTTATTAAAAGTAAACCATTTGGAATTTTACCATTTTAAAGTAACCAATTTACTCGTTTTATTAAAAATTCGCCCGACATTATATTCATCCTTTTACCTTTTGTAATTTCACAAATGTTTTATTCGAATTTACAATGCGGTAACCATATATGACTAGTTGGAGGAGTTAGTACCATGCAGGTTTGGTATGGGTGTGAATCTTACCAGCCACTCTTTTTGCACCAAATCGGCAGAAAACTTTGAACGCTTGGCAAGTTTGTATTATTTTGATATTGAGAATCCTTTGCCAACGTTAGGCAGAAGCGCGGCAACGTCTGTCTGATTGTCTTTTTCTGCCTGGATAGTTATTCCCAGTTATATACTTATAAAAATAAACAATGTTAATTACTGACTGACGGACTGACCCATTCATTGTCGTACAGCCCAAACGCGTAAAGATTGAGACTTGATGTTTTTACTGCAATACCTCTTCCAATGTATAGATCCACTAAGATGGAATTGCAGAAAATCTGAAAAATTGTTAATATTTGTTCATATCTCCTAAACTAAACACAATAAAAACAAAATGAAAAAAGGATTGATTTTTGTTTAAGAAACAACAACACCTGTGTCGCGACCTTTTAAAAAAACTTTTCACCCTTAAGGTTAAACTGGGTAAAAATTATATTCTTATGCTTACTAGGTTCGCTCTGGTACTTTTAAATTAATAAATATATAAACATAATTCAAATTTTTTTAATATTTAAGGAACATAAGAAAACATTTTTGGTATTTTCTTGAAATATTAACTCTAAAGGTACCACTTTGGTATTTTTGTTATTTCTAAACCAATAACGATTAAAATTAAATTGGATTGGACAAGTCTTTGTTTGTGTCAGGTTCTTGTATTTTTTTTTAATATTGAAGCAAAGCATGGTAAAAATTATATTTATGAAAATATATTAATATGTTTTTGACACTTTTTCTTTTAGAAATATTGAGTCCTAGTAGACAAGACAGGGTAAAAACTTTAATTTGATACTGCCTTAGCCCATTTTGTTTTCTGAAGAAAAATTAAAGTTAATTTAACAGGTCTCAAAAAAGCCAAAAAGTTATTTTTTTTATAAACTATTAACAATTAGGCTAATTGGTCCAATTGTATTGTGAAAAGATTTATATTAAATAATTATCTTGAAAAATTTTATTTTCCCGACACTCGCCGTGTTGAATGCATATTTATAGCCCGCTTCAACTGTCCTGTACTGTACAAAAAATAATAAAAACTTTATGCAAATTGAGTTCGACTGTTATTAAAAAATATAGGTTCTTAATAGAAAGTCAACTTAGTGCAAAAAAGTACTTTTTAAAGATTTCGGTACGGTTTTAAAAATATGAGCCTATAAAAAAAAGGATTTTAATTAAGGAATTGAAATCGAAATTTTTTAAGAATTCTCAGTATTTTTTTTTTAATTTTTTGACTTTTAGACTCTAGACATATAAAATTAAAGGCTTTTAACTTTGATTAAGGGCGTAAGTAATCAAAGTGGACAGAAAGAATTTTTTTATATTTTTGGTACTTTTTCCCATAATTTAAGATTTTGGGCAAAAGTTGACTGAATGGTCAAAAAATACTTATTGTACATTTCTAATGCTTTTTGAATTTTGTAATTTATGAGTTCTAAAAAATGAAGTAAACGACTATAAGCCAAGGATGAGGACCAAAGTCAGCAACATTGGCAAATACTAAGTTTTTAAAAAGTTTTTGGACTTCTTTTCAAATTTTAGCATTTTGGGAATATAAATATGAAAAAACGGCCTATGGACTCCGATCAAGGCCAAAAGTTAGCTAAGTGGACATAAAGTACTTTTTTGACATTTTTGATCATTTTTGGGATTTTAATCAATAAATAAAAATAATAAGGAACTTTTTATATTTTTAGAACAATATTTTGCATCAAAAACTTATTTTATATACAGTTTTTGTAAAGTTTTAGTTCGTTTATGAATAAATCCTGGTTTGACATTTTCGAAGATAATTGCAACATTAAAAGCCGGCTGACTTTGTAAGATGTCTAGAAGTTTGTGCTGTTTTCAAAATAAAAAAAATTTATAACTGGGTGGTAACGTTAACAAGCCAAATTTTCAGATGTTTAAATCGCCAATTTTAGAAGAGATGTTGTGTAATCCTTGTATTAATACCAAGTGAAATGTGGAGAAAAGTGGAATTTAACTATCTGAAAAAGATCGACTTCAGAAACAAAAAAATGGATAGCTTGTTAGTTATTTTGAAAATTAAAATTAATATTATTACACAACTTTTTTCAGTAGCAATAATACCTTACCAATGTCAAATACTCGCAAATGATTCACTTAACTGGCAGTGACCGTGTAAAATAATTTCTTATAAGTATAAAGTAGTGGTAGGCATTCTGCCACGCGGCGTGGACCCCCTCTTTTATCTTAACATATAAACGCTTACATGTATACAAAGTTTCAGATGAGCTTTCAAAGAACGCGAAATATTATCGATTGTTTGTTGAACAACACTAATAACAAAATGAAATTAATATTAATTGAAACTGCACATATGAAAAAAAAATATAATAGTACAAGTTTCCTACCATTGGTATATAGTATTATCCGTGTTTGGTAACGGGGTCTGAAGTAAGTAATGTAAGCTGTAAATCGTCACGTAAAGTAATTGGTAGCGCCTTGTTCTGAGTTTTGTTCAATATTAAGCTCAATAAAATTTTATGCTAACAATTTTAAATTTTAATGGATATTTTACCTAAAAACTCTTAAAAACTCCAAACCTTAATTTTGTATTTTTTAGAGCCTACAAAAATAACTCTTGGCCTGTATGGTAACTGCTACCCCTACCCCCAAGGATTGGTGTTGCCGTGCAAAAGCTTAAACTTTTTACTCTGGCAAAACCAAGTAGCAGACTGATTTGTTTTAGTTCGTTGACTGACTGTCAGACAAGAAGACAGGGAGGCAGTAACTTTTTGCCACCACTAAAAAGAGGCTTTGTTGTTATTGCTGTTTTACTTTAAAAGAGTTGTGCTACTCTGCTGCACATTTCCGCATGAAATTTCTATTTTAACAAGCTGGTTTCAAAACAAAACAAGGAACAAAATAAACACATTGTTGTAAAGCCTTTATTGTAACTGCAAATTGCGTTAAAGGGTTCGTAAATAATTTTTAAACCGAACAGCAAATAAAAACATGCAAATACAGCAGGCACAAGTGGAAAATAAAACGGGGACTTAAGTGAACGTTTGTTGAAAGGCAAAGTAAATTTTTAAATTGCTTAAACCAAAATAAATTATGATAGGAATCAGGAAAAAAAGTTTTAAGAAATAAAAGAATCTTATCAATTTTAGATATTTCCTTTAGGTTTATGCAAAGTCGGATTCCAGATATATTGTTCTTGAGTTCACAAGCCTAGGACAGCTATACAGAATATGACTAGCAGTCTCTATATCCCCAGGTACACCAAAAATCCTCAAGACATCATTTCCGTTTGTGTAGCATTAACCGATATTCAAGAATGACATACTATAGTCTCTACTTTAAGTCTAAACTTGTTCACTTTCAAAGATTGAAGAAACACTGCCCCCCTCTGGTAAAAAATTCGAATAATCCCGAAAACTCTACGTGCAGTGATCTCCGTGATCCTGAATCCAATTATCAATACAGTTGCTTACGAATTGACTTGGATCCAAGACGCCCATGACCTTTCCGTGGTCAATTGTGCCCTTGAATCTGGTAATTGCCTTCCTCCGCATGGCATAAAGTTCATCAATAGATCACCTTCATGCCTAGACTTTTAAGAGCGAGTGGGAAGGAGGACAAGCAAAGGTCGGAGGCCACATTTGCTTCCAGGGTCTCTGCCTACAAGACAATGCAGTCATTTGGGATTCGCAGGTTTTCCGGATACCCGGTCCTTGACAGAAGACTGCTACTCCGGCTTTTTCCTATGGGACTCAAACGTAAAAAGTTGCAGATCCTGTCAACCAGTTATATTTAGCGATAGTTACACACGGTTTTGCTACAAAGTTACCCTGCCAGTTTTTGTTTCTTAAATAATCCTGCCGTATGCACAAACTGTCCCATTGTCCCCAGTCGAATAGCAGATATCTTCTTACATTCTCTGCAATCCGCATAATAGATTTTAAATTCAAAATTTAATCCAGGCATGCCCCAGGGGTGCTTCATTGAGCGCTAGTTATACGCAGTCCTATAACCATCTGCACAGCCTTCAGATACCTGTGGTTAACTCGATTTCGAGGGCGGTCCAGCATTTAAGTTGTTCATCTAGTAAGATAGTCTTACCAACGCAGGGTAAATGCAATGCGTATGATTTTGGGTACGACAACACAGTTCGCCTGGCATCTTTCTGCATGAATAAACTGCATTGGCTTCTTCTTCTTCTTTTTTCTAGTAAAAATAATGGACATATGCATATACACGGTAATTTAAGTAGCTATGTCCCAAGTCCAATCAGAAGTAAATTGACGATGTGTGTTTTAAAAAACGTGGTATTAGTAGTGGGTACCTCGAAGACCCACTATACATGTTTCCGCATTTCCCCATTCCGGTAATATCACTCTTCCCTGTAAAAAGGTTAATATTGAAGTTATAAACGCTAAGGCAGTTTCCGGTTATCTCACGCAAAAAAGGCTTTCTAAGTCTGTGGGGCGAATGAATGATGTGTTTGCCTCCACAGGTTTCCTTGTCACATTAGCCTTTTGGTTGCTACAGAGAATACCAGAAATCATATTTTCTTGATGTGAAAGCACACCATTCTTTAAATGTTGGTTAAATACATATATGAGAGGAGACTTAAAGGTTTATAGTCTTTCAGGTACAAAGAGTTGCTTATGACGGATTTTGGGAGAATATATCCCCTGATGTTCTCCGTAGTAAGAAAATTTAAAATGATGAGACCCTACAGAAAGCACTTGTGACCTCTTTATGTTTCACTTAGAAGGTCTTATTCTCGAAAATGAACACATTACCTTCGAATTACTACTTAAATTTACAAATGTTGCCTCCAACATTAGAAATCGTACTCTTAGCGGGATAATTTTTAAGTCCCAATTATAGCCTCATTGATATTGATAAAAGAAGTTAATTTTGCTCGAGTATATTTGAAGTCAAAATGGAAAAACTTAATTAATTAAATGAATTGTGGTAAGGATTTCATTGACTTTAACTTGCTTCTTTGTTTCAGTTATAAAGTGGCCAATAAAAAAATTTTAATATTTACCTTCAGATGCATTTGACAATTTAATTAAAGACTTTCGTGGTAGACCTTATTATTTTTGTAAAAAAAGTTAAATATTTGCTCTAAAAAAATTTACTTATTTTAATCAAATTTAATTTAGGTTATTATTTTCCAGGTATTCAAATATCCCCAAGTAAGAGTTTAGTTTTTGTTTGTTTTACATTATTTAGTCTTAATGTTCCGTGAAATATTTAATATTTATCACTAAAGTTTTGCTATAGCAAACCTAATAACCCCTACCTTTTACTTTCATTTACAATCTTTTAACCCCTCTTGAATACTTTGCATTAATATTTATTTGACATTAAATATTTCTTACAATTTAGCACCCATTAGATATGGGTAATTATTAGGGGATACCATTTTCTAAATCCAATAAATACCATTTAATGCGCAGTTGTCTCTGCTTGCTTTCCAACGATGTCCTGTAAATTCTTTAACCAACCAAACAAACAATAAACAAACACATTCATTACTCTAGTCTATATATATATATTTCTCTAATTTTGCTTCAAGGTAATTTTAATTACAAGAAATTAATTTGGATTAATGTATGACATATGAAAATAGCTTTAGCATCAAATAAATTATTTCGGCAGATTTGTAGACACTCAAGGAGAAAAAAAATTGTAGAGAAAAGGATAAATGTAGATATTTAAGTGAAAAATAGTGAAAAAGTCTTAATACTTGGCAGAGATAAATTATTAAAAACCCCTACTGATTACATAAGTATGTGATTGCAATTTAAAATAAATAATATTTAACCGCCCATGGTTTTCAAATAATATTATTGTTATATTGCTTAATCCAACTGGTGCTGTCGAGTTAATGGCTTATATCTTAAACTCTTCATTTAATAGCAAAAAATCCAGGCTTTCATTGTGTAGATAATGAGATTTTTATTAATTATTTTTATTTATTAATGTTTCAAAAGAAAATATATCATTTTCTTTATTTGGTTTTGATAATAAAATTCTTTTATTTCTTTTAATATTAATAATATATTTTTATATCCTTTTTTAGGCATTAAAGATCCAAATCTGGAAAGACATTCGCACAAAGGTAAAATATATAATTTTATACTTTTAATATTTTCTGTTTAATTTTGTTACAAATTTAAAATTATTTAAGAATCCTTTACAAAAAACTCTATAAAATATGAATAATGCTTTTTAAACATAAAACAAAAAAGGTTGTAAAATATAGTAGTCGTTACAGCATGAATAAAATGTAAAAGAATATTTAGTTTTATTAAAAAAAAATTTAATGAAATTTTAATATGAAAGTCGTAAATTTATTAAAAAGCCACTTAAACCACTTTAAGCTTAAGCTTGAACACATATAAACACAAACAAGCCACTTTTATTTATAAATATTGTTAATAACATTTAAAAGTATACAAACCTTTTACACACACACACACATACACCCACAACCATACATAAAGTCAAGTTGTTTATATTTGATGCTGTGTTATTGTGGCAACAACACACACACACACGCATTCGTAAAAAGTGTAAAACAACAACATAAAGGCAACCAAAACACAAAAAATTAATGTGCAAAAAAATACTAAAAATACAAAATTAGAAAAACAAATATCAGCCATAAAAGAAAAAAACTGTTAAAAGAACAACTCAAACCTACAGGGACTCTTCAGACTGGTTTCAGGAAAAATCAACAATTTTACATAAATATCCCAGTTAGCCAAATTGCCAAAGTCTAAATAACGATTTTTGTCAAACTAAAAAACTGATAAAACAAGCATTCTTTACTAAATTCAAGCCGTAGCCGTTTAAAGGGTATTTTCATTACCCAAGTTCGATTTTTTTTGCACGAATTAATTACTTTAGCGACATTAAAACCAAAAAAGTATTGAATTAAGTTTGAAATCGTACTTGATTTAAGACTGATCTAAGCATAAAAAGGAATTATTCAAAACTTAGAACAATAATTTTGACTTATTGAGAAGAAAAGTAGTTTTGATTATTTATACCCTTCATAAAGGATCCCTTAATAGAGAGAAGTCGACTTAGTCATGTCCGTCTGTCCGTATTTCCGCCTGTGTGTCGGTTTAAATTAAGTTGTCGGAGTCAATTTAATTACTACGGACAAGGTAAAATATACTCTGCATTATCCCAAATTTAAAATCAGCAGAATTTCCCCGTTTTTTATTTCAAATCCTAAAATAAGGATTCGCACAACAAAACGCGCTTTTTTCAATTTTTTTGCGAAAATGTTTTTATGCATTAATTTTGCTAAGTCTTATAAGAAAAAATTTTTAGTTAGATAATATTTTTTCCTTTCTCATAGAAAAGTTTGGTTTTATAAATTAGTGTAGAGCAAAACTTGCTTTTTCACTTATCTTGAAGCTCTTACTTGTTTTTATAACATGTTTAAACCTGGGACTCTTCGAACTCCAACACCAGGGCGCTACCATCTAGACCACCCCGACACTTGGTTTTTGAAATGCTAAAATATCTTTTGTTCGTATCAGGAACAACAAACTCAAAAAAGGAAATACAAAAATCTATTTGCATGTAAAACAGGGATAAAAAAACAACAACACAACAAATAGAATTTGCAACAAAAAGTTTTTTGTACCTTATTTCTGAAAGTAGTCCCGACTAACTCGATTACCTAAAGCAAAATCGTACTTAAAAATTTCAATTACGATTTTGGATTAATTCAAGAATTAAATTCTTGGTTTAGAACATCTAGATATTACAATTGAAGACATTTGTTGCTAATATTGTCTTAAATAAAAGGCAGCAGGAACTTTTGGTCATTTGTTAAGAGAGTAAGGAACAACGCTGGTTCTTCAATCTCTGCTCTGTTAAAAAATGACATATTAGTCACCGACCCGGTTGAAAAGGCTAACCTTTTGGCTGAAATATTTGCAGCAAATTCATATTTGCCGGAAAGCGACCAACCACCGCCCGAGCTAGAGAGATTGTATGGGACTATGCCGGACATATTCTTTCGAGCTCGTGCAGTTAAAAGGGTTCTTTTGAATCTCAATACAAGTGAGTCCCCTGGGCCGGATGGTATACCAGCGCAGGTTTTGAAAGAATGTTCTTCGACGCTGTCGCGTCCATTAGCTAACCTTTTCAGCCGTATTTACAATGCCGGAGTATTTCCGATGTGCTGGAAAGTAGCTAATGTTACGCCGAAAGGGAAAGGCTGAAAACCCTGAAAATTACCGACCAATAGCAATTTGTTCAGCGATCTCCAAGGTTATGGAGAGTATGGTCTACGGGGAACATACTGGCCTTTCTGACAGAAAAATGGTGTACCTCAATTCATCATTTTGGCGAAAGTAAAGTGGTGGCTCTGGACATATCTAAGGCGTTTGATAGGGTCTGGAACTGTGCGCTTCTATCTAAACTTATTGCTTTTGGTGTCGGTGATAAATTTTCTCGATTTATATCGAGTTTTCTCAGAGATCGCACTATTCGTGTTGTTTTAGATGAGATCTCTTCCAACGAGTTCAGAATCAATTCAGGGGTACTGCAAGGCTCCGTCCTCTCTCCTACTTTATTTCTTATCTTTCTGAATGACCTTCTATGTCAAACTTCGAACCCTATTTATTCTTTTGCAGACGACAGCAGCATATGCCATTCATACTCTTTTGACCATAGGCCTAGCTCTCTGGAGATTGTAGTTAGGAGACAGAGTATGAATGTTTCGATTAACCGCGATCTGATGGTAATCTCCAAATGGGGCCGTGTGAATAGGGTCGATTTTAATGCTCGTAAGACCCAATGTTGTCTTCTGACACAAACGCACAATGGACGATGCTGCTTCGTCTGTATTAATGGATGACATAAGTATTGAGAGGACAGAGACTCTTGATGTTCTGGGCATGAGAATCCAATGCGATGTCTGCTGGACGGAACACATTTTTCTTGTGTCGAAAGAAGCATCGAAATGTCTTGGTTTTCTTAAACGGTGTAGGAATTACTTTACACCATCTGATCTTCTCAATATTTATACCACCTATATCCGACCTAAGATGAAATATAACCCTCATGTATGGGCTGGTGCCTCAAAGTCTGTTTTGGGGCTACTTGACCGCGTACAGGAACGAGCAAAGATACTCATCGGCAACGTTGTGGTATCTAACCGTCTTGATTCACTAGAACACCGTCGTGATGTGGGTGTGTTTCGGTGTTCTATCGATACTATAATGGAATGTGCTCTGAGGAAATCAGGGAACTTATTCCCGAGACCCGGAACTTTTTGCGTGATACACGTTTTTCTAGAAGAGCACACCCATACGTAGTCGACTGGCCAGTGAATCGCACCACTCATTACAGGGAGAATTCCTTCTTCGGCCGCACAGTTCGAATGTGGAATGAACTTCCTACTGATGTCTTTCCTGCCACAGTAAATATCGAGAAATTTAAATCAAATGTCCACAAACACTACTCCCTTTATCCTCCTTCCCATAACCTATTTTCCTGATACCAACACAATGCAATGCATGTGTAGAGGCCATCCCCTGAGTGCTGGTTACTATTAAAAAAAAAAAAAAAGTAATAGTGCCGGTTAAATCTGTGTTAAAGACAATATGGTAACATTGTCCATAAGGCGGTCTTATTCATTAAATAAACAGATTTAAAAAAAAAAAATTTTTAAATAATATTTAGCACTCGGGGAATGGCTCCTATACATGCATTGTATGGGGTTGGTATTAGGAAAATACATTATGGGAAGGAGAGGATATAGGAAGTAGTGTTTGTGGATATTTAAATTTCTCTATAATAACTGTGAAAAGAGAGATATATTTAGGTAGCTTGTTCCACATTCGGACGAATTTTCTCTGTTATGAGTAGTGCGATTCACTTTCAACTCCAGCATAAATGGGTGTGCTCTTCTTAAATGACTTGTATCTCGCAAAAAAGCACGGGTTTCAGGAACAAGTTTCCTAATTTCTTTGGAACACTTTCCATTATAGTATTGATAGAAAAGTAAAGTACACCACAATGTCATTGATGAGTACCATCGCACGTTTCTGTACGCGGTCAAGAAGCTACGAAATAGAATTTGGAGCACTTGCCCATACATGAGTATTGTATGGATGTATAGGAAGGTATAAGAAGATCAGGGGGCGTAAAGTCATTCTAACACCGTTTCAAGTAACTAAGACACTTGGATGCTTCCTTCGACAGAAAAAAATCGTGCTCTGTAGAGCGGGCATAATACTGAATTTTCATGCCCAGGACATCAAGAGTTTTCGCTTTCCAAATATTTATACCATCCATCAATAGAGACGATGCAGTGTGGTCAAATATGCGTTTGTGTGTCAAAAGACAACTTTGGCTCTTACCGGCATTAAAGTCGACTCTATTCGTAGGGCCCTAATCGAAAATTAGCATCAGATCACGGTTAAGGGTATCATTCATAATTTGCCTCATAGCCCCAGTCTTCGTGGAGCTAGACCCGTATCCAAATGAGTATGAATGGCATATGCTGCTATCACCTGCAAAGGAAAAGATAGGATTTGAAATCCGACATAGGAGATCATTAAGAAATATAAGAAATAAAGTAGGAGAAATAAACAGATTAATGACAAGAAGAGCTATGTTGTTTCTTTTTGGTTGAATTTGATTTTGATGCCGGACCGAGCGTACGGTCCAACACATGCCGCTGGTTTCTGATTATTTTGCTACCATTTGTATTAATTTAATTTACTTATTCGTTATTTATTAAAAGTAAATAAATTTACAGATAGTAATAAAAAAAACTTGGTTTGCTTTTAATTTTCTTATTATAGCATCAAAAACTAACTTAAATCTTGTTCTAATTGTTAATTATGTTTTTTTTTAAGATGTGACCAACTGGGGCATATACTCATTCTTCTGATACTATTTTTACAAGTGTAATAAGCAGTTAAAGAGTTGATGTATTTTAAGTGAATATATTAAAGACAGAGATGGGCAAACTTACCAGAGTATCTGCTGATATAAAGGGGGGTGCTTACCCTTTGTTAAATAAAATTAAGTTGACTATTTTATACTAAAAATAGATCCACATGAACATAAACGTTCATCATATATTTTAAGATTTTAGGGAATAAAATTGCTTTATTCACTAACGCCAACGATATTTATATAAAGGGTCGAGTATTGCGAGATAGAACTGCACATTCAAATAAATCAAGAAAGATTTTGCCAAAGTGGGGCAGAAAGTAAATAAATATTTCGAAGATTAGAACCCTCAGTGCAAATGCTGTTCTAATATATTTTCCTCAATAAAACACTTAAAATCGAATACTAAAGTAAAAAAAGCAAACAACTATTGATGACTTTCACCGTTGAGCCAGTCTTAAGGGTACTCGGTTATTAGAAAAATATTTTTGCCTGTTAATACCACTAAAATGTTGGCGAAATTTCGAGAACGTATTTAAAAGAGAACCAGTCATCTTAATAGAAGCATTATGAAGCAATTACAATCTCTTTCTACTAGATAAAAAAATTTAAAACCTTTAAGCCTGCACTCATCCTATCAAGCTATCAAAATGAGCATTAGAACCTCTTTGTGATAATTCATTTGCAGGTGCGCTCACGAGCATCTGTGGAAGTTAAGAAACTCAAGAAATTTAAATAACTCTCAAGTGTCAACGTTTACATTGTAAGACTAAAATTTTACATTTTAAGATCTTAGTCCTTTAAAAATGCTTTAACTCTGTTCATATGAAAATGGTCATTTGTCTCTTTTACCTTTAGTTGATTCATTGTACTAGCGTACTATTATTGAAATGATCTTTCATGGACGCTTCCTGGATTACCTAGTTTAAATGAAACCGTTATTTCGAAGGATAATTTTTTTTCAAATGAATCCACTACAAGTTCTTGTTTTTAAATTCTTTCTTTTAAGTTCTTTTTATCTTTAACTTAAGCTCTTAATTACATTAAATTTGATCGAATCTTTAAAACTTGCATTCTAGTCCTAAATCAAATTTTTTGCATTTCAATATGAGAAAAGTTCTAATCAAATACTTAATATTTTAATTAAAATTAATTTCTTTTAGGCTTAAATTCATATTCACTTCACAAGCTTAACAATTGGATCTCACAGCTACCAAAAATTTAATAATTCTTAACTCATAAAGCAACCAAATAACCGCATAAAAATTAAATTAAAAACCAAACCAAACAAACGAACTATAAATTGTTAAAAGCCTGTAAAATTACAAAAGCAACTACTACTTTGTCAGTTTTAAGAAAAATCAAAAACGGAAATCATCAAGTATATATGTGTGGTTTTTAATAAAACCTCTTTGGTTAAAACCATTCTCTTGTAAACATAACCTCTACAAGTGTTTTATGATTTGGATTTTCCTTAAGCACTCCCTTATACATACATATGTACATATTTACATACTTAAATACTAACATTAATTGAAGCATTTAAAATGCAATCAAGCTAAAAAATTAATTAAATTTCATTTTCATCTTCTTTAAATGACGAGAAGGAAAAAACACAAAATTTTGAAAAAGGAATACATGTAAGTACGCATTTAAATTTAATGAAAAAGTACACACCGCCAGACAAAGCAACCAAACGAAACACATGAATTTATATTTAACCCATTTATCTCTTCTCCAAGAATAGTATCGGGGTTTAAGATGTTTTCTTCTAAATAAATATAATTTAAAAATTTTATATACAAAAAAGTATAAAATTAAATAGTTACATTTATGTCAGAATTAAACACACACAAACATATTTTTTTATGTTAATAAAATGCTTAACATTCCATAAACGTCGCTCTTTTAAAACATTTAATCCTTGCCTTTAAATAAACGTTTAGATTAAGGTAAGTAACCCAGTTAATGTTTTTGGGTTTAAGATTTTTTTTTAAGTAAAAACTTGCACTAAGTTTGTGCTGTTATGGTTTTAGTGAAAGTATCATGTGAGGCCTTTGGGGAATATTTCCATGATTAATTTGTAGCTACACTTACCATCAACGCTAAACCAAAATTTGGCAACTTATCCCGGGTGCTGCCAGGTGGTTATTAGATGTTAGCGTTACCTTTTGTTATCCAAAGTTTTTTAGGCAGCTTTGGATGATATATGATCTTAACATTAAAACTGATTATAATAAAAACTTGGGCAAGCTGTAACCAAACCCTAGTCATCAAAGACCGTGTAACTTGTATACACATAAGTAGTTTGACTTTATAGATGGGTATAGAAACTGAAAATACTGCATTGCATTTTCGGAACCGAGTATTCCTCTGGAACTGAAAGTCTTAGTAAACTAATTTACATGATATTTTAAGGCAGTGATTCAAGGACTGGTCCCTGGGGGACTCCTTAGCAATATTATACATTATTGATCGATCTTATTTTCTATAGCAAGTGCTCCCATTAAGAAAAAAAATTAGGATTATCTTCGTTATTTATGTTGGGGATTTTATTCCTTGGGACGTATCAAGTACGTGTTGCCAGAATGGATAATTGAAAGTACTTCCCACATCTGGCTTTTGAAAAAATGGCCCGAAGCAAAAACGGCCCAACATTAAAATTAAAACGAAAATATAGCCCCAAAATGCAATAACAACAACAAGAGCACAACAACAAGGTAACACAGTGCAACACGAAAAAAAATAACCATATTCGGACATCACTACGTGAAAGAAGACCAAAAAAGAAAAGACCCGTGTCTCCCAGTTTTGCCCAAAGTCATGCACTTTTTTTGTTATGGGCCCCCAAAGATTTGGGGCCTTTTTGCCATTTTTGCAAAAAGTGATAATTTTCTCAGGCTCATATCTTGAAAACCGTTCGGAATTTTAATTTAATCTTTGAAGCAAAGTTGTAGCCCTTTTTAAAATGAACATAAAAAATTAAAAAAAAAATAATTTTAAACCAAAATCGCAAAAAACTTTAAAAAATTCAAATTTTTTTTTACCTTTTTTCCCCTGTTCAGGTCCATAGGTAGCAAACCGTTCAAAATTCAAGGAAACAGTCAACTACAAAAATTTACCTAACATCCCAATAAACAACTTTTAAGAACATATAAACTTCCTAGTAATGATTCTTAACACCGTTTAGGTAGCGCTTAGGTAGTCGCGAAAGTTAAAAATTTTACGAAAATTTTTGAATTTCATTTGTTTTTTATTTTTTTCAACATTGAGATACTGTGCTGTCTATTACAATAAAATAATAAAAAAATATTCGTTGATGTCCCTGTACTTGCAACTCGCGCTATCTTAAGTTAAGGATCCAAATCGTCGTCCGAATCTGACGCTGATTCAGAACTTATGGTGTCCACAGGCACGTTGCTTCCAGACTGCTTTCCATCATTAGCTTTTTCTTTTTCACATACCTAATTGACATCATAAAGGGTTATCTTGTGACTCCACCAACATACCTAAAATGAATTAGAAAAGAAATCAAAAATAATGCAAAACCATGCAACAATAAAATTGATATTACCTCTGCAAGCAATGCGTCGAATTTTTTGCCTTTGTACCGTTTTTCCATGGGCATTGTGGTTTGATGGAACCGTTCTCCTCGCTCATCGGATTCGGTAGGGATTCTTTTAATAAAGTCGTCAGTATAAAAATAAAGAAAATGCAGCTTTAACGTTATCAATATGCCGATTTTCTCAAAATAATACAGCATTTCTTTCACCCATTCTCTTGCTTGCGGTTCCGCGTCTCGATCCCCACCACGCTGAAGGTTAATCCATGCCATTGATGATTTTCATCAAGCGATGAATTAAATTTGCTCTTGAATAGCTTCTAATGTCAGGGCCATTAAGTACGCCTATTAAATGAAGACAATTATAAGGGCAGAAAAGAAAACATTAACATCGTGTAAATAGCTATAGTACAACGAGGTGAACAAAAAATCGTTCTAAGTTTACTGCAATAGCTTTTTTAATTTTGTCATCGCTTGAACAATTTACAACGGCTACTTCAATGAATTTTTTAACAATTCCCAATTTTATATGGAGCAAATGCAGCAAAATGACTTGAGTATTGTCAATTAAAGGTGCATTCTTAAGTCTATGTTGTTTCATTTGTCCCTGCACACTTCCTCTTTGGCTCCATGAATTACATTGGAATTAATTTACAGGTGAGCGCAAATCCCAATTACAAAGAAAACAAAAGAATTTTGGAAAGCCGCTCTCATCGATGATTCCTTGCAAAATATTGATGACCTTCAAATCACAGCAAATCTTCCATTTATTTTCGTAGAATTTGATTTTTTATTAGTTATTAGTTTTGGTCCATCTCTTTCCTGTTGGGGCTCATATTCGGTATCAAATCGATCTTGATTAGTAACACCACTTGCTGTAGTCATTTCTGTAAATTCTGTCCTACGATCTGGAGTTTGCGGCCTTGGGAAAAAAAATTTTTCAGGTGCAAGTACTGGAAGTGTGGCTGTTACAGTTGCTTTATAAATTTTGTTCTTCTCATCATGTCTATTTAATCAAGATGTGTAATTAACGCATGCATAAGAACTGGTTCCACCATGATCACCTGGGCGATTAATACAGTTTACCGGCTTACAATATTTCATTCTATGTTTGCCTCCATTCAACCATGCTATGAGATTATTATAACATTGGCGACACACTGCGTTAGGTGTGTAATTTTCACCGGTCAAATCTATTTCGTCCAAAAATAACTTATATGCTCTTTTAAATTCACCTGTTAAAAGATTCTTTTCCTTTTGAAATCTTGTAGAATTATTTTTTCTGATTTGATGACCGCAAATGTAGCAAAAGAAATATATATTTTTACACTGCATATTGAAATTGTCAGTTGCCAATGTTGTGTGCGAATTATGCTGTAAAACTTTCTTTATAACTTTCACCGCTGAGATCTTGTTGACGTCGCGCTGTGTAATGCCTCGATGTGGGAGTCGCGTCGCTTTTATATTGTGATCTGCATTCCTTGATGCGTGTGCGGTCGGTGCGTGATCGCGTGAGCTGTTTACTGAAATCTTAGGTGAATTTTTGTAGTTGATTTCTTGATAAGTTTGGGTGCAATAATTTCTTCTTTTTAAATTTATCCAATTGCTATTTCATTTTGGATTGTCCTCGCTTATTAAAAAAATTGGTAGTAGGTGCATATGTAGGTAATTTATTGTTGGTATAAACAATAGTTATTAAAAAGTAATAACAAAGAAAAAAAAAGTATGTACATAATTTAATTAAAGGCCGTTATCGATCATTATTGCGATTTGTGTATGATGTATTTTGTTGTTTAGGGTTTCCTGCAATTTTAAAGTTTGCCTACCTGTTTAGGTTGCAAGACTTTTCGAGGCTATCTAACATGCATATACACATATTTTAATGCACAAGAGTTCTCTATTACACTAAAGACAGATACAGTATATGTAATTAAGGCAATTTGATTAAACGTAAGGAAGAGATAACTTCATAACTACATGTATGTACATACACACATTTTGGGGGAAATTTTTAACTTTTGCAGCTACCTAAGCGCTACCTAAACGGTGTTAAGAATCATTCCTAGGAAGTTTATATGTTCTTAAAAGTTGTTTATTGGGATGTTAGGTAAATTTTTGTAGTTGACTGTTTCCTTGAATGTTGAACGGTTTGCTACCTATGGACCTGAACAGGGGAAAAAAGGTAAAAAAAATTTGAATTTTTTAAAGTTTTTTGCGACTTTGATTTAAAATTATTTTTTTTTTAATTTTTTATGTTCATTACTTTTGTTCCTTTTAAAAAGGGCTACAACTTTGCCCCAAAGAGTAAATTAAAATTCCGAACGGTTTGAAAGATATGAGCCTGAGAAAATTATCACTTTTTGCAAAAATGGCAAAAAGGCCCCAAATCTTTGGGGGCCCATAACAAAAAAAGTGCATGACTTTGGGCAAAACTGGGAGACACGGGTCTTTTCTTTTTTGGTCTTCTTTCACGTAGGGATGTCCGAATATGGTTATTTTTCCATGACTTAAAAAATTACACACAGTGTAATTTTTCCTGTTTTTTTGCATTCACTTTAAATTTTTAAAGTTAGGGAGATCCCCCCAATTTAGTTAAATATTTGGGGTTTTTTTCTTTTATGAATTATTTTTTTACAATGGAAAATAGCCTCAAAGAAAAAATTTTGCAAAGCACTAAATGAAAGAGGATACCAATTTTATAATAGTCCCATTTAAAAAATTAAAAATGGCCCCAAAAAAAGGAAAGTTGGCCCAGAAGAAAAGAAGAACATTTTCAACTGATAAAAAAGTAGTCCCAAAACGATCAAATGAAAAATAACCCCAAAGTTAAAGTTTAAAAAAATTATACGTTTTTATATAGATGGAGTAAGGACAAGGGTGTCCGCTGGCAATGATTACTGCTTTGTTTGCTTATAATTTTTGATTAAATAAAAAACAAGAGGTCTTATACGAGGGTTGCATTTTATATTTTGGGATTAAAGAACAAAAACAAATATATAACATGAAAAATCACTTTATTGTTTTTAAAAATATTCCTCATGAAGGTCTATACACTTTTGCATGCGTTCGAACCAATTGTCGAAACACTTTTGCCACTCTGATTGAGGGACCTCCAAAACATGCATTCTGAATACAGCAACCGCTTCTTCAGGTGTCGAAAAACGTTGACCTCTAAGTTTGCTTTTTACATGCGGGAATCAAATCCATGTTTTAGGTGCTTAAAAATGCAGTTGTTTGAACCGATGTGTGAGAGCTCGCATTGTCGTAGTGAAGAGTGATCCATGTTCGGCGGCTAGTTTTCCTGATTTCTTGGAAGACAACTTACAAGCAAATGATTGTGTACCACTCAAAATTGACTGTTTTGCGTTAATCTAGTGGTACGGTTGCGACGTCTCCAGTTTTTACAAAAAAACTGGCGACAATTTGCTTAGAAGTGCTACGTGCGCGAACAACTTTTGTTGGATTTGGCTCATCTTGAAACACCCATACAGTCGACTGCTATTTACTTTCGGGCTCATACGCGTGAATCCACGACTCAACTTCTGTCACAATATCATAGACGTGTTTCGTAGCGCCGCGATCGTATTTTCTTAGCATTTCTTTCGACCAATCGACACGAGTCTTTTTTTGAGCGTTTTACAAATTGTGTGGGATCCAACGCGAACAAATTTTTTTAACAGCCAAATGTTTATGCAATATTGAACGTATGCTGGTCCCACTAATGTCTAATGTTGTCTGAATCTCACGATAGGTCACATGACGATCTTGCAATATCAGCTCATGCACAGCATCAATGGTTTTCGGAACAACAACTGATTTTGGACGACCTTTACGAAATTCGTCTTGGATTAAACTACGACCACGATTGAATTCACTATACCATCGATAAACACTTGTTCGTGATTGATCTTTATCACCAAAAAAATAATTAAGTTCACCCATGCCCTGTTGCTGAGTTAATCCACGTCGAAAGTAGTAAAAAATAATCGCACGCACGAATATGTTCACAATTTAATTTCATTTTTAGGTCGAGTTGATTCTTTAAACAACGCAAATAGCGCTCGTATATCAAAACGTTCTGAGTACGTATAACTTAGAAAATGTCAAACTTTACGATAGAGCTGCCAGTTGTCAGATTGAAACACTAGTACTGCCAAATGTTTTATTTAATGTCTGCAATTATGTATGAAATACAACATCAGATAAATGTGTGCCTCTGTTAGACTCACAAATGCGAGTCCTCCTGAGGATATTTTTCATTACATTCTTACACATTTCACGCGGTACTTCACTAATTTCATTCCGAATATTTTTTTTGATTTTCCCCAGAATATCTGGTTTGTTGCATAAGCCTTGTGTTTCAGATATTCTCACGACAAGAAGTTCAGAGCAGTCAAATCAGGCGACCGTTGGGGCCAATCAACATCACCATTTCTTAAAATAACTTGTTGTGGAAAGAGGTCTGTAGTAATTTCATTGTAATCCTGGCTGTACGCAATGTGGCACCATCTTGTTAATACCACATGCTAACCAAACCAAAAACATGCAGTTGTGACATTAAAAAGTTTTAAATCTTATCACGATATCGCTTCCCCTTGACAGTTGCCGTTACGTCGTTTTCAGTAAGGTCCAATTATTCCTCCTGACCGAATTGCACACCAGACTGTCACTTTTATTCGATGCAAAGGTCCCTTATGAATAACTTAAGGGATTTTAATTGCCCAGAACTGACTTTTCTATTTATTCACATATTTATTAAAATGAAAATGTGCATCTCACTATTATTTTTTATGAAAATCGGGGTAGTCATGGACGAGCTGTGACATTCTATTGACATATGTAGGGCGGCATTAGTGGTCTTCTGGAAGAAGCTCTTGTTTCAACTAAATCTTAAATGGAAACAAATACAAATCCTTGTGCAAAATTGTGGCCAAAGTTGTTCTTTAAAGACAAGCCTCCTCAGCACGGCGTCGAATTGAGGTTGGTTGATTTTTTTGAACTCTTTCTTGAGCAGCAGTTATATTTTAAGCCAATCTTGCAGTACGTTGTGGTTCATGCTTTGGCCTATTAGCTACAGTCCCTCTTTCTTTGAAATCATAAGGTACACGATAAATAATGCGTCTTGTTGGCAAGTTGTTTCTCCTAAAAGTTTCACGTAATTTTTTCATCGTCAAAGTCAATGGCGATTGATCTTGATAAAATATTTAAATGATATCAATGAAACTTAAATTCCATTAATCAAATAACGTTCTTAAAGTGTAATTTGCTTACATAAGTCATCAAAATAAGTAAAATGTGGGCAACATAAGATGATTACTATTCTGGTTATAGCATCAAGGTTGTGTACGGCTTACACATTTAAATATTAGGGGCTAATACGGCTCTACCTGCCCGTAATGTGTCTGCGCTGACAAATGCCACTGGCACGAAAAATAATATATTTGATATTGGCAGATGAATACCAAAGGATTATTCTTTTATCAGCTGAATACTTTAAATAAAATAAAACAGCCATTTTTGCGACTTAAAAATAAACAATTCTATTTACAACGTCATCGTTGATTCTCCGGTCGTCCGGCACTGAACGTGCAACCACTGCGCCTTTCGGCCTCCAACCCTGAAGAGTATTGAACCACACGGGACACTGCCAAGAGTGGCCGGCCTCGGAGTGCCCATTCTGCTGAGAATATTGCCGCTGTTGGCGAGGATGTCGAGCTGTCACCAAAAATATCAAACAGACGCCGTGCCTCGCAATAAGCTATCAGCTGGTCGTCCCTAAGGCGAATTTTTGTCAAAAACCTGTGCGTGTTCCCATACAAAGTTCAGTCCAATCCGTTCTTAATCTCAAGGCTGTGGTGAACGATTTTCGACCAAGATCATAATGAGCGATGGGGTTCATCTTCACATCAGCGGATACATAAACAAGCAAAACTATCGCTTTTGGGGTACTGAAAATCCACAAGTGTTGTACGGAACTGGAATTCCTTTATTAAAAGCATTAACAATCCGATAGATCGAGTAGAAATTCGATTCGAAACGAAGGACGTAATTTCCTTCCAGTTATTTGATTATTAGATTTCTTTAAGTTCACTGGGTTGTCTCCTTATTTTAACACCTTGTTAAAGGATAAATTCTACTTGAAAAATATATCTTAACTAGCTGCTTAAGTAGAGCATGCAGCAGCAAACAACAAGTTGAAACAATTTTCTGCTTCTTTTCTTTTTTAATTTTATGTGCCAACATTAGTGATTCTTTATTATTTTATTTTTGTCTTATTTTTTCATCTCATCGTTTACATTTTATTTATGAAAACATTATTTTCTTCATGATTCTAAAATAGTCCTGCAATCTTCATGGAAAAAAGCAATAATAACAACAAACAGCAATAAACTTGTAGTTAGACTTGATCTAGTGTTAACGTGTGTTTGTGCCTTCAGTAATACTTTTTCTTTTACAGCCAAGTTGTTTGGCTGTTAGGAGAATAGTCATCCTTTGGCATTTGAGCTTACGGGTATGGTTGGTTGATTGTTTATGTTTTCATGGTACTTAAGTAAGATTTTAATTTGACAGTTGGTAGCTAAAATTAAAAGGTAAAAGAAAATTATAAAGAAATGGAAATAAAAAGGAAGTGTTAAAGAGATTAAAATTTTATTAAAAATTTTTGTTTAACAATACGTTTAACTTACACTTAAGTAGGAATTTATTTTTTAAAATATATAAAGGAACTGGTTTAAATAGAAATGTTTTAATATTTGAGATGAAAAATATGTTAATGTTGAGAAATAAATAAAATTTGTACTAAAGTAAACAATTAGAATTTATAATTGTTTAAACTTAATTGTTTTATATGAGGATTCACTTCCTGTTTACCTTATTGCTCATTCATTGTTTACAAATTTCTAAAAAAATAAAGAATTTTTTAATTTTATTAAACCTAAACTCCCTTTAAAATTTCACACATAGTTCAACAAAATCGTTCTCTTGATTATTATTGCTTTTATTTTTTTGTTCAAACCTTCTCCATTGTCGAAAATATTGGCATAATAAAATCTTAGTTAAACAAGTGTATTATTGGGAAAATAAGAAAAAAATTCTTTTAAACTACATGCACGAGCACATTTAACTACTTGAAGAATACCATTAAGTCGATAAAAGAAATCGTTAAAATATGAAGTGGTAAAGAGTAACAATAATAAAATAAATTTTAAATTTTTTCGATTAAAGTTGATTTTTTCTTCAAGTTGCAAAATTCTTTTATATAAATGGTTGGAAGAACTAAGAAAGAAAAAAATCGAATGTTTTCAATTCTTAATTTCAATTCATATAAAAAACTATTTGTTTAGTGTGGTCAAGGCAAAGATACTTTTGTAAACTTGTAGCGGCTACAAACAGACGAACTGATAAGCATTATATTAAGAACTATTGTAATAGAGAAAACTAACTTTTGCGAAAGAAAAGACAAACTGTATGAGGAGTATTTAAATTGGGCTATAAATAGTTCTGACATTGAAATTAAATGCCGTAAGACAAAGCAAAGAAGGTATTGTATTAGAATGTATCGAATTTTTTACACCCTCCACAATCTGTAGGCAGGCAAAAGTTTAGTTAATTCTTTAGCAATGGATTTCCTAGAACTTAACTTTAAATTTGGATAGGTTGTATTGGACTTAGTTTTGCCAACGAAGTTTCGGTTGTCCCTTTTTGCGTCTGTCCCCGGGATCTTACATGGTGTCTGGTGGCAGATGTTTATTTTCGAACTGATTTGACAAAAAGTTTTATTAAAAGAATTGAGCGATAGAATGGAAATGCTTATTTTATTTTTTAAAGAGTATATCACCCAGATGTCTTCCGTCGAGTTTGACACACTGTTCAAAACGGAGGGTTGTGTTCTAAGCCACACGCTGCAAAACTTGGTTTTCTTTAAAGCAACAAGAGATAAGAAATTGTCATTATAAACCCTCTCCTAAGGGAGCCCCACAAAACTGTCAATGGGAGTTGGATCGGGCCATGGGATGTGCCCAAAGCGACCGATAAGTTTTTGGGGGAAAATTTTTCGAAGAAAATTCATGGAAGCTCTGGCTGTGTCTACAGCCAGCCCATGCTGTTGAAAACGAGTGTGTGAAGAGTACGATGGATGAGCTCACAGTTTGGCAAA
Organism: Melanophora roralis; assembly: GCA_963583895.1. Classification (NCBI taxonomy): domain Eukaryota; kingdom Metazoa; phylum Arthropoda; class Insecta; order Diptera; family Rhinophoridae; genus Melanophora; species Melanophora roralis. The sequence continues at coordinate 78,108,995 of OY757189.1, forward strand.
AATAACTCCGCAATCATGCGTTGATAATTTCCTTCATTGACATTTGTCGCCTGGCCTCCACAATTTTCAAAAAAAAAAAAAAAATAGCCCAATCATCTCATGCGTGAATAAGGCACACCAAACAGGTACCGTGGGGCAATGCAATGGTTTTTGATATTTCAATCAAGGGTTTCGGATCCTTTGAGAGGAGTAGCGGCACATAAGTAAGATGTTGAAGAAATTACCAAAAAATTAATTACACACCAGGCAATTTTTAAATGGATCTCCGTTATGAGATTTACTTAAGTGTGGCTTTGCAAAGCCTATTTTCATTATCGTATTTTGATTCTTATTTTAATTGGAGGAGCTGCAAATGATTTGGAATATTTCATGGTCAAAGTATATGAGGTATCTCTGGTAGGTTTTTACAAGGTGAGCTAAAATAAGTCATTTTTTTTAATGAAAATCTTCGATTCTGTTTTTTGATTATGTTTACTTGAACCTTCCGAATTTTATTGGTTAAGTCAAGATTATGATATCTGCCAAGTGAAATGAAAAACTTTTCTATTTTGCTTTTTGATTATGTTAATTTGAACTTTAAAAATTTTATTAGTCAAATCGAGAAGATGATGTCGGCCAAATCGGCTCATTTTATGGCATTTTTCATCGCTTTGGCGAGACCTTTGGGCGACAGGTTCTCGCAATTCTGTCGCATGTTATCTTAGAGGGCTTTCAGGGTTTCGGGCTTGTTTACATTATCTCGCGACATTAAAAAAACCCCACAAAAAATATCTGAAACGGTTAAATCGGGCAATATTGCGGGCCAATATAAATCGCCGAAACGATAGATGAGGCGACCCGGGAACGCCGCCTTTAGAATATCGGTTGTGGCTCGCGCAGTGTGTGCCGTTACTCCACCCTGTTAGAACCACATATTCTCCAGTCGTAATTCGTTCAATTGCGGCAGAAAAAAACTCGGCTAACATAGCTCTATAGCCTGCACCGTACACTGTTGTCGTTTGTCCAAGGGCGTCCTCGAAAAAAATAAATGTTCCACCGTGAACAGGCCACCATGCAGTTATATTATGCGGGTGAAATCGCTCCTTGTGCATTATTCTTTGATTTGGGAAAAGCTTGCTTGTTAACGCACCCGCTGAAACGAAAAGACTTCATCGCTCAACATGGTTTTGGTCGAAAAATCGTCTACTTCGGCTTCAAGATTGAGGATGGCTTGGACGTAGGTTACACGCGTTTGACGGTCGACAAACAGCAGTTGATGCACGGACTGGACTTTGTAAGGGAACAGGGGAATGTTTTTGACCAAAATTTGCTTAAGGAATGACCGGCTGATGGCTAATATCAAGTCATGGCGTCTGGTCGATGCTTAATGCGACAGCTCAACATCCTCGTTAACAGATTTGACATTGGACCCATTTATAAAAATAGGAGCATCTTCCAATAGAGTGATTTCTTTTGGCACACCTTGTATTACCAACGTCTTAAGCCTCTAAACCCTTTTACCAACTTTGCCACAAGCTTAAACTTTTTTGTTTAAACGAAAAAGCTCACGCGCTTAGAGAAATGATGGCCAAGTTAGTCCCTGGAACCCGAGCACCAATATTGGTTTACAAATACATATAACAATTTTCAAAGGAGTCTTAAAAACTAAAAAAAAAGTTTGAACGTTATGGTACTGCCTATGCAGCATAATTAAGGTAATGACATATACATAAGGTCTTCTATTGTTCTTCATTCCCTGGTTTTATTTATGATTTGATAATTTTTTCTTGCATGTGCTGGATGAGATTAGAGTAATTATTATAACTTAAATTTTTTTTAGGACACTACAGGGCAAAACCGAAATGATGTTTTTTAAAAAGTTAATGAATCAGGAGCTGTCAGTTAAAAATAATATGATGATATGTGTTTGTTTTGAATTTCTAATTGGTTTATACCTAAAGCGAAATCTGAACTAAAGTTCCAATAAGGGTAAGGTGCAGTTCACTTGAATCCTTTAGTTGCTCCCTTAATGGCAAATTTCAATATAAAATTAACTTATATTTCTGTCCAATGTAGTCTATCATTCAAGGAAAAAATTCAAAATTTGTAGTTTCTTATTGCCGAATGTTATGTTTTTTTATTTTTCACTAAATAAAAGAAAGGGAGTACATATTTTGATCATGTTTTCCTACAAGGATAATAACAAAATTTAGTTTATTCTTCTTCTCTTTCTTTATTCTATTTTTTCATTCTCATTTCATTTCCAACACATAAATAATGTTAAACGCGATTTTTTGCACTTGAGTGGATTATTTTTATTAGTTGAAATTCTTTTGTTTGTTTTTTTTTGTTGTTTTTCTTTGTCAAAAGTTTTTTTCTTACAAAAATTTTTGTAATCTTCTCCTGGAATTGATGCTGATTCAGTATATTGGTTTAGTATTTACTTGGATTTTTTCTTAAACTCTCTATAAAAAAGTTCGTGGGTGTAATTTCAACATATTGGGTAAACAATAGAATCTATTTGCAATAGTTTCTTTTAACTTTTCTTTTTTTGGGGGCGGCAAGTTGCTGCAATTTACTTATGTAAAAGAAGGTAAAGAAAGATTTATAACCTTCTTTATTGTTATTGTGGTAAAAACGTATTATTTTTCTATTACTTGCAATATGTTTGTATGAAAGTTTTTTTATACGTGGCAACCAGTTTTGAAATATTTAAGTATGTTTTTGGAGGATTTGTAGGTGTTTTTTGGAATGTTTGTTTGTTTTCTCTTTATTTCTTTTTGTATCATTGATTTCTTTCTTTGCTTTGTAAACTTTTATTTTTAATATTATTTTTTTGTTTTGGAAAAAGTTTTTATTTCCTTTAGATTTTTCTTAGACCGAAAAAGAAATAGTAAAACTTTAATGAAATTGTTAATTTTATAATGGTCCATCATTTTCAAAGGAAATGACATGTAACGTTTTATCTCAATTATGTGTTTATTTTAAATTGTTATTGAGCAAATTGTAAAACTTTTTAAAAGCTTAAGAATTTTAACTATAAATTTTTGTTGGCTGACAACAAAAGATTTTTTCTTAAAAGTTTACTAGAATATATGTCCTCCAGAATGAAGTACATGCTTAAAATAAAAATTTTAGTTTTCTTTCTTTAAATTAGAAAAAAAGTCAAGAGATGTTGTAACGTTTTTTTTTCTAGATTAAATTTCCATTTATTAACAATTAAATCTTTATTTTGGTTTTGTGTTCTTTATTTGTGTTTAACGAAATGGAAATTCTGTTACGAAAACAACCCTACTATTTGTTATTTATTTAGTTTCTTCAAAAATAAAATCTTTGACAAACAATTTCTAAAGTGTTACAGTCTCTTTACTGTGTCAGCATACAACTGAATTAAGAGAAGTAGAATAAAGAAAACAATATAAGGATTCATCTTTTTTTGATGTCAAGTATTAATTACATTTGTAAATTGCATAAAATAAGCCAAGCAGAAGAAATACTGGAAAAACTAAATAAAATACAAAAGCTTAAAAAAAGAATTTCATACAATAATATTAAAACTAAAACCACCACCTCTTCATGTCAGTTTATTATTTGGGTGCAATGTATCTGAAAGAAAATTAGAATTCCAAACACTAATGTCAATCTCACAGAAAGGTAAGTCAATTAAAATGCATGGAATTACAAAAACAATCAACTGGCATAACGAACATGGCGGCAACGCTCCAAAAGAGATTTAAAAGTAATGTTTGTTATAAAAGTCATACAGATTTAGGAGAAGGATTTTTTAACTGGAGATAAGTGTGGCAAGCCGAAATGTATTTAGCTTTTAAGCATCCTTACTATCATTTTTATTAGCAAACTAGCAAACAATGGAAATACATTTATGTTTAAGTAAAATGATTAATAAAATGAAGAAGGATTTAAATTTTTAGTCATATCGCTTGCTCAATATTACAAAGTTATATGTGAAAATATAAAGATGTTGAGACACCCAATTTTTTTAATTAAATTTTATTTTAAATAAAATTTTGTAACAAAATTTAGTTAAACTCTATGTAAGGAAGAGTTGACTACATAAATCAGGAATTTAATCCAATTTTTTTTATAACAGACAAAGTGTTTACAGGATCATGAGGTTTACAAGTTAAAAATTGAGCCTTTTAGGCTAAAAAAATTTATATTTAATAGAGAAACTAATATAGTAATAGAATTTTAAAAGCACTATCGGTAATGTTATTAATAAAATTAAAGCCCAAAACTTATTTAAAGCTCTTTTTTCATTTGAATGTCTAAGTTTACACCGGTACCCGGATGAACGGGCATACGGACGGATATCGGTTTTTAACTTATAAAGTGATTCATGTTTAATAGGTATTATTAAGAGTGCCCATGGGGTCATGGAGTCGATTCTTATTAGAGACCCTGGTAAGTCTGCTTCATCCTACTTTTGTTTATTATCTTTCTTAAAATTTTTTATTTCCTTTTATCTCCTTTATTTCCATCTGACTCTTCAGGTAAAATGAAGGGACCGAATTAAGCGTACCCAAGTAAGCTGTATCCTTTGTTTTAACGGTTGCCACTTAAACTGAGATGGAATTTTTACATTTTTAATTTAAGCATATGCACAAGCACACTATAACCCCGTCCCCAAAGTCACGTGAATATAACACGACCCATCGATCTGTGGTTCATACAAAATTCTTGTATCATTTTTATATACAGCTATAAAACACTGTTGTTTGTGGGGCTTAAGGGCACTTTACGATTTTAATATTAACACTAAAATTGCTTATTTTCGCATAAAACCCTTGTGTGTTATTAATTTAAAACCTGAATAAATGCGTTCAACAGCTCGAAAAAATACGAATATAATAGCGATACCTCTTTGCAGAACTAACGATTCTAAAGATATGCAGCTAAGGAGCCGTTGGGGTCAGAAGTCAAAAAGTACATAAGATGTACTTTTTTCGGTTTTTTTTAAATCTTTGGCCTTTTTTGAGATAACGAGTTTTAAAATATAAATTTAAGCAAGTCAAAAATTTTAAATTTTTAAGTGCTTTTAGCATTTTTTTATTATAAGTCTGGAAACATGGGCATTATTGAGTTTCTTGAAATCATGACTTAAGAAATGTGAAACTATAGGCTTTTGATCCAAAAGCAATTTTTCTACGTTTTTGATATCTTTTTGTAATTTTCCAGGTTATATTAATGTGGAATTGAGGACCACTAAAACACATAAAAACTAACTAAAAGGATACAAAATAAACATTGCTGGTACTTTTTGCATTTCATTTATATCATGAGTCTAGAAATTTAAACTAAAGACTCTTTTCCCATGTAGAGGTCGAAAGTATATTAAGTGGACAAAAAGTTTTTTGCCCTTTTTAAAGTTATGTGCATAGAAATTTAGATTTTGCCCCTGAATAGGAGCACTTTTTAGAAATAAATTATTAAAGAATTTCTACTAGGATTGCATAAAACCTTTTTTGTGAATATTCACTCTGTAATAAAAAATATTTAAAACTACACTTACGAAGTAAAGGGGTAATCGCTTACTCAAAAACAAAACAAATATGAAAAACTACTATTAGAGACATCACACGGAGAAAAAAATATGGTTGTGTATGGTCACGGAAATATAATTACGAACAATTTCATCATTGTATAGTTACGAGGATCATTATCATGACTAACACAACCATACTATAGTTGCAGTAAATTTTTGGAGAAAAATTACATTATAGTTTTGATTAATCTTACCTTTATATGTTTGTGGTAATCATTATTATAATCATGGGCAGTCATTATCTTGACTGTGGGTTAAAAATATATGGTGCTCTTAGTATATGGTTATAATAATCTTAGAGCAACATGTGTATTAAAACCCATAAACAAGATTATGGTTAACTATAATTAAAGTAATAATAATTAATTAAAGTAATAATAGTTACCACAATAGTAAAATGGTAATGATAATCATAAGTGTGATTGCAGTTTTCCCCAAAAACTTACTACAATGGTAGTATGGTTGTGGCAGTCATAATAAAGATCTTCATAACCATACTATGATAAAAATGTTTTGTCATATTACCGTGACTATAAGATTATTTTTTGTTCAATAGAGACGAAGTCTATTGAAAATGGTTTACCCCACTTTCCAAGGTTACCTTAACCCGTATCCTTTGTTTTAACTATAAGATGGTTATTCTTTAGATGATTATTGTTCAGAATTTAAAATCCGTCCAGCATGGTTTTTCATATTTTATGATATATATGAACTCTATGGTGGAAAAAATAAATTTCCCTCTAGCAATATGTATTGAAAAAGTGTAAAGACATCTTTTAAATATGGTCACACATCCATTACACTACTCTCAACATATCAACTTTTTGGGAAACACTGCCTTGAAAACTTTAACAATAAATGCCAGTTTTAGATTATTTATAATATTTTAAGCTAAAACATCCACCACTTTTGTTTTTTAAACTCTTAGATTTAGTACAATTGCAATTGTGTATACAATGTTGATAATGGGAACAATAAAAAATCTGGCGATAGGATGGTGATGTGATAACAAGCTAAACCAGTTAAGGGTTGTGGTGGTTATAATGTGTTGCACTAACAAGATCATGGGAAATATCAACAGCTTAAATCGGGAAAACATAAGTAAATAAACAAACAAAAGTAATGGATTTTTAATTATAACCAGTATAAAAAACAATAAAAAGCAATCAAAATGTTTTCTAAAATCTTTAAGGGGTTAAATGGTTGCAAAATAAATATATGCAGATACAAAAAAACCAGGTTTTTTAAAAGGATTAAAAAAAAAACTAATGTGAAACTAACATCAAACCGTGCAGGCGTGCATGCAATAACAGCCAATGGATTAAATTACGTTTAATTTTCTTTTTTTTTATCAAAATAGTTTGTCATTAGAAAAATTCTACTTAATAAAAACATACTGCAAAGAATAGATGCAGTCAAACACAAATTGCTTGTGTTTGTTGTGAAGCAGCGCTTGACTGAAGTAGAAAAGTTCTAATAAAATGCTTGAATGTGACCACAAAAATAGTCCTTTTGCTACAAAAGTTAAAAAAGGAATTGAAGAAATAGTATTTTCATATGGATATGGAACATTTTCCAATGATCTCTTTTGTCATATTTATCAAAATGTTGTTAAGTTGAATACAAACACACACACACATAGAACGAAAAGGAGAGCCCTACTCTGGACATGCTCTGACTAACACTTGACATACATAAATGCCTGGTCAGTGTAATCCAAGGATTAATTAAAAATGATGACAGACAATACATTGTTTTTCACATTTTTTTTGTTTTCCTTTAAAGGAATTTGGTTTCAAGTGACATGATTTTGTTTTCGTGATATTTTTTTTAATAAAAAATAAATAAAAAAAGGATTTTTTTATTTATTAAAAAAAGGATTTTTTTGTTTATTAAGAACAAAAATTTAAATTCTATAAAGGATTAAAATCTACATAGTTTGGCAATCATTTAATATGCAAAACTGTTAAATAATTACAATCGAATTTTCGGCCGGAAGAATATACATAGAAATAATAGTTGTGGAAATCGTATTTATTATGAAGCAACTTAATATTTTACTTATCAATAAATATTTGTTATTAAAAACAAAAAATAAGGGATTCACTGCTAAAAACTTTTAATGGCTACAGGTGCGGCTATCAGAAATGAAACCGCTCTCTTCTGAAATAGGTTTTATGTAGAAACCAGCTCTGTAAACAAACCGGTCGTTGCGAAACTTGGCAGGAAACTTTTCGTTTATAAATTTTTTTTTTAATATTCAGTGGAGAAGACAAAATCTTCTGACGCATAATGTAAAAACAAATTTAAAATCTAAAATTGACACTAAGCTAACTCACAATACGGAAATTTTTATTATACGGCTATACTAGTCTTACTACAAGCAACACGCCTACTTCAACGCTAACCTTTCAAATAAAGCGTTCCATAAAATGCATATAAGTAGTTTCTTAATATGTATTTGTATCTCATCAGATGTTTGTTTTCACATGCTGATAATATGGTTGCTGAAAACACATTTGCAAGACATATTTCGCTTTATTTTACAAGCAGGCGAGATTTGAAGCTATTATGGGTTGTAAAAAATTTGCTTTTTTTTAAGCAGAATGAATTTTGATGCAAATTTCTCCAAGCCATAGGTTAGGCTATGTTAGCTTAAGCTACGAAAGGTATTGATGAATCCAATTCACCATTTCCATTCAGACGCCCGTAGGCCTATTGGGAATCCCTTCAGAAAAATTAAAAAGAGAAATAAGAATGACAAAAAATGTTGTTAGAATGATTAAAGAATAAGAAAACAATACAAAAACGGCGTCAACAAAAAGTAAAAAAGAGCAAGTAATCGTCAATTACGATCAGGCGCTGAAGCCAGCTATATACCTAGCTCAGTGGCAAGTAAGGTTTTCCAGAGTCTCTATATTTTTCTTATCCCTGTATAACGTGGAAGAAACCGGAGAGATCCATCTTCTCGTTTTAGAGCTAATATTGCAGTGGCCTGTGAGAGTCTTAATTATACGCCTTAGAAACTGTGCTCTCCTTGAGCAGCAGATCGTCTTCCCTCCTGTCCAGCCTGGGCCGTAAAAGTCTGAAGATCCCACAATCAGCTCTGTTTATCCAGAGTTAGCGCACTTTGTCCATTACCTAAGGCCCTATCAGTACATAATAGAAACCCAATGGTGGCATCAATGGCTAACAACTAATCCCAATATCCCTGGCCGGTCCCCTCCTCCCCGATTCGTGTACAGCCTCATTGCCGGCAACATCACAGTGACCAGAAACGTAACAAAGCCTAACCCTCCGTATTTCCAAGATCCCTCTGAGAGTACGTCTACAGTCATCCAAAAGCTTAGACCTGACAAAATGCTCGTTTAAAGCTTTACACGTGGCCTGACTATCGACCTAAATTGACACGTCCCTCTTTTCTTCCCGTCTTCCTCTATCATTTTTGCTGCCCTCGTTACCACCAGCCCGAAAAACGCCGCACTCGTCCGGAAGTCTGTATAAGATCCCCACTCCCATATTTATTAGAAAGACACTAGCCCGGTGCCCAACTTCATTTTCTATCTATCAGAGATGAGAGGGAGTCAACCATCCCCGACCTTTTTAAGAATGCTAAAGTGTCCAACTGACCCCGCCATAATCATTCCTGAGTTGTTAGACCTTAACAAGCTTCTTTCCACCATTCTAAGAGCTAAATGCTCAATGGAAAGAAGATGCCGAATATTTTTAACGCTGCCTATGGTGTGCTGGTCCTGGCCCCCGGGTGCCCCGGTAGATCAGTGGTAAGTGCAAAAGTCTACCATTCTAGGCGTTGTGGGTTCGATTCCCACCAGAGACCCTGGTAAGTCTGCTTAATTTTTCTGCTCTTTCTTTCTTATCCTTCTCTAAATTTCTTTTTTCCTTCCATCTCAACCTATTCTTTCTGCTTCTCCAGGCAACACAAAGGGACTGAATTAAGCGGACCGAAGTGAGCTGTATCTTTTCCTTCAACGGCTGCCTGTTCTACCTAACCTAACCTAGTACATCATACTTATGGACCTCCGACAAGAACTTCCTTATGTTGCCTCTCTCCAAAACCTTTTACCATACGAGACTACTATTAAGAGTTGGTCTTACAATGAATGTGTAAATCCAGTTCACCGTTTGCTACACCCAGTCGTTACCTATTGAATTTCTATATGCATAACAGGTTTTCAAGGCCTTCCTTACCCTTTCCTCCACGCTTGCCTTCCAAAAAAACATGCCATCCAGGGCGACTACAAAGAAGCTGACAAAGTTAACTCATACTTTACATCATATATCCTAAATAACTAAGTCAGTTACTGTAATAATTTTCGGAATGTGTCTGGATACAATAGGGTAAAGCTTAGTAGCATTTTGGTACTTCTGAACCTTGGAAATTTCAAAGTTAAAACGACCATTACCAAATAGCCTTTTTCAAATAGCCATGTAAAAGCGGTTATTTTAGCGATCTCTCTGTAATAATTTACACATAACTTCGAGCCTGATTTAAATAATGGTCGTATGAACGATTCTCATCCTTTTTTTTAGATGCGTCTCCAGTAGTGATTTCTTTTACAAACGCGCGAGTTAAAACATTTTTGTAAAATGGCTCAAATTACTTAGTAACCTAAATGGCATATTGACTCAGTTTAAAGAAACTTCAGTCACTTAACTTCTCTTTTGCTGACAAATGTTTCAATGAGCTGGCAGGTCAAACACTAGGAAAGAAGGTTTTGATTTAATAACACGCAAAGAAAAAACATGGTTGATACAATCACAAACACAAACTATCATTAATGATTGGCTTAATGATTATATCAAACATATTTATAGCAAGATCTTGTGGATCATTATATGTTTGTACATGCTAACCATGGTTAATGGTCATATTGAACATATTTTTTTGTTCATATGGATCATTTAAAATCTTTTCTCGAACATAAATTAATGTTTGCGAGAGCTATTTAAAATATCACGTTTAACATATTAATATGTTTCCTAAAACCATAAAAGCTTCTAATAATAATAATAATCAATTTTTGTGGTTTTTATTATTTTTTTATTAGGAAATAAATAGTTTTAAATTCAATTTTTCTTTAAAAATTACGTACATGTATAACTATACACAAGTATTTAGAAAATATTTAAGCAATTAATAAATACATACTTATTTACACATGTTTATGTACATATATTTACATTTATAAAAATAAAAAAATAAAAGTTAATTTTATATATTTTTTCAATGTAAAAACATTCACAAAATTCACAGTGTTTTTATACTGCTCAATATCCATTAAAAAAAGGTCTGAACCTTATAATAAAATCATATGTTAGATGTTTACGTTGGTGGTTTCTGGAATATGGCAAATTTTCTTCGCTGAAAATAGAACAACTTATGTATGATTTGTACATCACAATTGAAATAAAACATTTATTAACTAATTCAATAAACGCGTTGTAGTGAAAAAATTTATTAAAATCTATTGTCATAATGGCTTTTTTTCAAAAACTATTGTTATTAAATTAAAATTGCTCACATTTTAGTAAAGCACAACCCGCACTTCTAAAATTAAAACTTGAAATGACGCTCGTTTCGGCTTTTGAAAGCGTCTTAAAAAAATTGTATATTCTGCACAAACATATGCTGGTCGTATTACCCTTAAATTTTTTTGCATTACAAAAATTGGCACTTTTTTGAAAAAAGTAATAATGATAACAAACAGTCCATTTTGTACAACTATGCTATTTGTAAAAATGTTTTTATTGTCAAATTTCAATAATTTTATTTTAGTTTTATATATTTATGTAGGTTGGCAAAACCTTTATAAAAATAAAATAAAATACAAACAATTAATTTTTGAATTTATACATACTTCACATTTGATTTTCCTTTTGTTTTATCCTATATTTTAAATATCACTTTTAGCTATAAATAACACAAACAAATAAAGTGAAAATAATTTTTATTTAAATTTTTTATTACAAACATTTAATTTCTTACAACATAGTTAGAGCTACCAAATTCACCACTTGAGTATCAATGACCATACTATGGTGTTAAAACGAATACTTACAAGATTAGGATAAAAAATAAGTTTTCAAATGTTATTTTGACTACCATATTTAGTCGTTTGAACTATAAGGGACTGATATAAACAAATTATGAACGCAATGACCATTTACCTATCATGTTTTTTCTCTGCGTGAAGTTAATTCACCTAAATGTTATGTTTTTTGCATTGGTTGTCAACGATTTTCCTCGTCGTCCCGGAGCCTAACCCTTCATTATCTTTTGACAAATTTTTGTTAGCCTCTCGTATCGTCATCCATCATTTCGTATTTTTGCATTCTAAAAAACCTTTAAATTTAAAAGAAATTATCAACATTTAACTTTTATTTAAAACAAAACGGCAATTTTACCTAAATATGTTTTTCATTTCATTACCATGAACGGCATAAATAAAAATTGGTTTTTTACAAACGCATTTACACACATCCATTAAAGTAATTGTTATTGTTCCCGTTGAAAAACAATCCCTAAAGGTAAGATCCTGCTGACAAAGAATATAAAAAAGTGACAAATGTTGATGTTTGGTGGCTGTTGAGGCAACTTTTTGCTACTTTTGGTTTTGTATATATAATCAGTTCATTTTGTTATGACAATTGTTTTAGCTCGTGCTGCTGTTGATGGGAATTGCCTTGAATTTTCCTTCCTTTTTGTCTTCTTTCTTGTTTCATTTTTTTTTTTTAAGTAAAGGTGGAAAAAAAATTAAGAAATATAAACAATAGCCTCTAGGGAACACAGTTTGTTAGTAGAAATTTCATAAATTTTTTATTAAATCTTTGAAGAAAAAATTTACACTAGATTGCCGTTTAATAAAATGACCATCAAGATCTAATTTAACATAATTGTTATTGGTTTTCCTTTGTGGATGATACTGATTTAAATAAAATGCCGTGAGTGGGCTTGTGAAATGTAAATGATAAATAAAATATTAATTGCTGCCTTAAAAAAGAGAAAATTTTTTTTTAAATATAAAATTTTAGGATGTAAAAAATTTTCTATTTGAAGCAATACTTGAGACATATCAATTGTTTCTAATTTACAGAAATAGGCTTAAGAGAACACTTAAGCACCAGCTGGATTACATAATTTACACTTATATCTTGCAAACAGGTTGGAAACTCATCTACAGTGAAGCTTTAATTTACTTGAAACCAAAATGAGATTATTAAATGTGATTTTTTTACCACTTCCTTTAGTTATAAAGTTTTTGCCATAACATATCCCTAACGCGGAGGGGAAGATGGGTAACTTCTATAGAAAAATAAGCGTCTTTCATTTTCAGTTCATCCGTCAACTTGTTCCTCTAAATACCCCTCTGCTCAAAATCTCGGTAAGTATAGACTTGTCTCTAACAAGTTAGCAGATTAGGCTTGCAAAGGTTATCTTGATCGGCGCTTTACTATTTATGTTACCTCAGCACTCTGACTTTGGGGGGAATGCGTTTACCAGAATCTCACCCTAAAAAATAAGCAACTATCAGCAAACTTGTGGGACTACCTGATGCAAAGCTCTTGACAAAATAGCGCAGTTACGACTCTCCGTTTTAAGCCAATTAACTTGGTTTTCATAAATTTTTTGATACAGCAAGGGCAGGAGGTGTAAAAGTATGAATCGTAAATGGCACCGTAATCTCTTCTTCAGTTTTTAATTTAAAAATCTCCTTTTTAAGTTAAAAAGCTTAAACTTATTAAAATAGGTATGTACTAAATTCTGAATGTCCACATATTTTTATTTCTCAGGTTCTGTTAACGACACGAGAGCCCCGTAAAATAAGGTTAGCCTTGCCAATTTAGTAAAGATTCAACTCGTACAATTGGACGTAATGCTGTATGTTCTGTCCTCTTCGCTCTATCTTTCCCATTTTGAGGGTCAATGATTACTGTTTAATAGCTTCACCTGGTACTTCGTGTATCTCCTCAGTATCAGATTGGTATTATCTAATCTCTATGTGGTCCATGGACTCATTTTATTCATCCTGTATTTACTCTCAACGACAATTTCCTCGCCTAATTGCTTGTCCTTCACCGCAGATCTAATCGTACTCACATATTTCTCAGTGACAATGAACGCTACATAATTCGCAAATACGGTCATTACAGTGACTCCGCCCTTGAGTTTTTTGAGAATTTCGTTGACAACGAATGTTAATAAAAGCAGGGAGAATACTGCTCCCCAGAGAGTTTCTTTGAAAGTCCGTTTTTCCGGTTTTGCACTTTTCTTTTTCGCATATAAACAATTCTAGTTAAGAAGGGTATCCATTTTTATCATGCTATTAGCGATCACTCTCATGGCGACATTTTTCACAGCAACTGCAATGTCTAGGAAAGACTTAATTTCTTTCTCACTCAATAGGACGGCTGGGTGAAGTGCGGTCTCTACCGATTTTCTCTTCAAATTGAAATATTGGTTGCTACAAAACAAATAAGGACTCACGTTATTATTGATGTGTTAATTAAGAATTTTTCCAAAATAAAGAGAGACACATGAGCCTGTGATTTTTCGCTTTAAGCTGACTTAAGCACGATTACATCACTTGATGTACTCTATGATAAAGACACATATTTCCACCTCAGGTATTGTTAGAACCTTTAAATCAACTAACAACTCCGCTTGTGCCGTGTTAATGTAGGGGCGTTCGTCCCGAGTGATTTAAATATATGGCTGAAATGAGCCAATTGCTTATTCGACTCACTTCTGATCATATAATGTAGAGTGGGTATATCTGCACTGCCTAGAAAGTGAGCATCCTTACTTCTCATTATAAAAACCGTTGAAGAAATATTCGCGTTCGCTTGAACGAAAACGAAACAATTGAACTTTGTCAGAGCACTGCAACAACGATGTGATATTGATACCTAACTTCCCATCCATGGCAAAATAATACTTGAAGGAAATAAGATCATTAAATAACGCAGGGCTACAACACCTGGCGACATTCCTCTAAAAATATGAAAAGCTAATAAATCTCTTTAGATAGCTACAAGATCCTTTAGGAAGAGATGAGTCATTAACATCCTTTTAAAAGGAAATAAAATTGAATACAAAAACTGAAAAAGCCCCCCCCCCTTTTTTTTTAACATGTTTATGAAGATAACATTTCGCCTGCTATTTAATCGAATATCTGCAGCGATAAAGCCTAAAATGAGAAAAGAACACGTAGCTTTCAGGCTAAAAGGTCTTGTTTGTATTAATAATATCAACAGTATTCGCATAAACCCCAACAGACAACATAACTGAAATCCAGTCTGTACTTCCTTGTTATGGTTTTTCAAAGGGTATTTTACTCTATTTGTCGCTTTTTAATATTAAAAGCAATGCAGTAAAAAAGGAAGTCGAGGTACTACAGTCTGACTCTAAAAGTCTCTATATAAGGACTTAATTCGCTCCATTTTAAAACAGAATAACTTTCTTATGTTATGGCTTCTGTCTTGAAGTTTAAAAATTTAATCTAGTTTTTAAGTAATATGTAAAATAAATATTAACTGTTCTCTTTCAACTCTATGTATGCATTCTTGGAGAACAATCTTAAGCCTTAAAAGTCCATGAATGGATATCAAAAAGAACTACTCTGTAGAATACATCAATTGTCAAATTCATTTGTTAAGTAAATTAATTGTATTATACTCTGCGTGACACGAGAACAATCTAACTAAAACCACATGTGATATTTTTTTGTATTGCAACAATTTTTGTAAATAAAATAAGGACTTTTACAGTATAATAATATTTTAAATGACCCCATTAGTTGCTATTTCATATGCCTTAACTAAGATAAAAAAAGACTTTTAAACATCTTCTAATTTCTACCACTTCTTTGATTGAATCATATTTTTCTTTCAAAATAAAAATTTTTATTTTGATTATCTTTAAGATCTCCTTTACAATTGATACTGACATGTATCAATTGCATGAAAACCAATTAGTTATAAGACACATAATATCTACATTGAAAGCACTTTAAGAAGAAAAGAAAAGCAAAATCAACATTTGATTAACCTAAATACATCATTAAAACATTAATTTATCATAAACAGATACTGGAAAATGACACAAAAATGACAGTAGGAAAACCAGCGCTTCAAATATTATTAATGATAAAATATCGCAGCAAGAGGAATTTTTTTTTCTTTTGCTTTACTCTCCTGTGTGCTTTTACTCATAATGAATCCTGGCAGTTGTCACATTGACAATAAACAGAGTTGAGTGTAACATTAACAAACAACTGGTTTGACACAAGACTATTGTCCAAATTTCTTCCCCTAAAACGAAGTTATGTTCAAATGACATTTGACATATTTGGCTCATTACTAGTCGAGTAAAAAAATATGCTTGAAAGAATACTCCTATAGCTTGCTTCCCTCCTACTGTTTCAAAACGCTTTGGTGTTTTCAAAAAGAATCTGGCTAATCAAGAAATAAAAAAGGACATTTTCCATAAAATGCTTCCATATTTATAAATGTTTTGAATTCGCTGTGAGAACATAAAACTATAAAAAAACACAACAATAATTGTAACAAGATCTTTTATTGCCATTGTCGAAAACTACTGCTACGGACCGACAGGAAAAACAGGGGTTAAACACCGAAACAATTGTTAAAATATCTCAAAATTACTATAATAAAACATTGAATTATGAAATAAAAAATAACACACAAAGCAAACGTTCTTTAACGAGCTGCAGTTCTATGAACGGGGTTCATTAAAATAAAACCATTGCTGCCTGCTATCATAAAACATCCCCTGAGATTAATCACAAGTATATCTACATACATTTAAAAAAACATCCTCATTACACAAGTACACACATATTGTCACTCACCCCGATTTGACAAGAGTTTTATATAATAAGGAAGCAGCAACGACAATATCATTATAAAAGAAAATCAAAAAACCTGGCAAGGATTTTGTTGCTTCAACCTTGTGCCACAATTGTGTTAAAACATCAAAGTTACTTTGAAAACTAAAACGTTGCGTGTTTTATTTCATACGCTAAAAAAAAATCTGAATATTTTAGAGTAAAATTTCATATCTTTAGATATATTTGAATTCGAGTTTGGTAAAAGTTGTTCAGTTAGTTGCAGCATCTAATTGAAATCAGAAATAAAAACGTCTTATTAAAGTTCTATTTACAAAATATATAGAAAGCTTTTACGACCGAATAAAATTTGGATCGACATCGAATGCCATAATTTTTCCCGGTTCTTACTTAATTTTTAGTTTGATTGTTGTAAAGGTCTAGTTGCACCCACCGACCTCTTCTATTTGAGAGCTGAAGCTACCTTCAATGGCAAAGAGCTTGCCCATATACTAACATGCTTATGTAGGCTCTTGGTAAAATGATGTACTAAGCTGATACATAGTTTTCCTTTAAATTGCCAACGAGCTTGCTCGCATTGGCTCAGTCTCTGAGTTAACATAAAAAAAGGAAACGTTAAGACTATCAATAGATCACTATTATGGAAAGCCTAGGACATCGGTTAGCTTAAAATTGGTTGAAAGCGGGAGATTTCACACAAAGGCATCTTATTTCGAGCTTCGTACACCTAAACCAGTGCTCGGCTTTCTGTGCACTTCTGCCAATAGGAAAATAACTTAAAGCAAGAACTTATTATTTTCCGTTAATGTTGAAAGAAACTTTCAATTTGAAAAAAGCTGATTTTTCTACCGCTACTAGCCGAGTAGAATGCATTTTCGAAAGCAGCTACGCAATTTCAATTATTATTGTATATCATACAAATTAACATATAACTCACACATGGCACGGTGAAAAATTATCTTTAATAATTTCTGTCAATTTGTCGTTGACAAAAAAAAAAGAAATTAAAAAGTGATTACCCCTATTGTATGATATACAATAATAAAAAGCGTTTCGTTCCATCTGAGAGATGGACAAATGCTTGTCCGTTAGTCAAGTGTTGCCAAAGAGACTTTTAATGGAAAAAAGCATAGTGTATATGAAAAATAAACTTCGTCCTAACTTACAAAATAAAAGCAGAAGGAAAACACTGATACCGTATACTTTTCTCTGTTACATGTAAGTTAAATAGGTGATGTTTACAACCAAATACACTACTACCGTTCAAAGAGTACTGATGATGAAATTGCGTAGCTGCTTTCGAAAATGCATTCTACTCGGCTAGTAGCGGTAGAAAAATCAGCTTTTTTCAAATTGAAAGTTTCTTTCAACATTAACGGAATATAATAATTTCTTCTAATAAAAAGAAATTATATGAACTAAAGCCAAAGTAAAAATCAAAAATTTGTATTAAAACAATTAGTTCAACAATAAATAAAAATTAACATATAACTCACACATGGCACGGTGAAAAATGATTTTTAATAATTTCTGTCAATTTGTCGTTGACAAAAAAAAAAAGAAATTAAAAAGTGATTATCCCTATTGTATGATATACAATAATAAAAAGCGTTTCGTTCCATCTGAGAGATGGACAAATGCTTGTCCGTTAGTCAAGTGTTGCCAAAGAGACTTTTAATAGAAAAAAGCATAGTGTATATGAAAAATAAACTTCGTCCTAACTTACAAAATAAAAGCAGAAGGAAAACACAGATACCGTATACTTTTCTCTGTTACATGTAAGTTAAATAGGTGATGTTTACAACCAAATACACTACTACCGTTCAAAGAGTACTGATGATGAAATTGCGTAGCTGCTTTCGAAAATGCATTCTACTCGGCTAGTAGCGGTAGAAAAATCAGCTTTTTTCAAATTGAAAGTTTCTTTCAACATTAACGGAAAATAATAATTTCTTCTAATAAAAAGAAATTATATGAACTAAAGCCAAACTAAAAATCAAAAATTTGTATTAAAACAATTAGTTCAACAATAAATAAAAATTAACATTAAAGCAAGAACTTTATAACAAATCAGTGATGTGGACGAGTTCTCTTAACGTTTACCATTTACAGCTCTCAAGTAAGACACATCTGGCAAAACTTTAAACATTAAATATCAGGATTTTGACTGTCCAAAATCTGGGCAGTCATATAGCTATTACTTCATTCGATGCCATCCCTGCATGCCCTACAACTGCTATTCTTTGCATGCCCTGCAATTGTCGTTCTCTGTAGCTCCATTTCGACGTGGGTATGCCATCCATCAGCACGATCGAAATGCTCCTAAATCTAGGTAGCCCTGATTTCAGAATGACCCTTGTCCTATTCTAATTCGAGTCGATCCAAAAAATTCTTGTCATTTCGCTAACCGTCTCATTGTATCACATTTCCTTGTGGGCTCAACCTTTCAGTTCAGTCTGTTTTGTAAGGAAATGTTACGGGCTCCCCAGGTCAACCGCCTGCTGTTGTTTTGGTTTAGTCGCCAGATTATACGCTAATTCATAACAACCCATCCCATGCTGTTCTGATAGCCATATAATTCAAACACCACCAAATTTCGATCAATTATTTATCGTCTTTTTGCACTGCTACACCTTCGTAGGTCTGTTGCTTAGCGACAAAAATTACTTAACGCCTGGCTAGAGTTAAAGATGATTTAAATCATTGAACCTGCGTATGTCATAAGCCTGGACAATTATTTAGAGATTTCCTGGACCTCCGCTCGTTGGACAATAATGTAGTAAGTAGGCGGAAAACATATCCAGGTTTTCAAAATAGCTGCAAAAACCTGTCCTTTCCTCTCCCTTGGAGCCGCCTCTATAGCAATACGTCCCTCTGGGCATCTGCCCTAGATGCCCGCCTAACAATGACTTCCGATCTAGTATCAGCGCAGTTAACTTCACAAAAGTTATACGTTCGGATAATTTTGTTGCCCTCGTACAATCCTCCAGTGTTACCGAAATGCGTTGAGAGTTAGATTTATAACTCCTATCAATCCATTCCTTAAAGCATTTTAAATATGTTTCAAAGCTCTAATTGGTTTAGTTCTAACTATGTTGCAAGGAAACATGAACATTGGTGGCATTCTAATACTGCACTTTTTGCTTATTGATATTCACCATATCACTGGATCTGTGGTTAGTATTGGTCTTATTATGCTTTTAATTGAGATCTCATTCTCAGCTAATAGTATTTCTGCATAGCACCTAACATCGATGAGCATTCACTATCCCATCTTCTAAAAAGTGATTCTTGTTCAATTTTTGATCAAGGATTACTCCTGAATGCTTTACCCTTTCGGATATCAGGAAGCAATGACCGAAATAATACGCGATGTTTGTTTTCCTATCAAAAAGCCAATTTTGTGTCTTGTCCATGTGCGAAGTTTCTTTCGGCGTGCTCTGTTAAACAGTCTACAAACATCCTTCCCGGTATTACGGATATCCCATGTTATCCATATAGCAACTAACTTAGCTTTAAAGATTGCTTTGGAAATTTATTAGGAGCGGAAAATGCCCCGACATTTTAAACCTGTTGAATCAGTGATCCAAAAAGGAGTAAAACACTTGATTCCAAGATTTCCTCGGTAAAGTTCTCTTAAAATATATTTTTATGTAATTGAAAGCCTTATCCTTTGCAGAATATTCCATGGATGTTCTTTTTTCCAAAATATGTTCTATATTGCCACCCTCAATTGATGGGTTAAGACTAGAGTCTCCTTTGAAAGGGAGGGAAAGCTTTTGCGTTTCAGAAGTTTTTCTAGTGCTCTGCTGCTTTGGATATCGGGTTGTATTATCTGAAACGGCAGAAGTTTAGTGATAGTACTCTTGCTTCTTTGGGGCTTCCTGGATAATTTAATGTTTCTTGTAAGCATACTATTAGCAGTTTCTTACTGACAGTCTCTTTTTTTGGACATTAACTTGATGATACTGCCGATTACCTCATTAAACATTTCCCTTACCATGTTGTCTAGAATATCTGCAACAGAATAATTTTTAGATTTGTATTAAAAACTGAATTTTTAATTCCCCACCAATTTCAAAAAGCCTTCCTCATTTGTTTCTGCTAACGCACTCACTTTCATTGAAGCGGTTAACTTTCACTTGCCACTGAGGCACGGGTTATTACTCCATGCACTGCAACTTTTACGTACTTTATTTCCTTTCCCTTAATACTCATTTATTTTAGGGACACTGCCCTGTAGTTAGGTTTGTTTCACTGGGAAGCCGTAGACAAGGAACGAGTCCGTAACCGCATTAAGTGATACGTAGCTGGAAATTCACCTGCAATGATTTCGATGTCTTTCACAGGCATGGGTGATTAACATAGCGAATCTTTCAGAGCGGAACACGGGTGACAGTAGCGTATACGAGCCTGCCATTATAGGGCCTTCCTAACATCTGTATTGTTCTATAATTGTAAACTGATAGTTAAAGCTCATTTTTTTCTAAGAAGTTATTTGTATCCCTTTAAAAGTTTTTTAAAAATAAAAAAAATAACACCTTTACTCCTCAATTTAGAAAAAAAATCTACAAAACGACTACAAAAAAAAAATGCAAAACGAACGTGTATTATCTGCGACAAGTAAACACAAATCCAAATTTTTTGCTGCTCTGAAAATACACAGATAATCACATCTAAAGCAGTTAGTCATTCGAAACTTGATTTGCCTCGTTAAATATTTCTATTTAGATGTTCGCTTAGGCGTGTGTCGTACATACGGTGGTAAGTTATAATTATTACGTTTGAATTGTTGTAATTTTTGTCAACACCCCGTTGGCAAAAATGTTTTTTTTGTGATTTTTCCTTGTTACAAAGTTGCCTTCTGTCAAAGTTGCTCCTCAACTGTGGTTGTCAAACATTTCACATTTAATCACTCATTGAAATTACATAGTTGTTCGTAAAGCGGGTGTGCGTTAGCCTTAGAGCCTCTACATTGTTTGACCAACATTAAGCAATTGAATTACAACAGTGTTGCCATATTCACAAATAAATAAGGGGTAATATAAAAATTATAATAAAATATATATAACAAAATCTAAGGCAACATTTGGTTCTATTTAAATGACATAACTTGATTTACGTTACAGCAGGCCAATATTCATTTAGTGTTGCATTGTTTGCTAAACTGAATATATTTTAGTTGTCAATTAACTTTCATCTAAGTGTCAAAGTTTTCAAAGAACACGCAAATCAAAAGATATGATGTTTACTATTTTGAGTAAATTAGGACAAAGGGAAGAATTATCTCTTAATAGACAGGGCAGAATATTTACAAAGAGACCCATTTGTATGTGGCATTGTTGTCAGAAGGTGCCACAACTATTTGAATATGTACCCAGATTTTACCATCTTTAAATTTACAAATGCATTAATTAATACTATAATTTTTTGGTAAGCTAAAATTCAGAAAAGATTTAATTGAAATAATAAAAATTTCTAAATTTTCTCTGTGTCGGTACAATAATTTCAAAAAAAATTCTACCTTTAAAAGAGAAAGAGTTTTAAACGGCATGTTTAAAGTGAATATTTGACGAAATTGCAAGGGCAACATAAAACATTCTGTTTTATGTTTTTCTCAAAAAAAAATTCAAATGAATTCGGCAACACTTACGTAAACTTTTTAAATTTTATTGTTTCAAAAGTAAAAAAAATAAATCACAGCAGGCTTATGATTTAGATTTTTTTCCAGCTTTAATGCTTCACTAGTCGTTGGCCAGACCCTAATGGTTAATGTTTAGCTAATACCATGTTGACAGTTGTAGCCTAAGGACATTGTGATGATTTACCATATTTTACACAGAAACACAAATAATAATTGCTGTCATTGAGAGCAATATTTTTTTTCTTCCTTAAACAAACAAAAAAATCCACAAAAATCATTGAAAATATCAAAAAATAAAAATGAAAATAAAAATGAAAAGCAGATAAGAAATTACGAAATAAAACAAATCGCAAGAATTGTTGTTTATGACATTCCCCACAGGACCTTTTCACAATTGTTTTTTTTTACATTTTAATGATTTTGTATTTATGGAAGTTTATCATTATTTTTATTTAAACTTTTTTATGATGTGGTTTTTAGCACCTCAATTTTCTTTGTTCGCTCTTCTGGCAAGTTTTTTTTCTAGTGATTTATGGTTGTGGCATAGGGTGGACAATATGGTTTAAGTTGAAATAGCTGGATTTTGGTTGGAAGACAGAAAAAATACATTATTTATTTTGTTTCTATGAATATATCATTAATAATTAAGCAAATTTTACTATATATTCAACGAAATTATTAAAATAATTAATTAACTGTTATGAGAACTTGAAAGCCTTTAAAAGTTTTTTTTGTGGACAATTTACGTTTTTAGTCTTTGTTTAATATATAAGATATTTTTTGTTAAGCATGCAGTATACGAAATGTAAAAAGCAAGAAATACATGTAGCCTTTTTTCCCAGCGCGTAGGCTTTGTTGCACGAAAACTTTTTTTAAGGAAATTTGGCGTAGATAGCTGTTTTAGTTTCCGAAATATAGCTTCTCCTCTTCCTATCTAACTAAAAAAAAAATTGTAGAGAGAATACCCTGATCCTATGCAAAAAATATTTTTTCCTGAACCAAGGTCACCTCTTTTAAAATATGTATATTTTCTTAATTCTCTGGGATCTTGCTGATTTTAAATAGCATCGTGCTTAGGGATGCTTCTATATGTTTGATATCAGACGCTTTTTGTCCGACTTTACTTCACTTCGAAAATTTGATTTCAACAGACGGACATCCGGGCAGGCGGTCATAACTTAGTGCACTTCTTTATCTACTAGGATTCAGAATATATATGTTATATGGGGTCGCAAATTGATGTTAGAAAAATTTCAAAGGGAACGATAAACTAACATTTACATTTATTACTATGCGAAGGGTATAACAAAGCCATCCACATTTGTTCCTAACCCTAAATTTCTCAATCCACTTTATTTATTTTTTTATACTTCTGATCTCAACCTTCATAGTTTTATTTTCACATTTGCACCAAAAATCATAATTATTATTTTTTTTTTTTTTTGGTCAGAAACCGGTCCGTTTATATTTTTTTTGGAAAATGCTAATTTCCAACCTAACAGCAGCATCAAAGTAAAGCCATCCGGTTCCTCCACCTTATACTAACATCAGTTGTCAACCAAAGTTTCATTTCTTTAAATAGTTTTCAGCACACAATGAAAGCATAACTCAAGGTGATCTCCCTAACACCAGTACAGTGCATTGATTTTTTTTCAGCTGCCCACTTGGAGATAACCATGGCCACCACGTGCACTTCCAAAAAAGTTCCCACTATCAATCAAACTGTCAAATGCGTGGTACCAGTTAGAAGTATAGCCAGTCCTAGTGTCAAAGACATTTTGGGATCAATTAAAATTTTTTAATACCAACTTTAATAAGACACCTTAACGCGTTTGGCGACCTTAATTTTTTGCGATATCGTAAATGGCAGAGTAGCTGACAAGAATCGTTTGCCTACACCGAAGCATATGGCGAACCCCATAATTGTAACTCAAAATTAGAGCAAATATTTTAAACTTAATTCTACTAATACCAGGGATATAAGTTGCCAAGTTGATACCTTACAGAGTAGGCGTTATCCTTAACTTAGATTGTTAGAAAAATAGCCTTAAATTGCTTTAAATTCTCGCTTTTCGCAATTTTTTTTCCCGATATATTATATTAAAATCTTCGCTTTTGCGAACCAACAAGAAGTACTGAAATTTTAAAAATAAATACTAAATATTTGTTCAGTCAGTACCAGACTAACATTTAAGTTCTCACAATAAAAATAATTAATTTCAAAAGTTTCATCTAAGGGCAGTAGCATCCTCTCTTTTCAGACGGGTGTATCCACTATATTGCAAAGTGTTTCGAGCGAGCGGATGTGGATGTCTTTTCAGCTTGTTTAAATATCTGTCTACGTTGTTTAAGATTTCGGATTTTACTAGTGGACGTTGTAGGTCCTTGGAATGTTTCTGTTTTTAATATACCAAGGAGCACCAGTTATCGTTCTTGGAATTTTGTTTTGAAGGCGTTAAATTTATTTTATGTTATTGGCAGAAGTAGTGTCCCATAATTGTATACCGTAGCATCAAATTGGTTTTAAAATTGAGTTGAATTAGAGAAGTTTACAGTCTCAACGAAGAACAGTGTTTTTGCCGATTAGCCAATGAATTTGTGTAGCTTTAAGTTTTATTTACGCCAGCTTCGCATCTTTATGTCACTTCCATGTGAGGCGACGGTGCAGGTGAATGCCAAGATATTCCGGCTTAAATTTTTGAGGAACTATATGGTTGTTAAAAAGAAATGAGGAGCACGTTTTTTGGCATAAAGTAAAAGTTTCGTGTGTACATTTTTGTTTGTTTTTTTTTATTCCCCATAACTTTGCCAATTTCAATGTGAGGCCTCTTTGGGGTCTTTATAAAAACTGAGAAAAGTGGTATCATCGGCAAATGTCGACATGTGTATAAAACTGTTGGTTGGCATATATGCTGTGTGAAGCAAGTACAGAATTGGGCCTAGTATACTCCCTTGTGGTAAACCAGCCCCTTTTGCTTGAAAAGAACTTATTTGGTCTCCCTCTTTGGTCATAAATTGTCAGCTGGATATATTTTTTTTCTAAAAGGTTGAAAATATTAGCTGGAAGGTTGAGCCTTAGTTTATTTAACAGGCCTTAATGCCATACTTTGTCGAAAGCTTGAGAGACATCGATAGAAAGCGCGGAGCAGTATTTCTTTTCCTCAAAGGCCTTTCTTAAATCCTTCACCAACCTGTGGGTTTGTTCGATAGTTCTATGTTGGCTTTTAGGCCAAAAGAATTCACCTTCAGAGGATCTTTAATAGGCTTTACAAATGCAACTTTCCATATTGGCGGAAAGTTTTCAAGCCGTATTCTGGCGTTAAAAATAAAAAAAAATATTCTTTTAGCTGCTAGAAGTAGCTCCAAAGATATTTTGTTGCTTATTTTGTCAACGCAAGGAGCTTTTTTATCATTAACGTTAGCGAGAAGTCTAGGAAGTCTAGCAATAACAGGCAGTTATTCCCTCACTTCAGTGCATGTATTGGAAGTAAACACGTTCATTAAATGACTTGCGAGTAGATCGCATTTCTACGTCATTTCTAGTTTAGGATCCTTTTAAATGACGCAGCTGGGGTTCTGCGATAATGGGTCTTTTGAAACGTCAAATATTCAAATAAATATGTAAAAACAAAATCTGAACCTAGATTTTTAAAAAAATTGAGTTTTTGAAACTTTGCTCAAGCTGCGGTATATTTTATGGAATTTTAAGCCCAAACGACACCTTAACAACTTTCTTTGTTCTGTGGTTGGATCTTATCTATTAAGCAGCATTTCGGTTTCTATAACATTC
Organism: Melanophora roralis; assembly: GCA_963583895.1. Classification (NCBI taxonomy): domain Eukaryota; kingdom Metazoa; phylum Arthropoda; class Insecta; order Diptera; family Rhinophoridae; genus Melanophora; species Melanophora roralis. Next base: position 78,134,863 of record OY757189.1, read on the forward strand.
ACAATCCCCTTTTTTTTTTGCTGATAAATTATTTCGTTGTCTAGAAATATTTGCATTTCGGAACATTTTCATTAACAAACGCCAAAAGAAATGTTTCGTTACAAAAAAAAACTTCAAAACGAAAGACAATAAAAGTTAATTTGAATATTTTACCAATTCTAATTGTATTTGCTTCTATCCAGCGAAAAGGGAAAACAAATTAAAACTCAAATCAAAAACCATAGCAAGCGTCAGTTGAATGAAAGTTTAACGTTTTTTTAATAAACGAATGACGGCTAAAAACAAATAGAAACTCAATTCATATGAAAAACGAAGCCGAGAAAACCTTAAATATTTAAAAGAAATTATTCACACCTTAAAACACCTGAATTTAAATTAAAATTCCTCTTTATAATATTCTACCACTAAGATTGGCTAAATGTTTTAAAATTTTGTTATAAAATCCTGGTACTTAAAATCAAAAAAAATTCCTTTTAGTATTAAAGAGCTTTTCGGTGGCGAATAAGTAATGAAATGCAAATTTTAATAATTTTTATTTTTTCAACTTTTTTTGTTGTGGAATTATGGTGTCTGTAAAATACTCTTGTTATCCGTTTATTATATTACATTTTTCCTCTGGTCACTTTCAATTTTTTATTTGTTGTTTCGATCTTATAAAAAAATTTAAAATTTCCATTGGCTTTTGCCTAAATTGCGGAATAAGTAAAGTTAAAGCAAACTTTGAGACATTTAAATTAAATTTTTTTTTTCATTGGTGAGGATTTGAATAAGAATTTGCTGAAGACAGATATATTTATGTACGTCTTTGTATGTATGTGTGTGTAAGAGAAAATTTGGTTTATCACTTGAAGCTGATTAGCATAGCTTAAGGAACCCACTTTGAAAACGACGGAGTGCATACTTAAATGTTGGTATTGGGAGTTTTTTCTTTGAAATTTTATTTGAGAAATTTTAGGTGTTACTTAAAAAAAGTTTTTTATCATGATATTATTCCAACTGCTGTACCCTACAACAAGTATTTTCAATTAATATTTTTTTGGTCACAAAAATGACCAGAAATAAACTTTAGAAGTTTTTTTGTTTTGACTTGTAATAATTAAGCTAATTAAGCTCAGCGTTGATTAGACATTTATCTTTTTTTTCTGGGTGCGATATGTAGGAAATTTTCCTGTGAGTTTTACTTCTAACCTTCCTTTTGGTCATACCTTTGTTATATGTTTTTCGATACCATTCGTTCCCTGATCTGTTATCATTATCTTATATTATATATTATATATTATATATTTGAAAGTCGATACAGCCATGCCCGTCTGCTTGTCGGCTGAAATTAGGTCGCACAGAAAATGTTTGAGTATTAACGATTAGAAATGATCCTGAAACAATCGCTTTTTAAAATCAGCAAAATAGGTTCACAACGAACCGAGATATAAAAGAATACCCAAAATAACCGATTTTTGTGGACAAAATCTGTGCATACATTCCTATTTATTTTAGTTAATACCGCCTCTCTTGCCACAAAATTTGTCCCAGATACTTTGAAGACTTAAGCCAAAATTAGGGAAACAATTTTTCCAAAGAGAAGCAGGTGAAGTTGTATCCCACCTGCAATTGCACAAATTTTGTGAAATATCTCATGCGCTAAGTCTGCGAAACTATAACGGCTTTAGACCAAAAACCTGCTAAAAAGTAGTTCCAGAAGAATAATGGAATAAAATAATTGGATTTGAGCATGGGAATAAGCAGACCCTAATCAACTGGGTTTTGTGTGTCTTTCCTACTCTGCCTAATAGCTTCAATTCTCAGAGAGCTAGGCCTGTGATCAAATGAATAAGAATGGCATATGCTGCTGACTGCTGCAAAATAAAAGGAAGGATTTGAAATGTAACATAGAAGGCTATTAAGAATGATAAGAAATAAAGTAGGAGAGAGGACGTAGCGCGGCAGTAACTCATATAACTGATTTTTAGCTTATCGAACGATATCGCTTCTAAAACAATACAAATAGTGCGATCTCTAAGAAAATTATTTTTAAGTTGCTTTAAAAATATAAAGAGCCCCCAGAGGGCATAGAATGTCCTTCATGACAGCAATAATGACGGTTAAACACCAGTTGGTAAAAGGCGATAATTTACCAAACTCTCTATAGCCTTAGAGGGTGCTAAACCAAAAGCTTTTGGCTGGATGTCTGTCTTTCCCTTTTAGGGAATTGTCGTGATATTATCTGTCTTGTCGCATATGGGGAAACCTGTTTTTATAAAGGTTAGCTTACGAACACGCAGGCCTCGAAGAACATTGTTTCAGAATCAGAAGCAATATTGTATCAGGCCAAGGAGACTAATTAAATATGAGAATCGTTAAAATCCTTGAAGCCTTTTTTAAGTTCGCTCAGCTATTGACTGCTTTCCAGTTAATTTGAATTGCTTGTAAATATCTCAGCCAAGTGATTTGCTTTTCCAAGAAAATAGTTCCTTGGTATATGGGGCTGCAAAAATCTCTGCTTGCTAGAGCAGATCCTTTTTATTTCTCAGTTCGATGGCACATAGGTAAACAGTATAGGCACTGCTGTGAACATGGTAAATGCTAAATGATTCCTTCCTGAATCTTACTGCAGCTTTGAAAATCCAATGTAATAAGATTTTTGTTAAGGTCTAGTTAAGATTTTTTTTATTCAAAATTCTCTGTAAAAAATAGTTTCAACCATTTTCACCATAGCATTGATATTACCACTCAAGAGTTATAGTTTTAGGTTAAATTAACGAAAAGTATTGCTGAGATTTACCCAAAAAAATTAAAAAAGTTTGACTGTCGCAAACAGTTTTTGATGATGACTTAGGGTGCTCACCCGCCATCCAAGAACAGGTGACAACATTAATATCCCGGATAAAAAGTTATGGAGCGTGCATTATTGTATCTTCGACCGATGATTGGAACCTTAGTGAGCTATGTCCCGTACACAAAAGAGGAGATAAAATTATCTCTGCCGATCGTAGAGGCATTAGTCTCTTAATGGATACAAAATCATCCGCGAAGAGCAGCAAAAGCTTTTCTGAACCATTCACAACTATTTGACTGTCTTTAAGGGACTGTAATGTTTGAAAAACAAAAAGAAGATGGAGTAACATAAACGTCAAATGTATTAATTTGATGCCCTTTAATTACGAGGCATACTTTGGTTCCTCCGAAAGTTGTGTAAGGTGATTGCGTGCGGCATTTTATCGAAATGTTAGCCCTGGTTTGCTACTTTGGTTTTGAATTTTACATTCTTCTGATTTTTTATTTGCCCAATGATAGTGACCGCATATTTTTTTAAAAAATTCAAAAATTATATTTTAAATTTCTTCTAGCAATAAACCAATACCCCACTCCCTGTAATTTATATAGCCACCATTTTTACCCACCTCTTCATTACACTTTCTGGCATAAACATTTTTATCATTTACCTTTGTTTACTTTTACTTTCTTCTAAAGTGATTTTGGTTTTTATTTAAATATATTTAGGTAGGGTGGTATGGGTGGTTGTATCTCTATATGTATATTTGTGGGTAAATGAGAATGTATTTAACAGGTATTTGTGTTTGGCAAATAAACGATAAGCGGCATTTCATTTGATATTCATTATTTGATAATGCCATAAGTTATACATATATTTATTAAGAAAAAAACCAAAATCAAAACAAAAAAAAATTATATTAAAACGGAAACGGAAATGAAAATGTAAAAACGTTTTGTGCTAATATTACCTTTTGCTATTAACTTGTTATACATATAGGCAAACACACGTACATACAAATATACATACATACATATTTACTCATTATTCAAAACTTATTCTTTGTTTAATCCCAAAACGGCCTAATGCGGTAAGTCAATGGAATGAGATAAGAAATGTATAGGAAATGTATATTGTTCAAGCTGTTTAGGAGCCTTAAGTTTTATGGATATTTAATATTATAATTTTCTTTTATTTGCGCGTTATATTTTTATTTATTTTTTATTTTTATCGTTTGGTGGATTAAATGTTTACTTAAGCAAAATTTGTTTGGGGATAATGTATATATTATTGCTGCTGGTTTTTTGTATGAATTATTTATGTACGATTGAATCAAAACAAACTTTAGTAAATAATGATTTATATCTATTTCCTTGAACAAAAGGTAACTAATATGACTGAAAAATATTCAATAAATTGTTTACCTCTTCCTGCTAAATATTTTTTAGAAGAAACAAAATTTATACATAAAACTGTTACATAAAATCTAAAGATATATAGAAATTTGTTAAAGGTTAAATATTTCAATCTTAAATCTAAGAAATCTAAAACAAAAAACTCTAGACTCTAGCTTTCATTACCATAAAACAAAAACCCCCGTCAGTGGCGTTAAGACTTTACTTCCATTTCTAAAAGTTAATAAATGCACATACATTCGTATATAAAATAAACTAAGTCGCATTAGCATGATACTTTAACAGATGTTGGTGTTATTTGAAATTCACAAAACTAAAAGCACTTTACACAAACAGTGACACTGACAACAACTACAACTTGTTCCTAATAAACCAAAAGAATGATTGAATAGAAAATTAATGCAAAAAAAAAGAAATGCATCAAGTCTCTAGCCACCAGTCTTGTTTTGCACAATACTAAAAGCAGAGCCATGTAAAAGTCGCATTAAATCAAAAGAAAATGAAGATGTGGAATTAACAGTTCCATTTAGAGCTACACCCAGCCCCCAAGCTAGATACACAAAGGGCTATAGTCCTAATTCAACTTTAACACAGTGTCAATGACAGTTGTGTCACCCTTGAAATATGATTAAAAGCAGCACAAATTTTGATATTTTTTGTAATTTGAATTAAGTTTTAATACAGCAAAGAATATTTGATGAACTTTCAACAAATGAAGAGAATATGAAGACAACAGGTACAACTAAGGTTGTTTTAGTTTAAACACATCTTATATCTTACAAGGTTATAAACTCACAAGTTGTATTTAAACGGAAAAATATATACAAAATTCAAATTTTACACTAGTATCCTTCTGGACATGGAATATGCCTTTGATAATGAGATTGGAATGGATAATTTTATGGCTAAGTTCATTTTCAAACTACTGGAGCGTAGGATATTAAGATCCACAATGAGATAAGCTGGAATCACAAAGTCAGCAAACAGAGTAGCTCCTTAAGTAGAATTTTTATCGCCCTTATTATGGGAAATTACCCGCGTTGCTCTTGAATAAGTAATCAATAGAACCAAAGACTGTCGTCTATATAAACGGTGTTAAAGTGGTGCCATCTTGCGGGTGTCATTTTCGATAGCAATCAATTTGCACTGAGGACACTCAGTGATTTAGGCAAATAAAACGGGCTGCGTTTTAACACTCCTTGAGCGGAGTAAGTGCCAGTTAGATAACGAACACAAGATTGATTTTTTAAACCTCAAGATACCTACTCTACCATTGGCTCTGTCAGATAACGCTAGATATTTTTAAATCATTCTAAATATTAAATTGTCATAAAGGCAAGTATTAGAGACGAAATTGGTAAATGACGATGAATATAAACAAGAGTGCCATTAGCAAGAGCAATGGCTTTAGTCCCTGGTATGTCAGTTTTTTTTCGATAGTGGTGACAGTGCCGATTTTTTTAAAAGACTGTACGTCAAACCATCTAGATATTGAGAGGTTGGTTTGCATATGGTGATTTTGAAAACAGGTAATTAGATTCCTAGATTCCTTTTGGCCTTGCTCAATTAGTTTGCGATAAATTTGCTTATGAAAATCCTGATGCTATTTATCGCAATAAGGCTACATCCTGAAAGCGAATGGGGACTTAAACCTGCTCCCATGCAAGTATTATTAGGACTGTGGATCTTGTTTTAAACTGAATAACTACTGCACATCGAAGCCTTTTCCTCACAGCAAAATCTTCTTCAATATCCTATAGGCAGATTAAATTTCTTTTCCAGGGCCTATTAATCAGTATGGTATGGTTAAAGATATACTCATTGAAAAAATAAAGGTTCGGTACTACAACCTGAACTGTCAGCGATTTCTAAATCGGCTAACAGGCTGCGGTACCACAGGATTTTTCAAAATAATAAAGGTCAGTATTAGGTCCTTTACTGACGTTTACTCTTCAACACAACTTACTGCGGACTTCAGGCACCCACGAGCTTCATGGAAATGCACTCGAAAATTGGTTTTGCTCGGATGCCTTAATACGAGACCAATAAAGGAAACTGCTGTTACGATTGCAAAAGATGATGGAAAGTTAGATGAGAGGGCTATTGACTACTGCCTGTGGTGTTCCTAAAAACTCCACGTGTATAATCGCAATAACAGATTTGATGGAATTAGGTGATCTAACAAACCCAAATACGGAACCACTAGAGTAAATTGGAAATCGTTTGAAATGTTTTTTCGACCTGGACAAATGAAGACTGAGTGACAACGTGGATGCTATTGCCGACAACCGTCAATTTTCGTACAAGCATACCAGTAGAAATGTGACTGCCTTTTAAGGTATGTAGAAGCTTCAATGTTCAGAGGAAGACAAAAGTATCCAATACCTCTAATGAATTGTGGAACCATTATCCTTTATCATAGATGGCAGTTGATTCGGTTATTGAGTTTAGGGCTAGTGCTAACCAAATAAATAAGCCTCTGTCTTCCACTTTTGTAATTTCTTAATTTAAAAGATCTTTTTCTATTTCTCTCTCACACAGGTATTAAAAAGGGACGGAATAAACAGCCCCATATCAGCTTCTTCCTTTTTTCCTTCCTTCTTCAGCTGTCCGTTCATTCTAACCTAATTTTACCTAAAATAATTTTATCTAATTAATTACAATTAGATTTTCTCGTGCCGGTTTTAAGGCCTAAAGCTTTAACAGTTTTCAGATAAGTATGACACGTTAAATATTTTGCAAAATTTACCTATTTGTATTGGGAATACCAGTCTTTGGGCTTCCATATGACCTTTTTTTTAAGCTTACATTGCAATGAAACTACAAAAAAAACTATTAAAATAAAAATATAGAATAAAAGTTGAACATTTTATTACACTTTTATATATAAGTATGTGCGAATCAATTAATTTCAAAAGAATTATATATTTGTATGGGGGTCTCCAATCTCCAAATAAGGTTGCTGAATGCGACACAAGAAATTTTCATAATTTTCTATAAAGTTTTAAACCAGAATCTGTAGTTTTTCATGCTTATGGCTGCCAATTTTAGTAGCCCCTAATTTCATTTAATCACTTAGTTGACTTATGGCCTCAATTAAGGTCAACAGATCTTAATTTAACATTTTTAGTGGAACAAAAATATTTAAAAATGCATGAGTACAAAAAGTGTAAAAAATACTTTTTTAAACACAAAGATAATTGACCTTCAACATTTATCTGGACTAAATGTAATTACTTTCATATCTGTAGACTTATAATATGAAATTTACCAACAATGTGAAAATGTTGTTTTTGTCCACTTTGTTGACTTTAGACCTTAATCTGGGTCGAAAGCCTATAACTATATAATTCTGGAATCATAGTTATTCTCAAAATTTTTTTTAAATGGTGAAAAGTCGTTTTTGTCTGCATTGCTAACTTTCAACCTCAATTCAAGTCAATATTGTTTATTTCTTATTTTTAAACTCAAAATCTCCAAAATTTTGGAAAAGTACCAAATATGTGAAAGATTGCTTTTATCCACTTAGTTAACTTCTGACTTTAATGGTGAGTCATAGCCCTTTCCTTCAATACTAAAGATTGCAAAACACGCAAAAAGTGCATAAATAATACTGCATATAATTTTTACCTTTTAAGTCACCAGTTAAAAAAATTTGAATTATATATATTTTTTAAATATAGCTTTTATCTTGTCCTCTTTGTTTTTAAAATAGGAAAAAAGAACTTGTATATATTTTTTTTTAAGATCTGTCGAACACAATTTGAATTTAATTTTTACCACTATAGGTTCAAAAGTTACAAATGACCTAAGAAATATCAAAATTACCCTGTCTTGCCCTTAAAAGTCCAAATTTATATTTTAAAAACTTGTCGAGTACAAAAAAAGTCTTGTTTCTATCTTTATTGGCTTCAAAGTAAAAACACAAATCTAAGCATTATCAAAAAAAAGTTTTTAAATTTTCTGTTTCGTTATGGTCCAAAATATTTGAAAAAGCACCGAGAACCCCCTTGGGGTTTAATATCTGAAAATGGTTGTAATAACTTTCTAATTTTTTTAACACATGCCGAACGCTCTTTAAAATCTTTTTTTACCTTTTCTAGTTCTGTAGTTACACGATGGACCTGAGCAGTACAAAAGTCTTTAAGCTTCCAATATTTGAAAGAAAAAAATTATTCTAATATTTTTAAATCCTTTTGGACACAATTTAAATTTTGTTTCTGCTCTCTAGCAGTATTTAAATATAGTTTTTTTTTCGTGTCTATCGCATTATGGTCCAATATGTTAAGAAGGCACCAAAAATATATTAATGTTTGTTAAAAATTAATGGATCGCATTTTCAATTTTTTTTTTCTTTTCAAATGGAAAGAGGTTATAAAATGGATTAAAACTACCCTGTTTTGTCCCATGGGGTGCAATAATTCAAAGGAGTACAACAAACATATTTTAATGTATTTAAAACCTGTTTAACGAAATTTGAATTTTATTTTAAAATTTCTTGGTTCAGAAGTTACAAACTGAACCTAAAAATTATCAATATAGCTTTTCCCTGTCTAGCCCAGTAGAGTTAAATATTTTGAAGAAACGTTCAAAGTTTATTTAAATTTTTTCCAAACCAGTCGAACGCATTTTAAATTTTTTTTTCTATCTAAATTGGTTCAGAAGTTACAAAAGTACCCCTTGGGTCAAAATTTAAAAAAAGTTAAAAAATGTATTACGGCTCTTTTGCGGCTTGTCAAATTCATTTAAAATTTTATTTCTATCTATATTCGTTTCGGCACAATTCAAATTAAGCTTTTAGCCTCCTTAGCATTTTAGGATCCATAATTAAAAAAAAGCTGTATTCGGGTCCGCTTGTTTTGAGCAAAACGCAAAATTTTTTTTTATCATGTATGTTAAGTTTAAAAAATATTAATCGTTCGGATTTTCCATTTATTTAATACATGTGTCAGTGGGTGACTATCTCTATGATTTTAGGTCCCAGGGACATTTTTAATATTTAGTGTTTACTAATACTTGACCACGAAAACTTAATTTCAGTAGATGGACAGACATAAATAAATCGACTTTCTTATTTAAAAAGCTCATATGGGATTGAAGAAATTGCAGACGGAATGACAGAAAAGGTAATCGAGGTTATATGCTGCATATTTCTATGTAAAGGACATAAAAATATAAGATAAAATCAATACTTGGCTGGAATAAGGTCAAATACTTTACAACATCATCCATAAATAATGTAAAATACATATTAACTAAATGATTCTAAACTGCATTGTACCTGTTTCAGCTCACTCTATATTATAACACTTTAGCTTAAAAAAATTTATTTTTTTAAATCAATTTGTCTTTGAAATTTAAATTACATTCATTTAATTTTTCCTAAAAAATTTCAATAGCAGAAAATTTTGAAACAAAAAAAATTATTATTAAAATTTATTTTATTCAAATTGTGATTTAATTTTTTAACACAATATGGGGACCGCCGCGGTTTTTTAAGCTTAAGACAATGATGACACTAGAAATTAAAAACCAAATTTTGGTGAAAATTCGTTTTACGGTACATTTGCCTAAGATAATCCAAAGGATAACCAAATAAAACATATCCGTTTTATTTTAATAAATAATAAATAAAACTATAACATAAGATGATGAAAGATCTTATCATTAGAAAAAACCTTAAGAAAAAAAATTTGCAAAAAATGTTTGACTTTGGATAAAAATCTTTATAAAGACGCTTCTTATTGGGAACATTGGAAAAAAAAGAAAAGCCGATGGACACCAAAAAACTAAATCGGAATTTTGCTGTCAAATAAATATGTGCATGTAAGTCTGTATATTAACGTAGTTTTTATAAAATTTTGCAAAAATGTTATAAAATTATTTTGACTTAAAACATTTTTAAATTTGATGTAAATACATGTACGTGTTCATACATATGTACATACATACATACGTGTGTACAAAGGATTTTTTTGAAAGATGAAAAAAAAACCATGTTGATAACTTGTTAACCTTTGACCAAGATACGCTTCCGTAAATATTGTCAGTAAGCTTATTCAACCAGGTCATCCTATTTAGGATTACATACATTTTGAGCTAAAGTTAAATGATGTTGTTCCGTCCCTCTATTCCTTGAATTGATTTCCAACTTAATTTATTTTAGCTTACTCACTTCTTGCCTTTGCTCTCTTTTATTTGTCTTCCGGTTTATATGCAAATATGCTTAAATTAAATCAAATTTCCATTTTTTACACCCCCGCCAAAATCATAATCAGCTTAATAATTTTTTTCTGCCATAATTTTTTTCACATTTTAAAAACTTTCTTTCTCTTTACTTTTCGTTTGTTGATTTTCACACATGAATTATGAAAATTTTATTTCAACTCTTTCCCTTAAAAGAACTAAAACATTTTCTTGTTAAAAAGATGAATATGTATTTAGGTAAGAAGAGATGATTCACATACACCCGCACATGATTGTGCTTTTTTTTAAACCGGAAACGGTAACACGGAAGCTGTTTTAATGAAGTTGTAAATATGTAAAAAGTTACCACAAAATCAACCCTATAACAACTCCTCCCCCAATTTTTCTTTATTTTTAAACTTAACCTTTTTGCTTAGGACAAACCTGTTACCCTTTTTTGTTTAACGAGCACCACAATAAACAAAAAGATTTTTTTACAAAAAATCCTTTTTGGTTATTTGTTTATTATGTCTGTTTTTACGAATGTATGTCATGACAATTGAAAGCCTTTTTTCAGTTTTTGTTGTGTAAATTCGTGTATTTTCATAATTAATAAGTTAACTTTGCCAACCTTCTTAAACATATACATATCGACAAAAAAAAGGTGTATAAATACAGTAAATATAGACGTCATGGTTCTCCTAGGCGTTTTTAACCTTAAGTGCACAAAAATTATATTTCTAAGAGTAATTTCCTGTGAGCAATAACTGAATATATCAGAAACAATAAACAAAAATTATTTTAGAACTTTTACTTAAAAGAAACACCATCTTGATGTTATTAATTTGCATTTTTTTTAAAAATCAAGTGCTTTTAAATTTTTTTTCCTCAAAAATATCATTATTTTTTTGATTTTTGTTGTGTCATAAAAATAATTATTGTTTTATTAATTTTTTTTTTGCAGCATAAGTAATAATATATAACATAACGATCATTTGAAAAAAGATTTAAAAATAATAACTACTTCTGGGAAAAATTTTAACATTAAGAAATACTAGTTTTTTTATTTACAGAAATAAAAAATTAATTGTTATGTTTTAGGCTTTTTTGCATAATTATTATGGTCCCTGGTATAGAATTGATTAAAGTTCGTGACTAAAAATTTAAGTTCGGTAAATTACAGTCGACAATTCCAGCTGTAAGCTCCGTTTCGATTATTTTTTAAAACGGAGTACTTAATGCGATGCAGTACCATGAGCTCTTAAAGTAAAATTTAATTATTTTGTATATTGCACTAGACTTACACGATGAAATTATTCATGAAATTTCCTTCATTACATTTTATGTTTTTAGACGGGCGGTATAGATAATTGGGCTCTTCTTCAACCTTTTTGTCTAAAAATAAAAATTTATCAAAAATTTCATCGTTTAAATCCAGTATTATTTAAACCTAGAATTGCTAAATTTCTTATTGTCTCACTGCACGACTTTCTTTTTTAATCTGGCTTAAAGAAATATTTTTTTATTGTATATTCATACCCAGAAAAATTTTTGATTCTTCAACCTAAATTACGTAGTGCTTAAATGTCCTTAACTAAAGAAAAAGTTAAAAAAAGTGAAATACCTATAATATGGGAAAATCGCTTCTTCTTACTTAATAGACTTTTTATCTCTTAATAGCTCAACAGTTCTTAGTTTAATATTTTTAGACTCATACTCCAACAAAAATTAATTTAAATAATACCCAATTAAATAACTCTAAACAAAATTAAAATAGCTCCAAACCTAAAAAAATTTAATAATTTCCAGCGGTAAAAAGTGGGCGAATTTCAATGATTGGTAGAAATTTCATAAAAGTTCACAAAAGTGAAATATGTGTCAACAAAAATCAAATAACCCTCAATTAAAAAATATATCTTAAGTAAATAAGCTCCAACAGAAGTCAAATAACTCCCAACAATAATTCAATAACTCCCATTCGAAACAAAAAAAAATCCCAACAAAAATATGTGAAATGTGAAAAAGCTTGATTTCACTGGCATAAAAAAATTTTCCAAACTAACAGGAAGAATACACCCTAGTTAATTCGAGCCGCCGGTTTCGCTTTAGTGTTCGATCGTTTTGAATTCAAACTTCGCTTAAAAAAATAATATATTTTATAAACACTATATCACCTCAGGTGGGACCGCTACGACAATTTCAGATGTTAACAAGAATGCTGTAAGAATTTGTGTTTAAAAAAAATAAAATATAGATAAATTTAACTGGTATTTGTATAGCAGTAGAGCTAAAAGTCCAGTGGCTGTTCAATTTCAGGCCCGTTTAAAAAAACCAGAAATTTTTTATTGGTTGCACCGAAATGCAGCTGCCACCAACAACTTTTGGAATATTATTAATACCTTAATATAGAAAGGCCTAACTCAAATTTTTTAAAGAGATTTTATTGGCTAATTTTGATGTATGTATGAGCAGACCATTTATCAAAAAAATAAATCTGAGCTAATAAAAGATATATTAAGGAAACGATATACACTTGCCTTGAGGAGAATTAAATAACTCACAAGAAGTATTGATTATCTTTTAACACTACGATAATGAGATGAAATTTTGTTGGAAGTCATTTCATAATAAAAAACTCCTAATCGAAAATAGTGAAATAAGTCACAAATTAAAATTAAATAATTGAATTATTTATTTTTCCTTGGGAGTTTTTTCATTTAATTTTATATATGTGGAATTTGCACTGAAAAAAAGGTAAAAGGTTACCAAAAATATGAAGAAAGTACTTTTTCTCCTATTAGTTGACACTAGACATTACTATGAGCTACACATCCTTACTTCCATACTTTTCAAAAAAAAAAAAAAAAAATATAAAAATGAAACCTTTTGTACCTAAAATGTTTTTTAAAATGAAATATTGACCGCTTGTACGCCTTAAAACCCAAAATTTTAAAAGGTACGTTAAAAGTGTTAATTCTTTTTTGGAGTCCTATTGAACGCAATTTGAATTAATATTGCTTGATTTATAAATGATAGGAGTCCTTAAGTAAAACAAAATATAAGTTTTGCCCTTTTTAACCCTTAAGGGTCCAAAATTACGAAAAAGTACAGTAAACTTACTTGTCCGTATATTTTTTGACTAAAATGAAGTATTTTTGAATTTTTCTTATGCAGCAAGCTTTAGTTTGGCAGATAGCAAAATTCCGATTTAAACTTTCTAGTAATTTTTTTCCCTTTAAGGTTCTATATTCCCTAAATACTTTCTTAGTTGGTCAATACATCGGGAGACCTACAAACAGTTAAAATTTTAAGCCTCTAGCCTAACGTTTTTGGGTTGTACGACGATAAATATATATGTTTGGGAATCAGACAGTCAGTATTGTTACTCTTTTACACATATGTAAAGGTTGTTCATGTCTGTCCTTATTAATTATGCATATTTTGACGTAAATCATCAGCATTTGTTTAAGGGAAAACCCACTTTATTGTTGTTGTTTCTACTTAATACTTAACTGCCATACTTAACACTTGTTGTTTGTATTATTTTTGGAAAACAATTTTGAAGAGACTTAAGCTATTACAAATACTTAGCATAAATTCTTGCTAGAAAATTTGGAAAATTTAATTATGCGCATAAGTTTAAATTTAAAAATATTTCTTAAGAAAGCAAAAACAAATTTTTTTCAAAATATTTTTTTTTTACTCAGCCAACCCTGACCCATCAAACAGGATTATTTGAAAGTCCAACTGCATTTGAGAATGGCAAATACACGCCACCCTTTCATTAGTTCTTTTATTTTGGAATAATGTAAAAACTGGATTTTAAAGAACATTTAAATTGAATAAAAGTTCCAACTTGTGTCCTTAAAACTTAAATTTATCTTAAATCTGATACTGCTTTTCAATTTGAATCGTTTAAAGTTTTTTTTTTTTAAACTTAGATTATTTATTTATTTTAGTTTTTAAAAATGTATTGGCAGATTTAAAAACCCATTTAAAACCTAGAGGACAACAAAAAACAAAAAAAAATACATCGAATAAAAAAATCTTTCACATCATTGATTTGTTTACGAGGAAAACAAATCCTGCAATTCAAATTTTTTTAGGTTTAGAATTGTCCTGGTTGCCTTGGTTATTGTTATATATTTTCTTTTAATACCTAAGCTGGTTTATTGTTATTTAACTCTTTACTTTCGGTCTTTATAATGGTATTTGGGGAAAAGGCAGACAATAATGGCATAAATAGGCATGCGACATAAATGGGAATAAAGAAAGCAAAATAAGTTTAAAGTCAACTCTGTATGTTTATCTTCCGCTTATTGCAGCCATCAAATAAAAAACCCATTTTGCAAAAACAAAATATTTTCATTTCAAAATAATGGCAAAAATGAAAAAAAAACTACGAAATGACAGTCAAAATGGCAGCATAAAATCATCAGGATTGTGTATTGAAGCGTAAAACATTTAAAGCTCTATAATAGAGCTTTAAAGGCATATGCATGCATAAGCCTGTGGCATAACATGGAAATTATATACATAATATGAAACTGGCTTATAGATATTTGTACGCAGAAGTTGTTTTTACATATGTATTTAATGTTAAAATTACATATACATGTGTATGTATATAAGAAGTTAAATTTTACATACGAGAGGTAGGCAAAAAATTTTTGAAAAATTTTCTTTTCGTTTTTTCCGCTACACTCTTTCATATTTTTCTTTATGACCGTTATTGTCGAACTTTAAGTTGTAGACATTCTTTTGCGGGCGATAGCAACATTTGTTATTTGTTTTAATTTGACCGCCGGCCTAGCACTGTTAAGATTAAAGCTTCACTCAAAAAATTTATAAAATCAACTGGAAATGCTACTTAAAAAACTGGATATTGATATAAAAACCATCCAACAACATATTCATTAAAGTCAACACAATATGTATTCCATTTATTTTAAGTCATTAAAAATTTTACATAAACTTCTAAAATGACTACATTTTCTGTCATTTACAGCAAAACACAAAGTTTCAGAAAATGAAAATTAATAAAATTAAATGTTATTATAAAATAATTGGCAAAATTAACGTCAACTGAAAATCAGTGATTTCTTCAAACCAGCTAAAAATGTTTTATATTAAAACAAGTAAGTTTTTTCATTTAAAAACAACTTTACGGAACACCTTCTAAATTCATAACTTACAGTCAGCTACTGTAATAATTTTTTAAGTGTATGAGGCAAGATATAACGCTCTAGACACAACTGGGGCGAACGACGAATTTCGCACTATACAACAAATTTGTCTAAAAATTCGTTGCGTAAGTTCGTCAACTGAAACATATGCATTAAACACATTGAAACTACATAAACACATGACTACATGAACACAAATGTCGCTTGCTACACTTGTGTCCGTGTAGCTGCTACTGAAATATTTACTAGACTACCAAAGTGGTAATAAAATCAATTTTTTTTTATACTTCAGCCAAAAAATAATGTCTAAAAAAATGTTTATTAATTTTGTGATAAATATTGTTAAAATTGTGTAAACAACGGTTTCAGTGTATGAAGTGAGGAAAATGTCACGTACAAAAATAGAAATAAGTTCAATTTCGACCACACCACGAAATTAGCAAAGACAGTAATCGTGTTGCCTTGCAGCCATTAAAAAAATTATTCTCATAAGCACAGGTATACTCTATTTTTTACTGGTTGTATTCGGTAGCCTGAAGCAAGGCAATATTTCTTAAAAAGCACTAATTAAAAAGAAAATTATTAAAAAAACTATTTAAAATTATAAATATAACACTAAAATGACATTAAGTGTATTATATGCACTACACAACGAATTCGTCTGTTGAAATTCGTTGCGTAAATACGTCAACTAAGACACATATTTGACAAATAAAACAGCTGTGTTAGTGTGACCATATTTCTTAAAAAAGATTAGCTAATTGAAAAAAATATTAATTAAAAAAACTATTTAAAAATGTCAATATATTATTAAAAAGTAACATTATTCTATAACAAAATAAACAAATATTTAAACAAAAATGGTCACTCTGTACCAAATTATTCGTCGTTTGTCGGCGTAGGAAATAGAAAAAACCAAACGCAGAGTTCGTTACCCATAACGAAATTCAGTCGACGCACTGTTTGTATGCATTTTTAAATACACAAATGTGTTTTATTTTTTAAGACGAATATTCGCAACGAAAAATTCGTTGTTCGTCCCAGTTGTGTGTAGAGCATAAATGGCGATCCAAGGCGAATTCATACAAGGTGAACGCAGGGCGAAAGATTTGTACTGATAATGTCAAAAAAATATGGCATCATTTAAAAAAAACACAAATTATTTGCAGAAGAAAAACGTGAATAAAACTAATTTTACACTGTTTTTTTCACAAAGCACAAGAACGCATCATTTCGTTTTACTATTTGTTAGTTTTAAGTTACAAAATCTAACCAACGCGTAATTTTTTTTAAATCAAGAACTAGCACATAGACGAACTTTTCACATATTGTGAGGAAAATTGCACAGCAAAAAACAGTCAGCTGATCTGTCGAGACCACCTTCTCTATGAATTCGCCTTTGAGCGATCTGTTTATAATCTTCAACTGAAATTACTAATTTGTGACAAAAAATCTTATTAACTTTTTTTGACCCTAATATTTTTTTTTGTCAAAAAATTATGTTATTGTCATCACAAATGCGTTTTAAAAATTCAAAAAATATAATTTTTTATTCCAAAAAGATCAAAATCAAGAAATTATTATTTTTTGAAAAAAAAAATTAAAATCAAACGGGCACCTGATTTTCAAAAAATATAGTTTAATACCATCAAAATTGTGTTTAATTTACATTACTCTTCGATATTTCTCTAATTAAAAAAATCCAAGATTTTAATTATTTACAGTCCTTGATAACAACTTTTGAAATAAAAGTCAAATCGAAATTATAAAGTTCTTATTAGGATTTCTATGTTAGAATCATTGACAATTTGATCGATAAAATAAAATTTCGATTCGAACCGAATGCGACTATTTTGGCCCAGTTTCTTGCACATATATCGGCACAATTATCTGATAGAAATATCCTTGGTTTGAAATAAAACACTATTAATAATACTACTAAAAATATCAAACCCTTTTCATAATTGAGAAACTAATTTTTATTTTGAAGCTCAACTCAACAACAGCAACAACTACCCTCGCATGCATTTTATGTGTAAACTTTATCCCTGAAGAATTTTCTTTTAAGGCTATAATCATTTCCCCAAAGGGTGATGATTTTCTCCTTTATATTGACAATTCCTTTTACACTTGATTTAAAATTTCTAGAAAAAAAAATATTACAAATTTAAATTGCTGGTTATTTACCATGAAAAAATCCACAGCAATACCCTACCAGAGGTAAGAAGACCCAAAAAAATAGAGCAAATATCCCAGTTTAACCTCTTAAGACATTAAAAACATGTGTGAACCCCCAAACACAAATCAAAGTTAAAACAAAATTATATCAAAGGGGTAAAATAATGTATGAAAAGGCAAAAAGTGATTTGTTCCTTTTTTTCCGTTTAAAAATAAAAACAAATAAATAAATATCAAATTGTTGGCAATAAAATTTACGTAAATAGCTCAATTTTGCAAAGTATTTTTTTACCCCAATTTTCTTTGGTTAAGGCATTTCTCTAATGTTTATGGGTTTCGCTTTTGGTTGTTATTGTTGGCTGGTTGTCTAAACGGTGAAAATGTGCCAAATTTGTTTTAAAAGTATAATAAATAAAATATAAGGATTTCCTAAATAGTCCTAAGTGTAAAATTTATATGTTTTATTCATACAACAAAAAAATTGCCAAAAATTATGGGTAAAATGTTTAATGGATTTTTGCATTAGGAAGATGTGGGTAACTTTCAATTGACCAATAATGATTTTGTTTTAAATAAAACAATAAAAACTTTTAAAAGTTTATATATATTAATGGGTTTTTTATATGGGAAATTTGTGCCAGTTGAAGACTTGAATTTTATAAAAATCTTCAAATGACATCCTGTTTATAAACATATTTTGTCCTACCTTTTTTTTCTCTTCATTGTTTTTAAAAGCAAATTAGTTAAATGAAACAGTCTAATTTTGTAAAATATATAAAAAGATGTGACTTTTTCCAGGCCAGTTTTAAAATTAAATAATTGTACAACTTAAAATAAGGTTAACTTAAAACAAATAAGAAAGATCTGGTCGGTCAAGCCCTACTATATTATGCCCTGCAGCATATTTGTATGGGGCTTTATTAAGAAATAGATCGATAATATTTGAATGTAATATAAAGGTTGGTGGCAAAAAGATAAACATATATTTAAAATTTTGAGAAGCTTATAGAGCCTAGTGCTTATTTCGGGAGCTATATGAACAAATAGTACGACCATATTTTTGATCCGTAAACTAGCTGTATGAGGACGAACAGTAAGTTACAGCCAAAATTATTAATCCGGAAGGATACTTGATAGGGCCTATTAACAAAATGGACTAATTATATTTTAGTTAAAATTGCTATATTAAGACATAAATTAAGACATGTTTAAAAAATGTTGTCAAAGTAGAATAATATTGGAGTCAGTTCTAGCCCAAACTGCTAATCTCGGGAGGACATTTCTATGGGGACTATGCCAAAAAAATAGACCGGTCATCATTACAAACAAAAGGCTTCGTGCCAATGCTAAAAAACTAATCTTTGCAAAAATTTAATCAAATTATCTTCGAAATTGCTACTTGTACTTCGAGCACAGAGATGTATTGATACCCAACTGGACGGACGGATGGACGCACAAGCTTAAGTTGACTCAGAGACTGATTTTGGTATACTTTATGTTGGGTTTTAGACCATTATTTTTTTGCGTTTCAAACATATCCACAAACTCATTATACCCATAACATGTGTTATGTTTTAAACACAACTGGGACGGATGGCAAATTTTTTGGTGCGAATATTCGTTTTAGAAAATAAAACACTTTCGTGTATATGAAAATGCGTATAAACAGTGCGTCAACTAAAATTCATAATGCGTAACGAACTCTACGATGGGTTTACTTTTTTTTCTTACGCCGACAAACGACGAATAAATTGGCAAAGAGTGGCGATTTTTTCTTTAATTTTTTTTTGTTATTAAATAATGCTACTTTGTACTTTAGAATTTTTTTTAACTTTTTAACTGTTACACTTATTATATTTTTGTACCCTTCACATAGTGATAGGGTATATATCATATTGTCATTCCGTTTGTAATTTCTTTATTATTCATTTGCGACCCCATAACCCGATTTAGCGATGTCCGTCTGTCCGTCTGTCCATCTGTCCGTCTGTTGAAATCAAATTTCCGGAGTCAAATAAAAAGATACAGACCGGATAATGGTGTCAAACGATCAGAAATATCCCGCTAACAATCGCTCTTTAAAATCAGCAAAATCGGTTCACTATTGACCGAGATATAAGCGAAAACCCAGAGTAACCCATTTTTTTTAGGACAAAATCCGTTCATATATCCCTATATATCTCAGTAAGTATAGTCACTCTTGCCACAAAACTTGGCACGGATACTCCCAAAGAAGGGACCTAAATAATGCAAAAAGTTTTTTCAGATTGGACCAGGGGAAGTGGTAGTTTTCCTACAATTGCAGAAATTTGGGGAAATATTTTATGCGCTATATCTCGTAAACTATAACAGCTATCGACTTAAACTGTTCTACAAAAAATAGTTGTACGCAAAGACCTACACTTTAAAGAAAAAATTTTTTGAGTGGGGGCAAAAATAGGGGTAGCTCCCATACAAATCGACAATTATTATAAAATATTCGATACGCTATATCTCGGAAACTGTAACAGATATCGAAATGAAATGTTCCACAAAAAGTAATTGGCCAAGAATGCCTACGCTTTAAAGAAAAAATTTTTTGAGTGGGGGCAAAAAAAGGGGTAGCTCCCATACAAATCGACAATTATTATAAAATATTCGATACGCTATATCTCGGAAACTATAACAGATATCGAAATAAAATGTTATACAAAAAGTAATTGGGCAAGAATGCCTACGCTTTAAAGAAAAAATTTTTTGAGTGGGGGCAAAAAAAGGGGTAGCTCCCATACAAATCAACAATTATTATAAAATATTCGATACGCTATATCTCGGAAACTATAACAGATATAGAAATAAAATAATCTACAAAAAGTAATTGGGCGAGAATGCCTGCGCTTTAAAGAAAAAATTTTTGTGTGGGGGCAAAATAAGGGGTAGCTCCCATACAAATCGACAATTATTATAAAATATTCGATACGCTATATCTCGAAAACTATAAAAGATATCGAAATAAAATGTTCCACAAAAAGTAATTGGGCGAGAATGCCTACGCTTTAAAGAAAAAAATTTTTTGAGTGGGGGCAAAAAAAGGGGTAGCTCCCATACAAATCGACAATTATTATAAAATATTCGATACGCTATATCTCGGAAACTATAACAGATATCGAAATGAAATGTTCTACAAAAAGTAATTGGGCAAGAATGCCTACGCTTTGAAGAAAAATTTTATTGAGTGGGGGCAAAAAAAGGGGTAGCTCCCATACAAATTAACGATTTATATGAAATATTCGATACGCTATATCTCGGAAACTATAACAGATATCGAAATGAAATGTTCCACAAAAAGTAATTGGCCAAGAATGCCTACGCTTTAAAGAAAAAATTTTTTGAGTGGGGGCAAAAAAAGGGGTAGCTCCCATACAAATCGACAATTATTATAAAATATTCGATACGCTATATCTCGGAAACTATAACAGATATCGAAATAAAATGTTATACAAAAAGTAATTGGGAAAGAATGCCTACGCTTTAAAGAAAAAATTTTTTGAGTGGGGGCAAAAAAAGGGGTAGCTCCCATACAAATCAACAATTATTATAAAATATTCGATACGCTATATCTCGGAAACTATAACAGATATCGAAATGAAATGTTCTACAAAAAAGTAATTGGGCAAGAATGCCTACGCTTTGAAGAAAAATTTTATTGAGTGGGGGCAAAAAAGGGGTAGCTCCCATACAAATTAATGATTTGTATGAAATTTCGATACGCTATATCTCGGAGACTATAACAGATAT
This sequence comes from Melanophora roralis, assembly GCA_963583895.1. Classification (NCBI taxonomy): domain Eukaryota; kingdom Metazoa; phylum Arthropoda; class Insecta; order Diptera; family Rhinophoridae; genus Melanophora; species Melanophora roralis. The sequence continues at coordinate 78,156,375 of OY757189.1, forward strand.
CGAAATGAAATGTTCTACAAAAAGTAATTGGGCAAGAATGCCTACGCTTTGAAGAAAAATTTTATTGAGTGGGGGCAAAAAAAGGGGTAGCTCCCATACAAATTAACGATTTATATGAAATATTCGATACGCTATATCTCGGAAACTATAACAGATATCGAAATGAAATGTTCCACAAAAAGTAATTGGCCAAGAATGCCCTCGCTTTAAAGAAAAAATTTTTTGAGTGGGGGCAAAAAAAGGGGTAGCTCCCATACAATTCGACAATTATTATAAAATATTCGATACGCTATATCTCGGAAACTATAACAGATATCGAAATAAAATGTTATACAAAAAGTAATTGGGCAAGAATGCCTACGCTTTAAAGAAAAAATTTTTTGAGTGGGGGCAAAAAAAGAGGTAGCTCCCATACAAATCAACAATTATTATAAAATATTCGATACGCTATATCTCGGAAACTATAACAGATATAGAAATAAAATAATCTACAAAAAGTAATTGGGCGAGAATGCCTACGCTTTAAAGAAAAAATTTTTTGAGTGGGGGCAAAATAAGGGGTAGCTCCCATACAAATCGACAATTATTATAAAATATTCGATACGCTATATCTCGAAAACTATAAAAGATATCGAAATAAAATGTTCCACAAAAAGTAATTGGGCAAGAATGCCTACGCTTTGAAGAAAAATTTTATTGAGTGGGGGCAAAAAAATGGGTAGCTCCCATACAAATCAACAATTATTATAAAATATTCGATACGCTATATCTAGGAAACTATAACAGATATCGAAATGAAATGTTCTACAAAAAGTAATTGGGCAAGAATGCCTACGCTTTGAAGAAAAATTTTATTGTGTGGGGGCAAAAAAAGGGGTAGCTCCCATACAAATTAACGATTTATATGAAATATTCGATACGCTATATCTCGGAAACTATAAAAGATATCGAAATGAAATGTTCTACAAAAAGTAATTGGGCAAGAATGCCTACGCTTAAAAGAAAAATTTTATTGAGTGGGGGCAAAAAAAGGGGTAGCTCCCATACAAATTAACGATTTATATGAAATATTCGATACGCTATATCTCGGAAACTATAACAGATATCGAAATCAAATGTTCTACAAAAAGTAATTGGAACACAAGGCCTACGCTTTAAAGAAAAAAATTTTCGGATAGGGGGTGAAGAAGGGGTAGCTCCCATACAAATATACAATTTTTATAAAATTTTCGATACGCTTCTGGAAAACTATTACAGCTATCGACTTCGAATATTCTACAAAAAGTAATAATCAAATAATTTATACATTTTGGAAAATAAGTTGGAGAAGAGCAGCAGGACTAGAACATTTAATAAGTTTTATTAACCTTTAAATATGGATAATGTCAAAAACTTTCGACCTCAAATCTTCTTCATCTATTTCTATTATTCATACGAACGTTAAAATTTTGTTATTTTTTCTATGGGCTTTAAAACTCTCACAAGGTTTTTTATTATATTATTTGCAGTACAAAATTACTCGGCTGGGTATATTTAAAGACCAATGTGAAGGGTATATAAGATTCGGCACAGACGAATATAGCGCTCTTACTTGTTAATGTTATATTTATATTTTTAATTAATGTTTTTTTAATTAATACTTTTTTATTAGTGATCTTTTTAGGGCATATGGTCACTTTATCAGCTGCTACATGTAGACGACGTACATAGCTCTTTTATTCATTCTAAATGTGTTTTAGTTGACAAATTTACGCAAAGAATTTCAACAAACAAATTCGTCGTTCGCCCCAGTTGTGCTTAGAGCATTGTGGGTATAGTACAAATTACACTGTGCAACAAATGAAGATATTTTAAAAAATACAAAATTTTTAAATCATAGGCATGATTTTATTACCTCAAAGTTGTTGATTATTTTATTTTCATGGGCCTCAAATTTTGGAAAATCCTAGGATCCCACAAAATGTGGTGTCATCAAAGAAAACTGTGACCAATTTTGCAAAACTGAGTAGATAGTCTTACTACTCTTTTTTTTAGTAAAATCTAGCTTGTAATTAAAGGTCAATTAATTTAGAGAATTCTTCACTTGATACAAAGTACTTAGGTATAGAACAGCTAAAAAGGAGCACCTAAAGGTATTGCACTCGTATTGATGTGTTAATTAAATTTTTTTTAACTTTATGATGGCCACAATTTTGCTAAATAATATTAGTAAAAATTTTGGGTCTCTACAAGATATTTAAAGAAAAGTGAACAAAAGTAATCCTGCCTTCATTTAAAAGTAAAAATGAGAGGAAATAAAATGGGTTTTCATAAAATTCAAACATATTTATTTAATGAAGTTTTAGGGAGTTCTTAAATTTTAGTCCGGCACTGGCTGAACGAATATTAATTAATTAGTTAAGATTTGAACACTTATTATTATTGTTCCCCAAAGGCGAAGATTCAATAATAAAATATGGAAAAAAAGTTTAAGGCACAATATTGCTGAATATTGTTGACATAATTTTATGAGAAGTCCACAGATTTCTCAAAACACCAAACGATCACCAATCTCGTCATACCAAGTACCTTTTACCTTTTAGTAGTATAATGGCACGTATACTATCCCGTCTGTGAATTATTTTTTACTGTTAAACAGGGTTGTAGGACACAGTACAGATTTGCAAAACAAAAAAATTTTTTTTGAAGTATTTTTGCAAAATTTTTAATTTCTTAATATTCTGTATAGTTTTTTTAGGCTAATTGATCTATTATTATTATTGTGATAAAAATTTTTATTAAAGAGTAATATTAAAAATATTTATTTTTCCTGAAACAAGGCAAGTGAAATGCATTTTCAAAACCCGCTTAAATTTCTTCTGTAATAAAAATCTTATCACAGTAATAATAAACAAATTAGCCTAATAAACTACATAGAAATTAATATTTTTTTCAAAAAATTCTTTTACCATTTTCGTTTTCACATCCCTACTTCTAAGCTTCATTGGCATCCATTAAAAAAATTTTCAATTAATTTGTAATTTCCTATCAATTTAAAATAAGCAAAACGTTAAGGAAAATTATTTGTAAAAACATATATTTTCATAAAATATTAAATACTAAATGTCCTACATACAGAAACTCATTCATTTAGTATTTGCCTTAAAACCTTAACAAAATCTAAACGTAAACGAAAATGAAAATCAATTTGTTTCTAAAATATTTATTGGAATTTTTGTGCATAAATATAACAAGATGGTAAAAATATTATTTTGAAATATTTGAAAGTGGGGAAAATAGAGAGTGTTAATAGAAATTTGTATGTTTGTCAGAAGAGCTTATGGCAATTCATTTAGATTAATGTATGTGTAGACATACACTCAAAAAAAAGTTTACTAAATTTAAGGAAATTTTACTTAACTTAAAGAAATTCGGTAATGATTTGGCTCCAAGGAAAATATTTCTTATATTTAGTTTAAAATTTTCTTAAGAATTAGTACAAAAAAACTTAATGCGTAAACTAAAACTAAGTAAATTTTTTCTGAAACGCAGTTGATTTGTACTATCTTGCGAGATATAAATACTTAAAATAAGTAAACCTTTAACTGCAACTGACAATTTTTTTACACAAATTAAATAAAATGAGCCCAACATTAAGTTAATTTGTTCAACTTTTAAAAAAATTATTAACTTGTTTTAAGGAAAAAAATATTGGTTTTCAGTAATAATTAAACATTTTTTACTTAATACAAATCCCATTTTTCTTGTTTTAAGTATATGATTGTACTCAACGTAATTAAAATTTACGTAAAAAACAAACTAAAATTCTTAATTTGAGTATTCGGCGCTAACTTAATTTAATTATTATTTGCTTTGAAACAAGAACATTTCCTATAAAGAGGGTACAAGCTTAAACTTAAAATAAGTAAATTTTCTTCTTTATTTGAGTAAGTGTTATACTTATTTTAAGTATAAGATTTCCTAAGAACAAGAATTGTGTACTTACTTTTATTCAATATTAGTACCAAATTTAAGTAAAAAAGTTATAAATAAAATCATTTCTTTTATTTAGTATTTTTCGTTTGTTTATTTATTTTTTTATGGAAAATACAGTATACAATAAATGTGAACATACAAGTTTCTTAATTATTACAGGTGTTAATATAGGTTTTAAATCATCTTAAAAGTTTAGATATCATAATTTATAGTGAAAAATTTTTAAAAATTTCTTTATAATTTAACATGGCACGTATTTTTATATACAGGTTTCCAATTATTTACTTAGTTTAAGAGTAAGATTCCTTTACTCTTGGGCTCCGCATCAAAATTTGTTATCTTAAATCCTAATTGACATATTTTCTGGTACTTGGCAGTGGAAGTGTACCATTTTTTAGGTGCAAGAATATTATATTTCCTAAATCTGAAAATATATATTAAAGTATATTATTTATTTGTAATTAAAACTTATATTATGTAGTTTATAATAATAAGGCAGCACCACCTCATTTAAAGACAACTTCATTTTTGTTTAAAAATCATAAAGCAAATTTCAAATCATAAAGGAGGTATTTATTAACAAAGCGGTAAATATATCTATTATAATAATAGAAAAGCCTTTTTTTAAAAAAAGTATTTGCAGTTTTTAAATAAAATGTGTAAAACTAATACGTGCATACATGTAGGTATGTAATATTTTTAAATATCTTAAAGTTCTTTTTATTTATTAATTATCGTTATTAGTTACTAATCTTTCAGGAGTTTTTCTGTTTTCTGAATAAGTTTTAGAATTGTTGCATTTCTTCAACACATAAAAATTGTAATTGATTTTGAGGCACATACCCAGATGTAAATAATTTCATTGCGAATAACTATTATTATATTTATTGGGTCAAACAGGAATTTTTTATTGTTTTTTACAAGTTTAAAATTTAAAGTGATGTACTTAGGATGTCCTGCAGGTAAATAAGTTGGGGTTATTAAAACCAGCTTAGTTTTGGTCTGTTAAGAGCTACCATATATTTACCAGTCACATTTGTGACCTTGGCTCATTGAAATAAGCGAATCAGATTTAGTTCTGGAAGAGACTTTGATTTGCCAAACTGCTTAGAATAACAATTTGATTAGAAAAAGTTTCCCATGAACTGAAACACAAACTCGTTTATTCTCATGCGAGATTATAAATGGGGATCGATAAGAGCAATTGTACTTTGACCTGCATCTACGATCCTTTAAACCAATAACTCAATGGCCTAGTATAAATTCTGAATCTTACAGCAAACAGTGCAAAATTAAAGCATACCAACATTATTTTCTGAAGCTCAACAATATTAATATTTAAACTTGTAAAAAATCAAAAGCGTTATTAGGTATCAACTTTAAAATGAAAATCCCTATACATATACTAAAATATATATTCATTATATTTTTATAGATGGATAACAAAAATCACGACTCATCTTATTAAACAACTTTTTTTAATATTTGATACAAAAGTTAAAAAAGCTACAAGTTTAAACAACTACCTCATATATAATTTCAACTTTTCAATTAAAAGAAATATAATTTTGCAACAAGTACAAAAATTTTGCCGCCGTGAAATATATCTCGTACTTTCATTGATCAACGACTATGTAATGGAAACACTTACCTTCAATAGCTTCTTGAAACTTTTCCTCCTTTAACACACCTGGGTTAAGTTTCTTCCGTTTTAGATCTTAAATATGAAAAATGTTTATTTATTATTATAAGAATAGAAAAATGTCATTAAAGTTTAATGTTTTGCTTATGTACATACATATCCCTTATTTGCCAGAACAACGTCATAATTGAAAAAATATATTTTGCGAAAAAGGCGTTTAAAGTTTTAATATGTTTTTTTACTTACTGCAAAAGACAACCAGCATTTTCTCTTTAAACGAAAAAATTAAAAACAGTTCAAAGATAATATCTAAACACAGTAAAAACACAGCATAACCAATTACTCTGTGTAGTTAGCTCCAAAAATGAATTTTTTGCGTAATGACGTTGTTCTGGCAAATAAGGGATTTCTGTTTTTTTTTATAAGTTAATGGAATTGTTTCATTTCCATTTAATATATAAAAATTGGTATTAATTTTGAGGCATAAACCTAGATGTGAATAGTTTAATTACGAATAACTATAATTGATTTTGTAGGTTAAAACAGGAATTTTTCATTTGCTTTTTACAAGTTTAAAGTTTAAAATGATGTACTTAGGATGTCCTGCAGATAAATAAGTTGGGGTCAATAAAACCAGCTTAGTTTTGGTCTGTTAAGAGCTACCATATATTTACCAGTCACATTTGTGACCTTGGCTCATTGAAATAAGCGAATGAGATTTAGTCCTGGAAGAGACTCTGATTTGCCAAGCTGCTAAGAATAACAATTTGATAAGAAAAAGTTTCCCATGAACTGAAACACAAACTCGTTTATTCTCATGCGAGATTATAAATGGGGATCGATAAGAGCAATTGTACTTTGACCTGCATCTACGATCCTTTAAACCAATAACTCAATGGCCTAGTATAAATTCTGAATCTTACAGCAAACAGTACCAAATTAAAACATACCAACATTATTTTCTGAAGCTCAAAAATTTTAACTTTTAAACTTGTAAAAATCAAAAGCGTTGTTATGTGTCAACTTTAAAATAAAAATCCCTATAAAACTGTATATGCATTAAATTTTTAATGATAAAAAGAATCACAACTCATCTTATTAAACATTTTTTTTTTTATATTTGATACAAAAAACAAAAAAGCTACAAGTTTAAGCAACTACCTCAGATCTAATTACAACTATTGAATTAAAAGAAATATAATTTTTTTAAAAATAAAAGAATTCCGCCGTACGTTTGTCAACGTATTTAAATTGTATTTTTTTGCACAATTTTTTATTTTTACATTGGAAAATACAAATTTTTTGCACGTTTAAAACAAAACTGCATCATTAGTTTTTTATGCAACACTATTGGTTTAAAAAAAAGTCAAAAATTGTGGTCGTACGTAGACTTTTGTCGGCCACTGTACATATATGAGTGTATGACATTTCACTTTTTATATTTTAAATTTTCTCACGCATATGCACTATTCTTATTCTAATTTTTTAAGTTTTTAATAATAATTGTAATTTAGCACTTACCTTTTCTTAATTTTCTCACTTTTCAACACTTTTTTAGTCATTTCTTACAAACGTAATTTAATTTTTCTCATACAAATTTTTTAGAATTATTTTTGACACACACAGCAATAAAAAACTTTCAAAGGGTTTCCTTATGAGCAAAATAAAACAAAACAACTTCAGAGTTGGGAAAATACATATATAGTTAATTTAAAATTACAAATTGAATTTGAAAAAAACTAAACAAGAAAACACTTTTAATTACTTCCTTTATTGTTAACGCTTTAAAAAAGAAAATTATTTTGTATTCTGGCATTTAAAGTATTATTTTTTTAAAAGTTTTTTTCTAAGATCATTAATACTTTTTTTAAAATAAAATTATTTATAATAAATTGAATTTTCTTAGTTTTGACATAAATAGTAGTTTTTGGCATAAATATCTGATTTTTATCTAGAATGTCTAGAATGTCTTTTTTCCAAATTAGTTATTTAATTGTTCAATATGATATTTCATTTTAAATTTGAATAGATATTTAGATTTTTATACCCTTTACATACAAATTAAAATTCTTTGAAAAATTTTCGATGCGATATATCCTAGAAACTATAACAATAATCTACTTTAAATGTCCTACAAGAAGTAGTTGTACAATAATGCCTACAATTTGGAAAAGCTTAGAATCAGGAGCACCCGTCACGCTACATGGCATTTCTATTATACGTTAAAATTTTGTAAGGTTTTCTCTTTTTAAAAAACTAGGATAGCTATTTACTTCAAACCCCAGGTTGAATTTTTTTAAACTAAGTTTTCGCGGTAATATAACAACTTGGCTAGATCAGATGACTGGGTATACAAAAAGACTAATGTGAAGGGTATATAAGATTCGACACAGCCAAATATAGCACTCTTACTTGTTTAACCTTTTTTTATATTATCTTACTATAGCACGCCTCTAAATAAAAAAGTAAAAGGGCGAAAAAAATATAAATGCAAAAATATCTAATAGGAGAAGTCTCAGAATAAAACTTTGAATTTTTACTTAAGCTTTTGGCTAAGCTAAATTAACTATGCAAAGATACTGTTTATCCTAAGCTACTTTAAACCTAATAATACTAAAATTGGTCACAAACATTCAGAAATGTGGTGAACACACTTTCACATTTCAAGTTTTCTTATACTTATATAAATTTTTTTTATCATCTTTCATAACTTTTTTTGTTTAAAAATGTGTATAATATGTATTTTTTTATGAATTTTAGTTAAAGTAATGTAATATGTAGATTAAAAAAATTTGGTACCAACAAAACTTTCCATCCCTGATGTCCATATGCTTACAATTACAACACATTGTTGATTTTTTAAGTGCACACTCATTCGGTGTTGCCGACTTTGGGAATTTTTTAAGTTTTGGATATATGTATGTATTATTGATGCAATTGTTTTTTCTTTTCTGAAAAAAATGCTGTCAGAAATTTTGTTAAGTTTAAAATTTTAATAAAAAGCCAAATTTAGCAAGAGTTTGCATTTTCGTTAGACGACAGTAATGATTCCAAGAGACTTTCAATGACAAATTCATTAGCTTTGTTAAGAAAGAGTGAAACATGTTAAATTTTTATAATTTTTTGAATGAAAAACTTAAAAAACAACTCGTTTTTTAATTTAAGTTCTACATTTTTCGACATTCACAAACACTATCAAATGGTGCTACAAATAGAATATTTTTGTTAGATATGAAAACGTCATAACAGATATGGAAGTACTTATTTGTGTACATAAAATTGTGAGCGTAATTTGAATTAAGAAGTTTATCGTAAAAATAATTTCTGTTCTTTAATTTTAAACAGCTTTAAAACATGAGTAAATTTCTTAACTAAATAAACAGAGATAAGTAGAGAGAGCATATATAAATTTTGGATATCGCAAGTGAGCTTAAAAAAATTATTAGGGTTTTTTTATTGTTATTGAATTTGAGCAAAAATAAATTTAGTGTATTTAATTTTTGTTTATCTTAAAGATTGCAAATATAAGAATTGCCTAAATTTTTTATACACATAATCTACATCAAAAGTGTATAGATTTAAAATTTTGGTAACTTTCTTTGCCAAAAAATTTATAACTGCGGCAGCACCGATTGTATTCAATGTTATGTTATTTTTTTATTTAAAAAAAATTTACTTAATTTAAGTTTGTTTGAGCTAATTGTTTTTAGTTAATCTGACTTCGTATAAATAAGTCCCTTGAAATACATTAAACGTCATTTTTAGCTTTAATATAATACTCTACTACAATATATCTAAGAACCAAATGTTCTAAAATGAAAAAAAACATTTCTTTAATTATAATAACCCAGTCATCATGCCAAATTTTTTTAATTAAGTAAACGGTATTTATTAGCAGTATATTTTCTTTGGTTTTATTAAAATTTTTTCATAAAAACAATGACAACTAGTACTTGTTTTAAGTATATAAAAAATTTTGAACTGTGTTTAAGGGAGGCGTTAACTAAATTTTTTACTTTTCATACAAAATTAAAATTACTTATTTCAAGGAAAGAAAATCTTTGTTCTTAAGAATTTTTTAATATATATGTAAAATTTTTTAATTTTTTTTAATATTTATGTACTTTATTTTAGTTAGACTAATTAAGTAAAATGTTGTATTATATTTAAGTAAGCAAACATATTCTCTTTACTTTCAATAAGTAAATTTTTTTAATTTTGAGTTAAAATTGTTATTTTTAAGTTAATTTTAACTAAGTTTAAGTAAAGTCTATGAACTAAAATTAAGTTTATATCTAACTTAAATGTAGTCCAATCTTTTTTTTGAGTGTAGGTGGTGTATAAGTGTAAAAGCATGTCCTGCAGCAAATGGTTTTTGCATTTTTTTCTTCGTTTTCTAAAACGCCTTTCGAAAACAGAGAAATTATGTGCAATTACTTTATTTTTACTTTTTTATATTAAAATTATTTTTCTGGCTCAACATACAAAAGATCTAGGTCCAGTTTTTGGAATTTAGGATCTTAATGCAGTCATGTTGAGTAAGTAAAAATCAATTTATCACACAGCCAAAGCGCTCAATCCACTTTAACATAAAAAAGTTGTTAATCGCTATAAAAAGTTAGGTTTACCCATTTCTGTCGAATATTCATAAGAAATTAAAGAAATCGGCTGTTTCAAGGTTATTTGCATTAATAGAATTCAAAAATATTTACCCAAAAAAAAAAAAAGAAAAGAAAGTTGAATGGCTTATTTTGTTCTTCCTTGTAAAATTTCAAAATACGGACTCTGCATATTAGGCCAGCGATATGACTTTTTGATCCAACAAGGAACCCTAAGAATCTTCACTTCAAAACTTTCAGCTAAAGCAAAATTAAAAGTTGGTGATAGCCTTTCGAACTGCAGGGGTTTTTTTTATATAAAGTGTGTGCATAAGTGTCCTTACGTACATATGCACTTAAGAGATTCTCTTGAAAACTAATTTTTCTTTTCGCCTTGATTATAAAATTATTTTAATGCCATATTAAAGGGCAAATTTCTATTGTTTAAAGTTAAATGGATGGTGATTTGTTAAACTCATGAAGATGAGAGTTAAATTGATACTTTTCTAGAGCTTCCCACTACGCCATACACATGGGATAAATAAGTTTTTATATAATTTTTGATATTTTTTTTGAGTTTTGCAGCTGTTTTATTTTTTACGTTTTCGTAGGCCTGTGGCCTACATAAAATAGTAAATTTAATCACAACTACGATAATACTTTTCGCCCAAAACTGACTACAAGCATAGTATGGCTGTGGCAGTTAAAGTAATGACCATATAACGATGGAATTCTTCATGATCATACTCCAGTGGCCATACTCAACCATGTTTTTTTTCCTTCGTGTATATGGAGAAGAGTGGCTGTGTATCCAAATGTAGCATTTATAAACCCATCGATTTTCTTTTAATTTTAAAATAATAGTTAATACGAGATTCAGTATTTGAACTTTTTTTTTGGAGTTTAGAAATATAATTTTAGGCATGAGAAAAGGAATGCTTCACATGTACATGCTTATACAATATAAATCATTTGCAAATACACCACTTTGTTTATTTTCTAATTATTATATGTAGAACGATGTCAATCAACAAGAATTATTGATTTTAAAACTGATTTCTTTTAACATTAAGGCCACATAGAGATATTTGTTCGTATGGATGTAAAAAGACCTAGTAAAATTGGAAAAATATATTTTCTAAGCCATTTGTATACATATGTATGTATGTATAACTATGCCAAAAGTTACAATATACATTTATACTTGACATTTAGTGTGTATGTGAGTATGTAAATGTAATATGACTAAACGATTTATGTTTTAATATTATTGGGTCAGTAATATGAAATCATCTTATCCTAGTAACTAAATATATTTAGATACCATTTAACACACATGGATGTGTATACATATATAAACGTTGTTTTTTTTTATTTTACCCACCAAACAAAAAGTTACCGATTTTGTAAGAACTTGTTATGGCCAGCCGAAAATAATCTTCTGATTTCGGAACAAATTTAAAATCGAAATCGTACACACAAAGAATAAACTAAGTAAGCTTTACTTAAATCAAGCCATAGCGATGTCAAAAGCACGGTGAGTACGGGTTTTTTTAAATCAAGTACGAAATTTCTTACTCCAAGTAAGATTTTTCTAGATTGATTTAAGTTCGGAACCGTACTTGATTCAAGCCAAAACAAGATTGATTTAAGCGTAAACGGATTAATCAAAATATAAAATGTCATTTTTTTGACTTATGGAGCTTTATTAAAGAAGAAGAGTTTTTATTTTTATATTTTATTTTTGTTTTATAGACACTTAAAATTTGCAATTTAAAAATTTAAATTTTTGTACTTACCGAAGCTGAGATTCGAACCACGAACTTTTTGCATGCAGCACAAGCGCGTTACTTCTAGGCCACCGAGAAACTTTGTTTTCAAATGTAAAATAATATATTAAAACAACCAGCTTTTTTCTGCTTGATTTGTTTAAGCAATCCAAATAGGCTTGATTTAAGAAAATGTAAGTACGGATCGCACTTAAAAATTTCAAGAATTTTGGAACGAAATCGTTAAATTGTCTGCTTAAGTGGATTTTAACAAACAGCATTCTTAAATTTTTATGCTTCTAAGTATATATAGTCTGACCCGACATAGCTTTTGTTTGTACAGTAAAGTACCTCGTCATCGTTATTTTGCTGATTTATTTAAAAATTAGATACTTATGATACATTACTTTATTTCACATAATTTGCTTTTTAAAACAGCTTTATGCTTGTCTATGCTTCTATATATTTGCTGGGTATCTATTTCCTATACCATGACTTTCTAAAACTTGTAACAAATTAGGCAAAAAAGTTTCAACTAATCTGATAAATAACGGAAGTTGTAGAGAAACGAAGGAAATTATTACACCTTCCAGGTGAATACAGTATTATCAATAAGCATAAATTAATACATATTTGTATCTACAGCATAATAGTATTATGTTAACACACTTATATACATACATGTATACAAATGTATTATTTATAGGATATTTTCACATACATATCTTAATAGAAATATTATGATTATGCTTATCATGAAAAAAACCGCACAGTGTAACGTCTAATAAAGCTTAAATTGATTTTTATAGTTATTGGTGTGTTGAAAATGTAGAAAAAAATAGTACATAGAATCAACAACCTAAAAGAGGTTTTAAGTAATTAATTAATAACGTGTGTATTTTTCTAGGTCTTACTGAACATATTTTTAGTAATTTAGGTAATACGGCGACTTAGGGGTCACCTTCCATGTACCGTAGTTATAAGCTGTGAATGGAATAATTTTTTTTCAAAATTAATTAAATTTTTTTCCAATTTAAAATAACTCGCAAGAAAAAGGTTGTTTTATTGAATGTAATATAAACATAATTTATTTGAAAAAGTTTAAAGTTTAATGTTAATTTTAGTATATCTTTATTCCTTAAACTTAAACATTATAAAATTATTTTTATACTTAAACAAATATCCTTTAAGCCTAAAATTTAAAATTCGAATAAATAAAATTGGAATCTCCCTTATTTGAATATAAAAACTTCAAATAAAATTAAACCAGAAATATAAAATTTATTTATTTTATTTCATTTTGTAATATTTAATATTATAATAAACTGCGAAGTTAAATTTAATAAAAAAGGTACTAACGGCTGAGGTTTCACATCTTTGAAAATAAAATTATTTGATTTAATTGAAACCCATTCACTTTATGAATGTAAAAAAAGTAGTTGAATAAAAAACATTTTTGAAAACACAAGGCATAAGTCTATAGAATAAACATTTTTATCACCGCTTTCAAAGCGATCCCAGAGTTTTGGAAATGTTATAGTTGGTCATACATTTGTTTTTCACTCTCAACATTTTTTTCGGAGCAAACCTACATTCTACTACCACTCCCCATGGGGACTCCCATACAAAAAAAAAGTTCAGACGCCGGCTTCCATACAAAGTGAGTTTTTCTATGAAATTAGAAAATTTTCCCCACCGCTTCCAAAGAGCTCCTAGAGGGCTGAAACGTATGAACAACTACCATTAGTTTTTTACTCTCAACTTTTTTTATTTAAATAAGCTGAAAACACATCCAAATCCGCTCGCTCGAAACATCTTACAACATGGCGGGCACACTCGCTTGAAGAAGAAGGACACCGTTGCCTTTAGATGAAACCATCCGAAGTGAATATTTTTATTTCAGAACATTAATTTTAGTCTGGCACTGGCTGGACAAATTTTAAACATTTATTTATAAGATTTGAATACTTATTGTTAGTTCACAGAAGAAAAGATTCAATAATAAAATAAATATGAAAAAAAAAAAAATTTTTTTTGGAATAAACCTCAAGATACGGATAACTTTCAACCGGTCTCTTGTACAAATTGAAGTTTTTTCTAAAATCAAAACTTCTTTTCATCGCTGCCAAGGTGCTCCTAAAAGGGTTAAAACCTACAAAATTATTTTTTACTTTCTACATATATATATATTCAGGACAAACCGATAAAGGTAAACCCGTATTACTTATGCTCGGCAGGTCTCTAAGAAATATGAATTTATTTTTGGTACTTTTTTGAAATTTTGTACCTAAAGTGATAAAAAAGTTTTGGAACTATATATTTGTTCCCTTAAGATTTTTGTTTTTGTAACTTTTAAAGCAATGAAGAAGAAGCATTTTTAATTTGCGTTCAACAGGTTTAGAAACAATATGATTTTATTTTGTTATAATTGCTGACCCTAAGCTATAGGAAAAAAGTACACATTTTATTTCGGTACTTTTTTGCCTTTTCAAAGTATTGAAATTTGAAAAAAGAGCTGTGAACGCCGATAAAGGTCAGAATTCAACTAGGTGGGCAAAAATTATATCTTTTACATATTTAGTATATTTTTTGATGTTTTTTTTATTATTGGACTACAAATATAAAATAACGACTATTGGGCCAGATTAAGGTCGAAAGCTTATAAAATGTTCAAAAAGTAAATTTTTCATTGTTATGTTTTTTTTTCCTGTTTTGAGCCTTGAAAAGTTATTTAGAAGATCAAAAATGACTTTTCATATTCCGGTAATTTTTTTCATATATTGAAATTATGAAAAGAAATAAAAATTAAAGATATTTTGTTATTAACCCAGATTGGGGTCGGAAGTCAAGAAAGTGGACAATTTTGTTACATTCTTAGTACTTTTTGTATTGATTGTAGTTATTGATTTAAGATATATGAAATTAAGACTTATTGAGCCCGATTAAGGCGAAAATTGAACTGAGTAGACTAAAAGTACTTTTTTCATTCTCCTGGTAGTTTTTGTTATTGTTTTAAAATGTTGATTCTTAAAATATAAAAACATATTTAGATTTACCTAAATATAAAATAAGATATTCATTTTAATGCGTATTATTTGTTTTTATTAAGTACTTTGTTTTAGAGAATATTTAAAGCTGCAATTACGAAGTACCGGGTACCGTATAAAGCAGAAGAAAAACACAATTGCATGTGTCTAAAAAATAAATTAAAATAAAAAATAAGGTTGATATTTTATTTTTTGAAATAATGGTTATAACTATTGTTATAAAAAATCTGTATTCAACAAGTATTAACTGAAAATTTTAATAAACAATTTAAAGTTCTTAAAACAAGAATTACAAAATATTTGTAATAATATCTATGGTAGAACTTAGCAATTCCACATAAATCTGATCTTATTTTGGAAAATCCTCTTCCTGTTTTTAAAAAGTCCATCCATTAACGTTTAAAAAGAAACCAAATCGACTGAAATATAAATGTGCGGTACTTGTTTAGTTTCTGTTAATTCAGAAAGGAGTGAAAACTATGAACTGAACTGCATGCGTGTATCTTGATTAAAACTTCACACCCGTCACTATTGCCAAAATGAAGTTATCTTACACTTGTAATATTTTTCACCATACAGTCTTTTCTAATACAACTAAAAGCGTTTTTTAAAAATCTAAAATATATTTAGAACTGTTTGTTGATATACAATTAAAGGTTCTTAAACAAAAAAGAAATTATGTAGTTTTTATTCTACTGCAAGTTTAACAGTGTATAGTATAAACCAGACCCCTATTTTATTTAACTTATCTGTAGTTATTAATATAGTCGTTGACTATCATCTTACAAATTTTCAATTAGATATATTTTTTAAGGATGCACGATGTTGTGATAATAATATAAAAATTTAATAAAAAATCAATCTCAATTCTAGTATAATTTAATTTCAGCAACAAATTTTTTTATTCTCTTCTTTAGCCATAAAAACTCCATCATTATTTCCTTATACTGTCGATAAAAATGTATGAATAAAAAAATAAAAACTGCTTTATATTACTGGGCGTAAATGTAGACTGGATGTTTCTATACAGATTTATTATATTTCTTTTACTTTTTTTACACAATCAAATTCATATGTAGATGTATGAACGTATATGTAAAAGTCAGCGTTCATTAACAATATTGATGGAAATTTATGTCGGTATTATTTATACAAAAAATGAATAAATAAAAATACAAGGACATTTAAATACACACACTCACACATACACACTAATAGAGGCTATATGAAATGCTATGTTAAATTTATAAGGATTACGGCAATAAGTGTGTTTGTCTCTTTGTATATATTGAGATCAATAAACTTAAAAAAACGGAAAATGTCTTTAAAAAGTAAATAAATTATTTAAAGGGATTTATCAATCCAAGGACAAGTGATATATATTGAAGTGGATTTTATTTCTAATTTGTTTAAAAGCCTAATTGGAGCATAATAAAATTTAACATCTCAGATACAATTTAGCGCATTAAAATTGGAATAAAACTTTGATACAAGAGGCTGATGTTTGATATAAAACTAATTTTGTTTTATATTTTTATAATTGAATCTTCGCTAATGCGAACTAACAATTAGTATTCAAATCTTAAAACTAAGTAATTGATATAAGTCCAGTCAGAACCAGATCAAAATTTTAGTTCTCATAATAAAGAAAATTAATTTTAAAAGTTTCATATAAGTTCTATAGTATCCCTTCTTTTCAGACGAGTGTGTCAACTATGTTGCAAGATGCTTTGCGCGAGCGGATTTGGATGTATTTCCAGCTTATTTAAATACTAGTCCACATAGTTCAGAATAAAACGCATTAAAATCGCAATTAAATGCTTTCCGCTTACATAGATACAGACGTTAAGTGCTTTACGTGAACACCTACCCGGAGGGCAATAATTCATGATTATCATGTCGCACCCAACGAATGCGACACCCAGCACTGTTTGAAGGATCTTTACTCATTTAGACAAATCAATTTCTCTACTTTCATCAACGCTTCATAACCTTCTCACTCCCAGTCAGGACCGAATCACGCACATGTTTCAACATGCCAATGCCAGCCATTTCGTTATTTGCTTTTACTCTGACGGAATCTTGTTTTAGATCCTAGGATCCCTAGCCGTAGTCAGTTTCCCTATTTACCTACTTCCAAACACACTTATACCTTTTCAGTCATTAGCCTACTTCATAAGTTGCTCATGTGCCTGGGTAGACCAACCAAAACTTAGGGGCTCTATCTTGTGAACCTTAAGTTCATATAAGACCGCTTACGCGATCACTCTGAAGCCCGCCCAAGATAGACCCCAGCTTATTCACTTTCGTTCTCAGTTGCCCCGCTTGGGTGTAACCGCAGCCCCCTCGTGAACTCCTGAAGGAGATCTCACCAATAATCACTTCATGTACTTCGTAAGCACATGGGGCCAACTGATTCCCGTGGTACCAGATAGTTCTCTGGTCAACCTCGGAAATCTAGCATAGCACAGCGTCAACAAGAACAACGTGCCTCAAGGTTAAGAACCCTGATCCTTATAAGCCCAGGGCAAGTTGTTTCCAATTAAGCCATGTCTGTTAGCCTTTCAGTAACTAAAATTTGCCCGGTTGATACCACGAGGAGGTAGACTTTGGCACTTGCGCTGATGGAAGGTTGCCCGAGGGCCCTCCTCTTCCATCATATAACTTACTAACCACTAACATACTTACAGTTGTTATTATCAATCAGATATCGGATTAATCACGATATGTTTTTCGATACTTCGTCAAAACAATGAAACAAGAAATGAAATCAGCTGGCCAACCTTAACTAAATTTGACCCTTCACTCCAAAGCATTTAATTCTATATCGGTCCCTGGAGCAGTGAAAACTGAAATGACACTCTGAACCACCCCAATGAGAGCATTGAAATCGATTTTGAATGTTTGGTCTTCTGATTAATATTGCACTGCGAAACAGCAAGCGTATTGCCTACCGGCAATGGAGGAATAAATTGATGACAGTTATTACTGTTGCAACCAACAATTATAAACAACAATTTATTTATCTGTGCGTTGTCAAGGCTAACTGAGCTACACTGATAAAGGATATACAGTCCTTTTTGAGTTAGGCTCTGGGTTAGGTACCTCAGTGGGCAAGAAACAATTTCTTAATAAACCTCTTAAACAAAGTGAAACTCTCAGGCTTAATATCACAACCTAGCCCTATAAGCAGAGGCCCAAACAATAAAGCATTCTTTCTGCCATCTCACGGCAGATGTAGATCCGACAAACGTAAGGACCTGTACAAATATACAGAATTTAGACAACGGAAATAAAGTTTAAAAGTACCAACAAAAGCGTTGCCATGCAAAAGGATAATTTTAGGTTATCAAAACATAGGCATTTCATGTGGCCTGGGAAATCGAAAGCCTTTTTCTACTTGAGGGACAATTTGAAGTAATAGACAGAAACTTTAGAGCAGTTAAGTAATTTTAAACATCGAGAAACCTCTGGGGTTACCTTAGCATAGATAGGATTAAAAAAAACTCAGAAAAAGGAAATTTGAACTAGAACACGCGACAAGTGTACTAAAAGGTCACTTAAGCCCAGAAGCACACTTTCGACGAATAGATGCAGCTGAGAACAGTGCCTAGCCTTGAGCAGGCTTGTGATCGATATTTCGTTTTTTGCCAGATGTCGCTCATGTGAAAGCACTAAAGTTTGAGATACTCAGGGAACTCGTCGTCTTCTCTAGTTTATTTTATGTTAAGAGTGCACACAAGCCAATTACTGACTAAAGTGTATATTCCGTGGGACTTGGTGTACATTTTAGAAGTCTAAGGCGTTTGACTTAAACTAACTTAAGGCCCCAAGTACCTCTTTGTTCAATGTTAATTGTGGGGAACAGCTAATGGAGGGCACGCAAATAGGGTATTGAATTAGTGGAGGATTTCTTATTACACTGCCCTGTGGTAGGTATATAATTTCTTATATGGCTCATTGAGACGTAAAACGGAAGACGTTAGGGGAATTCGGACACACAACTGTGTTTCTATTAACCTCCTTACTTCAAATATTTTTCCATTGCAAAGAACAACACACAATCTAGTTGCTGGCTTTAATTTATATAGCGTCTGGCTTTGTGCTTTTTTAAAGATGTCATTATTCCGGCCTACTTACCTAATTACCTTAAATGATAGTTTGGACGAAAGGCTGATATAGGAACACTAGAAATAAATTTATATAAGTTTGACAATATTTATTATTTATTTTTTTGCTTCCATATTAGTTAGAGAAGGTGGCCAAAATTTTCAATAAGTTGGAGACATGCAGCAAAAACGTTGGCTTGAAGCATCTTTCAACATCACAAAAAAATTGCTTTGATGAGGAGCGACACTGTTTTAAATTGTCATTACAAACATTCATTAATTCTTAACAATTCTAATTAGGTTTAAAATATACCACTACAAACAATTTCTATATGGGCAATTTTACGGGTAATTTTATTTAAAACTAGTTTTGACGTGCAGCACCCAATACCGCTTGTTTCGTGTTTCAAATCAACCACTTGGAGCAAGACTCTAACCCCTTCTGTTACCTGTTTTTAAGTCAAGTTTTCAAAAGGTAGTTTGTGGGATTAGTTAGTATTCAAATCAAAGCCGAAAAAATACAATTAAATTGTTTGAAGTTAATATTTTATAGATCATTTCAATAGTTAAAATTCTAAAATTGTTTAGTTAAAAAAATACTTATATTCAAAAAATTTTTAAGTTAAGGTAATTGATAAAATAATTTTGGTGAGATGTGCAAATTTAAAACTTTGTTTGTGTAGTTTTTTAATTTTGGTAATAAAACCACTTTTGAATTTCTTGAGGTACATCAGTAATCCCCGTTGTGTGGGCTTCTTTCGACTTTGAACCACATGGTATTTCAAAAGTATTGAAACCATTAAATCCATATATTTTATAGAATTTGGCAGTATTTTGCCACAAAAGAAAATTAATTAAACGCGCTGATTAAATGAAATCAAATCTCGTTTGTGATGTAAATCCAAAATGCAGTCACGTTTCTATTATCAATTTTCAAAAAAGTTTAAAAGACTAATTTCTGTCATATGCTCAAGTGTCTCAACTGAGCTGAACATTTGCAAACACCACAAAACAAATCCCTAATGACTGAATAAACAAAAAACAAAATCAAAGACAAAGGTTGTGATTTGTTTGAAAACAAAATGAAAAAGAAAACCCCTTTTAAACGCTTCAATGCATTTGCATCCAGTTAAAAATGTTTGATATAATATAGTGGTTTAATCCAAGTTGTTGTGATTGAAGCATTAACCATAACAAAAACACAAACACACAACCAAACAGCTACTTTTATCAATGATAAATTATCAAGATATAAATTTGAAAAAAAAAAAAAAATAAAAATCGCTAAAAAAAAACTAAACGCTTTTAATTTGTAACACATGGGAACATGTGCTTACCCAGGAAATACGGAAATCCAACGAATATTCTTGTAAAGAAACCACGTAAAACAAAGAAGAGAATACAAGGGGCAAATGTAATATTTTTACTTACAACCCCTTAACTATGAATAGCGAATGAAAAAAGGACATATTTTATTTGGTTATTCCCTAGAGATCGATTGTTGCTTTTTTATTTTATTTTATATTTTTTCCAAGCAAATCAATGATAAATTGGTAAAACTACAAATGTTGCAAAAGAATATTATTAACACATGCACACACAAGGGGCATTTTCATATAAAAAAATTTATGAATGGCGTAGAGACAGACATATTCATATGGGAGGGTC
Organism: Melanophora roralis; assembly: GCA_963583895.1. Taxonomy (NCBI): domain Eukaryota; kingdom Metazoa; phylum Arthropoda; class Insecta; order Diptera; family Rhinophoridae; genus Melanophora; species Melanophora roralis. The sequence goes on from OY757189.1 coordinate 78,177,183, forward strand.
TTTATTATTGAAAATTAATGCGATGACAAATTGATGTTAACATTTTGCAAAGACATGCTTTTGTTGAATGCTTAACCCATACAATTTAAATATTTCGATTAATTAGAAGAAAGTTTAGAGATAAATTGGATTATTTTTATTTAAATTCTTAATAAAAAATACAAGAAAAAGCACTATATCTTATATACCCTTTACATTAGTATTTGTGTATACCCAGCCATCTGACTTAGCCAAGTTGTTTTCGAGCGGCAAATATTTAAAAAGTACTGTTTCCTTCAGATGAAATTATTCGAAATGTTATATAATTTAATTTTAAAGCTAAAACTTTAGTCTGGCACTCGCTAGACTAATCTAAGATATTTAGTTTTAAGTTTTAAATACTTATTGTAAGTTCTTAAAGGCAAAGATTCAATCTAGAAATAAAAAATAGTGATAAAATAAAATTGTGCCGGGATTTAAGTCAATAACTATTTTAGAAAACTACAAAACTTTAACGTTTCTAAGAACGATTTAGCTTTCAGACTCCTATAAAACAAAATTTTCTTTAAATCAAACATATTAAACACAGTTATAATATAAAAGATTTGATATCGATAGTATTAGAAATTTCAACATATTCTGTACCAAAAGTATATTTAAAAATTTTAATTTGAATGGGGGTTGCCCTTTTCAACTAAATTTGAATTGCTTCGGAATAAATTTTTTAGGAACTTTACAGTCAATAGCTATTATAGTTTTTGAGAAATAATGTATCAAAAATTTCATTAAAAATTGGTTTGGTGGCAAATTTGAATATTTTACTACTAAAATAAAAATTTTATTAATTGACAAAAAGTTTTATTAAGAGCATTAAACGATAGAAAAGAAATGCAGATTTTATTTTTTAAAGAGTATGTCGTCCAGATGTCCTTTCACGAGTTGAACATACTGTTCAAAATGGAGCCTTGTGCTCTGAGCAACACGCTACAGTAAACTTGGTTTAATTGGGGTAATTTCTTGACAAATGTTTTCCTTTAAAGCCACAAGAGACTGGGGATCGTTATTATAAAAACCCTCTCTCAAAAAAAATTGTCCAATTATCTCATGCGTAGATAGGGAACACCAAACAGTTATCCTGAGGCAATGCCTTGGTCTTTAAAGATTCAATCGAGAGTTGCGGGTTCTTGGACACCAGTAAGGAGAGTTTGGCTTGCTGACATAGGCGGGTAAAATGAAAAAATGTATCGTCGCTCCAAAAAATGTGATTTACAGTTAGAAAACAGTCTAACATCGCTTGAGAACAAAACTTTTTTGCAAGTCAAAGCCACTTTCTTTCAGTTCTTCAACGATTTGAATTTGAAAAGGATTTTTTAAAATTTAATGAACAATTTCTCTTGAAAGTCCTAGTAAGGCTGTTTTTTTCCGTATCAAAAGTCGTGGACTTTCAGGTATACTACATTCAACTAATTCAATGTTTTCGGGGGTCCTTGAAGACCAACTAGGCCCTGGCCGTGGGACATTTATAGCCAAACTAGTTGCGCTGAATCTCTGCACCCACGAATGAATTAAATTTTTACTCGGTCCATCACGTATTTGCTGAATAGCGAACTAAGAAGCAAAATTGTCGACCAGCAATTAATCATTACTCTTAAAAAATGTCTTCACAGCGAAGGCGCGATGCTCACTCGACCACTGCGACATCGTGACTCAAAAATCCGCACAATCGATAATTCAAACGGCACTATTTTCAATCCGCACCGTTTATTAATTTTTGAAAAAATATTTTAAAATATAAATTTTCCACCAGACACCCTGTACCATTACCTCCTGTAGAACATTTACAGTCAAAAGCTGTTACTGTTTCCGAGGTCAAGAGTATCAAAGGTTTAATAAAAATTGTTTATTTGTGTGGGAACTGACACTTTCCCTGCTCCTTTCCAACTGATTTTTTCCAGTATGTAGGCATTGCTGCAAATTTTTTTTTTATAAAACATTTGAAATTAAATGATATTATAGTTTCTGCCATATAGCATATCAAAAATTTTCTAAAAACAGTTCATTTATCAGGGGCTACCACTCTCTCATCTCCTTTCTCACTAAATATTCTTCTTAAATGGAAGCATTTTATTGAAGCTACTTTGTACCTGGTTTTAAGTCGATACCTCTATTAGGTTCTAAATTTAAGCGCATCAAAATTTTCGCAAAATGTATGTTATTGTAGGGGGATACCACTTCGCCTGCCACAATCCAAATAAATCAAAACTTGGGACTATAATATATACGTAAATAGTATTATGACACCACTGGTTACATTTTCTGAGATATAAAGGACTCTGTGCCAAAGAGTTGGGATATTTTAGGTTTTTGCTTCTACTTTTGTCCATTAACCGATCTTGCTGGCTTTAAATAGAATTTTGCATGGAAATATTTTTGATAGTTTAAAACAAAACGTTTTCCTTTCGGCTTTTTTTTTCGCTCCGTATACGTGATTTCAAGGAATGGACAGACAGATGGACAGATTGACATTGAAAATTAACTTTCCTATCCAAATTATATATGTATACCTTATGGGGGCAAAACTGGATATTAAAGAAAAAATGCAAAAATTTCATAGAAGTTGTAGTTTTATATGAGGGCTACCGCTCCCCCTGCTCGTGCCCAACCAATTTTTTTCCTTAATCTACATATGTGTTATACTGGAACTATTTTGCTGGAGGTTCAAGGTCTATACACAAAAAATTATCTAAGAAAACTTTACTTAAATCAAGCCATAGCAGTGTCAAAAGTACGGTGAGTACGGTTTTTCTTAAATCAAGTACGAAATTTCTTACACCAAGTAAAATTTTTCAAGTACGAATTTCTTACTTTTAGCCACAATTAAGCCAAAAAAGGATTGATTTAAGTTCGGAACCGTACTTGATGTAAGCGTGAAAAATATTGATTTAAGCCGTAAACTGGATTAATTTAATTCGAAAGTGGAATGTCATTTTTTTGACTTATGAAGCTTTATTAAAGAAGAAGAATTTTATATTTTATTTTTATTTTATAATTAATTTATAATTTAAAAATTTCATTTTTTGTACTTACCGAAGCTGAGATTCGAACCAGGGATTTCTGTGTTACAGCACAAGCGCGTTACCTCAGGCCACCGAGACACTTTGTTTTCAAATGTAAAATAATATATTAAAACAACAAGCTTTTTTCTGCTTGATTTGTTAAAGCAATCCGAATAGGCTTGATTTAGGAAAATGTAAGTAAGGATCGTAATTAAAAAGATTTTGGATAAATTCAAGAATAAAATTCTTGATTTTAGAAAGCGAGTTTTCTTTCTGTGTATAGCTGTTACAGTTTTTCACAAAACTTGTACAATTGTAGTGGGGAAACTACTTTCCCTGCTCATTTCCGAAAAATGTTTTCCCTAATTAAGGGCCCTATTTTTAAAGTACCCATGAGAAGGTTTGTGGCAGTAGTTACTGAGTTATATAGGGATATTTACATGGATTTTGTCTTAAAAAAATAGGTTGTTTAGTTATTTGAGATTATATCTCTGTCCTTAGTTAAATAGTAAAATAGTAAACTAGCGATTGTCTCAGAAATATTTTTGATAGTTTGATACCAAAACGTTATCTGTGAGGCTTTATTTGGCTCTGAAAATTGTATTTCAACAGACACACAGATAAACAGACGGACATGGAGTTATTGACTAGCCTATCTAAAGAGATTCAGAATTTTTATTCTATGGGGTTAGATGTGAATACTTGTAGAATGGAATGACAAACTAATATATACCCTTATCACTATATGAAGGGTAAAATAATTTATACTTATTGTTCCACAGGCTTGTTTCTCAAATTACTTAATATTACTTGTACACTTTTAAAGTAAAGCTGTAAAAATTTCAACACAATTTTCTTTTTTGTTTCTAATTTTTAATACATTAAAATTTTTTCTTTTCTTTATAGGGAAATCCCGTCATTTTTCAGTTAACGGCTTGAGTTCGGTTAATTCCGCTGCCAGTAACGATACACGTAATATTTATAATAATCCTTATACATCCTCTGCCCTACAACAACAGCAGCAGCAATTACGCCACCAACAGCTTCATCAACAACAACAGCAATTGCCACAACATGTTTATAAATCAATTGCTGGCAGCGGCATTGGTGGCAACAGCAATCAATACGATTATTCAACACCAAACTTAACAACAGATCAACAGGCTTTATCGACTGCCGGAGCAGGTGTTCCAGGCAACAATACAACAGAAGCAGAAAATCTTTTTCTCAATCATAATAACGGTAAGTCTTTTTTGAATTTACTTTCTAATATAAAATTCATAAGCAGGATAAACTTATTTTAGAATTTTCGCAACAACCTCTAGTCTTATTAATATTCATATTCCTGCAATTATAACGAGATTCAAGTTTTTTTAAAAATATTTTTCTTGCTCTTGAAAATGGATAATTTAATATCTGGCTTTGTAAAGGTGTTCTTTTTCTCTGTTTAGTTTGAAAATTCTTTTTAACATCTCTTTTAAATTGCATAAATTTGTAGCCATTTTTCAACGGTTTTCTTTTTTAAGGGCATTTTATGCATATTAATCATGACCAGCTGGTGTTGATTACACCGCTTGTTTGCTTGATTTTAAAAGTTATGACCGGATTAATAAATCTTTGGATTTTTTTTAATGTTATAAGGTATCCATAACTTATTGGCTGCAGTGGAAAAGGTAAGGGTTTGTAAAATTAAAATGTTTAAAAGTGGCTAACAATTGAAGTGGGTTTGGAATGTAAATTTTCAACTGAACTTTTTTCTTGATTCAGAAATAGCTTAATTAAATGTTCTCCTAGGTAAAGTTTAAATTGAGTTTTTTAATTGTTTTAAATATACATACTTACCTACTTATCTCAGTATATCTTGTCAGGCTCAAAAATATCTACTTTTTTTATAAATTTTGTGCTTCCATTGGAAAAAGTGGATGCCAAAAAGATTTTAAAAAATTTTTGTTTCGAAGAGTTATTCTAGAAAATTGTATTTTTTTTATAAGTGGCCATTGGAAGAAAAACAATTAGGTCAGATGCATAGCAACTGCATTCAAAAAGATTAAAAAGAGCCAAATATTTTAGACATGGGCAGCGATCGTCACAAAAGTTTTTCAAAAGATCACTAAGACATTTTATGGACATTCAGATTTACCTGACTGTCGTTGCTTCAGTTGGAGACTTACAGACTGCTAGTGAAGCGTAGTTGTAGTCAAATAAATATGAAGAGTAATTGAGAGTTTGTGTAATATTGTTTTACTCTCTTTCAGAAATGCTGCCCTAATGGTATATGCCGTTTTTATGTTTTTTTCAAAAAAAGGGGCAACAATTTTTATTTTTTAATTTTGCCCTCCCTGCGTGATTGAAAAAATGCTACATGAATGCCCTTCAAAATAATCAGTGGGTCACGTTATGCCTTGTTAAATATAATTTATTTATTTATTTGTTTTTGACCAATTGTAGCCTTTTAAAGAGTACAAAATCTTTACAAAGCACATTAAGGAAACAATTTGACATATTTGCATGTAGTCTAAATTTTTTTCAAACGTGTAGAGTCTTCAAATGTATCACTTTTTAAGGTATCGTGCAGTTAAGAAACAAAAGGGCTACAAAATAAAATGGCAACATTTTTTCTCAGAGAAGCCAACACCGTTAGCAAGGAAATCGGTATAAAATCAAAAAATTTACTTTAAATCGATTTACAGAATGGGAGTATGACACGCTCCTCAAAAGTACAAAAATTCATAGAATTATAGGCTCAAATAATGAGTAACCTCAGCAATTTCCAGTTAGAAGATAATAATATTTTTCTAAGGGAAAAGGACCCAGAAAATAGAGTAATGTTTGGGCATGTTTTGATGGGTTCTATGAGGATATTTGCTTAGAATTTTTAACCAATCTGCTTAGCTTATGAAGGGAAGGTGGGTTACTTGATCTTAAAATTAATTTTTATGTAAACAACTTAAAACATACTAGCTTTTTTTGCCAAAATAATTTTTAAAGAAAACCTCCGTTCGCCATTTAAAAAACTTCTGTTTGAAACTGCAATATAGCTCTTGTTGGACGAAGGGCTTATTGTATTCACAAAAAACCTTACGTGCACGTTATTTTATATCTTCTGTAGATATACATACGGCTACGCACAAGAACAGTAATACTTTTGCGTTTGAATTTTTTTTTTCATGTTTTTATTATTGATATTAGTCCAGTCAGTACCAGACCAAAATTTAAGTTCCCATAGTAAAGTTAATTAATTTAAATAGTTTCATCTTAGTGCAATAGTATCCCTTCTTTTCAGACGAGTGTGTCCCCTATGTTGCAAGATGTTTCGAGCGAGAAGATTAGAATGTGCTTCCAGCTTATTTAACCCTTATGTGAATGGCAAAAAAACACCCTTAACAGCATGGCAAGGTACCCGGGTACCTATATGGGAATAGTATTAGAAACCTATATTTTTTTTGAAGATATATGCGTAAACTAATAAAGCTGCCGCTTTAAGAGATATTTGGAAGATGCTGACTGTGAATTTACGTCAGAGTTACAAACCTTCTGGATATCGTGGACGTACCCGCTTTATGCAGTACATGCCATCAAAGCCAGAAGTATATGGCATCAAAATTTTTTGGGCTTGCGATGCAATAAACTTTTACCCTTTGAATGGAAATTTGTATACTGGCAAATCATCAGAAGGCGAGCGTCAAACAAATATAGGCGAAAAAACGGTTTAAGATCTGGTTTTGCCTTACAAAAACTCAGGAAGAAATGTAACTACTGATAAATTTTTTTAATCCTTAGAACTAGCAAAAACTTTTAGTTCATGGAATCAGCACTTATGGGAACAGAAAGAAATATGCAGCCATATAGAAACAAGTTTGTGCTGTACATGTTTTTATTTTTTGGTTGTATAACTTTATGTTTACGATTTTTTTTAGACAAATATACACTTTAAACTTTGCCTTTAGCAAAGATGTATTACTGTGCTCTTATGTACCAGAAAAGAAGAAAGCTCTAGTTATGTAATAGGCTATGCATTAAATTTCAAACAGTTATTCAGTCATCAGTTAAATCTGCAAAAACCAATGTGCTTGGAGAAGATTTTGAAGTTTCAACGTCAAGCATTTTAGGTTTACTTAAAAATTTAAAAGGCGGCCGTACTCCCGTAGTAGGGAGTTTTCACGTGTGCTCGTAAGTTCTGAACAACGTATGAAGCAAAGAAAAACACGTAAAGCTTGTACCAGATATTTTAAACCGATTTGTAATGAGCATTAAACAAACTGTCCAATATACCAAAATTTTTCACAAAGCGATCAATGAAATTTTACTTGTAGGCAAATGTTATCTTTTATTTACATATGTGTATATGAAAGAAATATATTTTTTTGTTCGTTTTTGTTTTACCAAATTAAAGTTTGATTCAAAAAGATAACAATATTCCTTAGTTTCATTTTAGTAACACTTTACTAAAAAAAATACTTGCAATATTCGTTTTTTAATATTTAATATATGAAGGTACCCGGGTACCTTGCCATGCTGTTAATGGTATAGGATGAAAATTCGTCCACCACGCCTTTGCAAAATATTTTTGAGCTAAAAAAATAGTGATAATTTTAAATTTATTAAAAGTTAGGAGTTCTCAAGAAGTTTCGAATATGTGGATCATCTACTTCTATAAAAAAACTTAAGATGAAAACGCTAAAGGTACCCGGGTACCTTGCCATTCACATAAGGGTTAAATACTTGTTCACATAGTTCAGGATTTCGCATTTAACTAGTGGAACTTGTAGATCATTGTAGATTTAATATACCAAGGAGCACCAGCTATCATTCTTAGGATTTTGTTTTGACGGCGTTGAATTTTTTCTATGTTGGATGCGAAAGCAGTTCCCCATAATTGTATACCGTAGCACCAAATTGGTTTTAAAATCGATTTGTAGAGTAGAAGTTTACAATCAAGACAAAGCACAGAGTTTCTGCCAACTAGCCAATGAACTTGTGCAGCTTTAAGTTTTTGAATTTAATTCAAAATTTGGAGTTTCTGCTTCACCTTGGGTAAGCATCCGCTGAGCATTAAGTTTGATATCAAGCTGGCCCTTGTTTTATACGTCAAACAACCAATTTATATTTACCAACTTAACTTCTTTTATTTTCCTTGAAAAAACCTAAAATTGAGGACTCGTACTCCATAGTTATTGTTTATTAGACGTTTGATTTTGTAAGATAATTTGGTCATCAAATGTATAAGAACAGACCAACAAAAAACTTTTTGCAACAAATTTATCTTTGCGATTTGTGTTACCTATTTTTTTAACTGTTAACAGCTAAATGCATAAATGAAATATCTAAAACTAGAAAAAAAAAAAAAATAAAAAAAAAAATAATCATATGAAAGCGAACGCTTGAGCATTTTTTGCCTTTTTTTGGAAAAGTAGAGCCTCAAAAGTTCTGTTCTGTACTGGAATATATAAAGGTGCCTTTACATGGCAATACATGTATTCTGACATGCTAAAAACTGTAGTGCAACAATACATTATCTTATTATGCAAAATTTGACAAGTGTTTGGCAAAAGTTCGTTTTCTTAACTATTTTAGAAACTTTTGTATTCTCACCAAAGTGTGAAAAAATGGAAGCGCTGACAATATCTAACAAAGGTGGCTACATTTTGTGAAACAACACTCAAGCAATTAAAATCAACGTTTTTTCAGTTTGGTTTGTTAATATTGTAGAATTTAAGCCATATGCCGTTAGCACAAAAAACAAGTAATAAAAGAACAGCTTTTGATTTCACCAACACCATCCGTGTAAACATGAAAAATACCGAAAACAGACTAAAAAGTCTGAATACATCGTATTTCCATGTAAAACAGCCTTAAATAGCCATACAGGTACTCTGTAGATGAGACCATAAATCTCTTTTCTGAAAATACCAGCAAGAAATGCAGGTCTGCCAACTTTTTAAACAAAACAATGCTACAAATTTGTTCTTTTCTGTATAAATAAATATCATAAATAACGAGGAGATTTTAGTTTTTACGATATTTAAATTCTAATACATCTACTTAAGATTTTTTCCTAGACAGTCAATTAAATGTACCTTCATAAATTTTAGTTGCCTTTAACTTTCACTTGCACATACATTGAGAAACGTTTATTTAAAGGCAAATACATACATACACGCATCCAAATGTCTATCTCCTATAACTCTGATTTCTTTTCTAATGGTGTTTTTTAGCATCACGTATAAAATATTTTACGACATCCTTCACTCATTTATTTTTATTGCAATATTTTGCACACTCAACATTTAAAGGAGATGATCTTTTTAGGAGTTTTTTATGGTCATACGCCGGCACTTGCAAAATTTCTTACTTTAGTCATTTTGATGCTTAAATATTGTTTGGATATTATTGTGCTGTAGCAGTATATTCTACTTACATACACACAGTTTCAATGAATCCTTCTTGTTAAAAGTCAGAATAATAGAGTTATTAAAGGTGATGTATGTTTTACCTTCAAAGAAGATATAAATATGTCTGAAACTCGTGTGTGTTTAAGCGAGTAGTGCCAACCTAAAAAATCATAAATCAAATTGTGAAAAATATTCATTTTTTATTAAAACGTTATTTTAAAATAGGATATTTTAACATATCTAGTAGGAGAGAAATTTACATTTTCAAATTATTATTTTTTTGCGTGAAAAATAGCTATCAGACTTGATGTAAAAATTTTTTTTGCCAAAAAGAAAGAAATTTGCCAAAGAAAGAACAGTTCTCATCACTGGTGCTACTTGGTGTCATAGTATGTAATAGCCCAGCAGTTTTGAAAATGCCCACTTTTTTCATCATTATAATAAAATATAAAAAAATTATCAGATATTTTTCAAAACACTTTCAACATTGTAAATTTAATGATGCAGAAAATGCAATAAATGTTACCACTAACAAGGGCGAATTTTTAAAAAAAAAGACTTCATGGCAACACTTTTTTTGTTAAAAAAGTTAAAAAAGACTTTACATAAAACGTAATTTACTAGAATTATTTCTAAACGAAATAACTCTTAAAACTGCTTTTATATGAAAAAATCTTTTAAAATATTCAAAAAAAAAAATATTATTTTTTTGGTAAAAATTTTCTCTTAATAAACCAGATTTGAAAAACTCATTGCATTTGTTAGTTAAAAAAAAATTAAGCACTACAGGGGTTTTTCCAATTACCTCTCACTTAAATTTAAACATTTATGGGTTTGTTACATCCTTAAAATTTATGTGTTATTTTAATCACTTCTTCATCACAGTAATGGCTAATGGCAAAAATAGTCTAGAAAATATAGAACTAAAAAATAAAACATAAAACATTGGAATTTTTAATATGAACATATTCATTATTATATTGGTAACCTTAAGACAGGTACTTACTTGTCTAAAATATATTTTGACTGTTTGAATTCACAATTTATGGCAAAGCGTTGTTGTGTTAAAACTTAAAATTTTATGCACTATTTAATGTAGCACTTAAGTAGGTCAGTCAGCCATTTTAAATGGTAAATACGGACAGACACAAGAACATTAAAAACAAGGCTTTTAGAAATTACCACAAAACACTAAAATTTTTTTTTGTTTTTAATCAAGCACTTTTTAATATTTTTGGGTTTAAAAGTTTTATTATTTGGTTTAAATTTTTGTACTGAACAAAAGGCTTAAATTATGTTTGGGTAACTTAGTTTTGGTACTAAAAATGTACTTAAAAGGACTATAAAAATGTCTGGCACAACAAATATAATTTGTCTAGAAAAAAGGGTATTTTAAATTCGTTTCACGTTTTCATTTGGTATGTTTAAAGTTAAAACCTTGTTTGTCAAGTCATTTACCAATAAATTTTTGGACAAAGAAAAAAATCATAAAAGGCGATATTTTACTTAGCGCACATTAAATCAAAAACAGTCATAACTCAAAATGCATCAGAATCAGATCTTATTCCCCAAGAGATTTCAACAAATTCCCTAAGAGATTTGAAAAATGCACTTCATCTTTACATCTTTTAACGCTTTATAATGAATTATTATACCCTTCACATTAGTGAATGTAAGACCAACTCCACAAATTTTTTTTTTACAAACATTTTATGGAGTGCTTTATGTGCTAGCTATATCGTCGTTGGACGTATACGGCGTAATTATTGCAGGCTGGTCAAGCAATTCTAATTATGCATTTCTTGTCACATCACCCAACCAAGATATGCGCCACTTCATGGGTGATATAAAAGGAGTAATTTTAGCTGGAGTTGCAACCAACACCTTCTAACAGAGCTGCCATACAAAGTTTAATTTGTTTTTAATTTATTTAAATCGCTTCCACAGATTCCAGGGTGCTCCCACAAAGGTCATATTGAAGACCAGCCCCAATTAATTTTTCCACTTTAACATTCTTGCGGAACATACCCCAAATCTTCCGCAAAAACAGGGTTGCCATACACAACTTGAAAAAAATTGGGTACAAACCCCTAAAACTTTCCCGGAGTCGCCCCTAGAGAAACAAAACATACCAAAGACCCCCATTCATTTTCCCTTCCAAACATATTTTTAGAATATACTTACCCCTTATCTCTATCACCTGAGGGGGTTGCTATACAAAATTTAGATAAATGTTGTAAAAACACCTATGACTTCACCAGGTTAGACCTTAAAGAAATAAAGTGTATGACCGAATTCCATCAAAAACTCTCATAGCTTCCCAAGTCACCCTAAGAGGGCTAAAGTATGACAGCGATCTCTATTTAAAAGTTAAAAATATTTCATAAATAAAAAAGTGAAATGTATGTAAAATTTAGCACAATCGAACATAGCGCTCTTACTTGATGTATCTAATACCTGTTCAAAACAACGAAGTAATTTAATTAAAGTTAAAACTTTTTGCAAAAAATACGTCACAATGTATGCAAAAAGCCTGTGAAAAAAGCAGCCGTAGAACTAGCATTAGCTTTTTCAATATAATTGTGACTTTAAATGTAAGAGCTCCCTTTTTTTTTTTTTTTCAATAAACCAAATACATAATTGGCAGCCGATCTCCATTCGCCGTTGGTAGTTTTATTCAATTGACACCAAATTAATTCACTTTCAGCTTTTGTTTCTAGTTATTTACACTCTTCTTGTGTATCGTTGTCACATACTTTGACTGTAGTAAAGACTTACAAGGAAAATACTTTTTAATGCATTTTTTAATGAAGTACTATTGTATCTAAATGGGTGCTGCATATACCCTACAAATAAGGTTTAATTGCAGAATAAAAATATCCAAATAAGAATGTCAAGCCCGATTATATTACACCCTACACCACATTTGCTTAGGGGCTATGTGAAAATGTACCGATAATTTTTGTATTCAGTATAATAGTTAGCGGCACCAGTGTGAAAAATTATAAAAAAAATAAATTTGTACTTGAGCCAAAGTAGTATTTCCTTAAAATATTTGTATGGGGACTATATTAAAAAAAGGATCAATCATATTTTCGTTTAATAGATATTAGTGGCACAAAGTAAGACACATATGCAAAATATTGCTAAAATCCAGTTTTATTCGAGCCATTTATAGCCCAAAATGCTTATTTATAGAAGCCATTACGTATGTATGCAAGCTAGCAAAAAATAGACAAAATATCCGTTGCGTTAATATAGAAAGGCCCTTAGTCATATTTTTTAAGTCTATATTTTTTTGGCTCCTCATACCAAGGGTGGACTTTTAATCGAAATAAACGAAAATCTAGTCTTATAAAAATTAGGGTTAAGGATTTCCTATGTGCAAAATTTTGTCAAAATCCAGCAATATTTAAGCAATTTATAGCCCAAAATGCTTATTCCGGGAGGACATTTGTATGGGGGCTGTGTTAAGAAATGGACTGATTTTCACCACAAATGACAGGCTTCGTGATAGTCCCGCAAGACTTATTAGTGCCAATTTCACCAAAATTTCTTAAAAATTGCAAATTGTTCTTTGATCGCAAGGATACCCAGCCAAACGGATGGACATGCTTAAATCTATTCGGGAAGTTATTCTTGAATTTCAATTTTTCTGATTGTAATAGCTTCAACCCTATCCAAGCCAGTCTTTGTTCTGTGTTTTGGTCAATTAGCACGTTAAATGGCTCAATATGAGAAAAAAATCCTTCTCCTTTTTAATTAACAAATTTTTCGAATTTGAGTCTTAAAAATTAAAATGATTGACATACTTATAGATAAATAAATTTATTTGGCAAGAGTCTTAGTAATGCTGTACCCAGGAATCGGGTTTTTTTGATGAAAAGTCACACCCGATAGATTCCCTATATGGGGGGATTTTAAACATTTTTTTGGTAGAAATAAAGTATCAAAAAAGAACAAGAAGCATTTTAACCAAGTGCGTAAATTATTAAAAATAGGCTCGCCTTCAAGAATATTTTACACAACACGATCTTAAGGGCAAAATTCTATAGAATTCAGAATTGTAAGGTCACATTGGCAACACTCGTCTAGTAGTCACTTTAAGCCCAAATCATGTTTTTTTCATAGTCTACCTATTATTAAACGTTTGAAAACATACCATTCATAAAAATCATAGTATTTTTTAACATAAAATCTTTTTCTATACAATTTTAAAAAACTAGTTTTTTCTGTATTTGCCTTGTCCTTAATACAAAATTACTTTCTTTGAAATAAATTCATTTTAAAATCCTTTCGGTAAATTATCCACGCTTTGTCAAAAAGTTAATGATATTACCTACAAAAAATGTAACATATTTTCCAATTTAAGTAAATAAATAAAATAGATTTCTGATTTTACAAATATATTAATAATCTAAAGCTTAAAGATTTCTTATTTGTAAAAACAAGGGGTGCTTATCTCAAAAACAAAGAAAATATATAATTTGGACTTTATCATTTTAAATGAAAAAGGGACACAATCTTACAAAGCAATTGTCCAAATCCGAATTGGAATAAACACAAATAAACTAAACAAAATATTATAAAAATATTTAATGCTAATGCGAAATTTTATTTGATAAAGGACAACAAACAAACAAACATGCACGCATATGTCCAGCTTTAGAGGTATTGGAGAGTGAAAAGGGATTTAAGTTTTGTTTCAACATTTAAATCTTCGCCTTTTGCACACATATACATATGTACATACATGGAACTTCGTTCGGAGAATATCAATTGAAAAGTTTTTTTTTTTTGCACAGACATACATAAAAACTAGCAAACAAACATACAATTAATACATATGAAATGCTAAAACAAATACTTGCATTAAAATATTTGCCAAAAAAAATAAGGCCTTATCGAAAATGACCCATCTTAATGCCATCTTTTTCTTCTGCCTTTTTTTTGGTTCTTGCAAATAAGGCAATTGAGTATTTCTTTATAGTTGTTATGTCCCTTAACTTTATAGCCCCCTTTGGTTGTCTGCTGTACGCATATTTTTGTTTTAAATTAATGTTTGTATAGACAAACACACACACACACACCTACATACATACTTAAGTATCTTGAAAATACAAAACTGAAATTTAATTTTAAGCCTCTTTTGTTTTAGGTTTATTTAGATTGAGTGTATCGTAATGAAGAAAGAATATTGAAGTGTGTCACCCCTTTTTGTGGGCAACAAGCTCTCTTGTTTACGGCTGTTTTTCTATGGAATGTATTTGTTGTTATTTTTAGCAAAAAAAAAAAAAAAAGAAAGACAATTGACTCTAAAGTTCATTGATGAACTTAACTTATGTCAAAATATACGATAAGTAATCCTGTATTTGTATTTAACATACGCACACTTATACACACTTAACCTGATATAAATGGATGTGTTTATGTATGTGTTGCATTGCATTGCAACATGTTTGCTCCCCCTCTCTAACTATTTGGATTTTCCTTCAAAAAAATAAATATTTTTAGTAAAAGTCTTTTATATCTATTTGTGTACATTTCATGTTTGTATGCCTGCTACATACATACACAGACACATACACATTTACATTTACCATGTGCATCCTTTTCTATTAAGTCCATTATTGATGACTGTCTGGTCAAAAGTCCATGTGTTTAAATATTTGTTAATCATTTACTACATCTTAGGAAATAATTTACAGGATTTTTATCAAAATAAACATATGCACAAGTTGTCTGGTTTCAAGAACAATGTTAATTTAGTTGTATTTTTTAACATTATTTAGTTTATTTTAATGTTTTGGAAATTAAAATTTAAATAAAACAGAGAGTTTTACATATCCTTGTTTTGCTAAATATAACCGAAAAAGTAAAGTTTTATATGACCGAAAGGGTTAAGGTTTAGGGTGTAAATGTTTTGCTTGCAAAGGGTAAGGTTTGTTTCGAAATGGAAGATTGCTGTTCGATTCATAGAAAAGTTTTGTTAAAAGCCATTCCAAGTTTCTTAAAACTGTACTCAGAAGTAAAAATGTTTGACAAATGGGACTTAAAACGGCGCGATCCAACCAAAAATTTTAAAATTGGCTCAAAGGAGGTAACATTTTCAATATTTTGAAATGGTAGGGAACAACTTGCTGGGAAAACCCTTTTTACATGTATTTTACTATTGAAATATCACTCTTGTTAACTAACAATTAGTATTAAAATCTTAAAACCAGGAACTGTAAATGACAATTATTTTTGAATTTTCAATGGACGTGTAGAAAATAGATTTTTTTAAATCAAATGCTATTTACTTTTAAGTGTATAATTTTGTTTAAAAAGATAATTATTATATGTTAATTTTATTTTTTTTTTTTGGAAGAAATAATTGTAATATTTTTTATTAATATAATAATCAAAAACTAGCTATTGTTGTTGTCATAATTGATTAAAAATATTCAAAATAATTATTTCTGCAATAATAATTTAAATTAAAACAAATTAGTATATTAAAAAAAAATTTTAGTTGAAAAACACAAAAAATAATTATTGTTTTTTGAGAATTATTTTTATACCCACATCACATATGTGCAGGCGCGAGTCCAGCTCAAACTTTGGAAAAGCGCGGAAATTCTGAATGAAGCACGACATTTAAAAACTATCTTTTAGCGGCTTATTAAACAAAATTTCAACAAGAAAGTTTAATTATTTTTAAATAATTATAAATACATAGAAGGCGAAAAACAAATTTTTAATAAATTATTAACACTGCAAAACAAAAACAAAATTACAAGGTCCGGCGTATAAATTCTGAAATAGGAGACAAAAAAAGATACGTATAGGCGTTTTGAAAGCTTACATCTGAATTTTATTTAAGGAAGGGATAAAGTTGCCCAGCTCTGACACATTGTTATTTTTAATCGGCATAAGAAACAATGTGGCCCTTACATTTAAGGTATAAAACGTTTTCAGCAAATTTATGTGAAACGGAGAAAATTTTGGTAAAATATATTAACTTTCTACCTCCTCAAGATATGGGTCTTTTTTGTTCTTCTTTAAAAAAGAGAAAAATTAAAATATGGATTTAAGGTGTTAAAATGTTTCGCAAAAATTCAACCAGAAAGTCAAAAATAAAAAATTCGTAAATTTGTTAAGCTTTAAGACCTCCTTCCCAGGCTTTGGATTTATCTTCACTAAAATAATTTTCGATTATGGCAGCATTTAAAATGAAAAGAATAATTACTCACACATTTAAATATTTTGGTTAAAAAAAGGCTATGATTTCCATGGATGCTATGTCTTTAAGCGAGTAATAGTAATTAGACACTGCAAGAGCATAATTTTCAAACAAAGTTATCACCCGAAGACTGGCAGGCGTAACCTTACAATTTAGAATTAAGAAAGATTTTGACTAGGATCGAGTTGTGCAAAATATTCTTAAAAACGGGTTAGATTTTTTTTTGATTGTTACGGTAGTTGAAAGTGTTTTTATTAATACTTGTTATATTAAAAAAAAAACTATTTTTGCTTGAAGAAAAATATTTTTTTAAAATGTGACGGTTGTGACATTGTAGTCAAAGCGCAAAAAAAGAAAAGCATAATAATCAGTCTGTGCGACAACTTAAAGCTCTTGCGAAATAAACAAAAATTATATATATAAAACTTACTTATTTGTATTGATAATTTTCATTTTTTGGGCAATTTTACGTGGAACTGGCAACCTGTAAAGTTATTTTGTTACTTATTTTATTATTCACGACATCTGCAAATTGGAATCGTATTTCTAAAGGTTGTCTAGCGACGACATGGCTTTTTAGTAAACATGTCTTCTAAAAGATTCGCAAAAGGATCACATTTTTCTACGTTATTTCTTACCCAGTATCCTCTTATATTACGCAGTGGTGGTTTTGAAATAATGGGTCTTGCTTCTGAAGTTTTTGGCTGATTGCCATAGGGAATAATTTGTCTGAAGAGTTGGGTCCAATTGATCCTTATGTGATGGTATTCTACATATATGCCACTAGAAAATTTTTAAATTGGTTTGTACGTCCTTTAGCTTAGTTTTAAGTTGGGGCTTTTGCTATTATTTTCAAAATCTTCTTTCTTTAGACAAAAGCTGTCCTACATCGGCAGAAAAGGTTTTGTTGTATTTAGTGTTTAGTATTTAGTAGAAGAAATATGTCAGCGATTAAAATGCGGCCATTTAGACAATCATCAATATCTTCCGGGTCTTCTACCAACACGATTTCCGATCATTGGATGTTCTTTAAGTTTTTAATATATGAGCCAGGTAACCAGTTTGTTGGGACTGTAAATGTTAATATTGTTGACGAATCTTCTGAAGATAGCTCAAACTAAGCCTCCTGGTATATATTTTTCGTTACGCCGAAATCAATGAAAACTGGAGCTATATTTTGGACAATTGACCAATAAGTTAGTTATCTACTTGAAATTACATTAAGTCCCATTTTCAGACACAGAGTGATAAAAATGCGACTTCTATGGATAGTTAGACGAGAGTTGTGGTTGCCAGCGGCTATAAAGCGAAGACCTCGAAATTTATGAAAATTATTATACTGATGTTTTGGTATTAAATAATGGCTCTCTCTTTTAAGTGTTATTCGAGTTTCCTTGTCTAAAAAAGTACTTGAAAATTTTTTGAAAATTTACCTTTCAATTTTAACCCCCTTGAAGAGTCTTACATTTTGACTCAGGCATAAAATTCTCTAACAGGGCCATACTGCGGACCTTATTAGTAAAACCATTCGTACAATATTAATTTACTACAAATTTATTATTTGTCAAAATAAAATATTATCATTTAAGTTTTAAGAAATTTAAAAGTTTTGATTTTAATTTTTTAAAATGGAGCTCAGTATGTCTATGCCTTTCAAATAAATTTTTTTTGGTTTTTTTATAAGCTTTTGAGAGGCAGAAAGTTGTTTAATGTAAAATAAAAAAACTGTCAGTTCAAAAAAATAATAACTACATATGTATATTAAAAACCTTGTGTCTAATATAAAAAGTTAAAAAGTTTTGACCTTATAAGAAATTTTTGCCCAGTAGTAACAAAGACTACAAAATGATATTTAAAAATGTTTTTGAAAGTTTCATTTATTATTTAAAACTCTCAATATTGTTCTTGAAACTTTATTTAAATTATTACAGCTACCATTTTAAAGCAAAAAATCTGTTCACTTTTTTATTTAAACCAATTTATAAACAGTTTCTAGGCTCTTTATATTTTTTACAATCTGTCTTGTTACAACTTTAAAACGAAAACATTTTTTTATTACTTTAGTAATAACAAACATTATATCCTTATATGAATTTATTCCTCTCAGATTTACATACTCACTGCAGTTGAAATGGTTAAACTTTTTTATTGCAATCAAAAACTTTGAACACTAAAGCTTTACCACTCTCAAGTAACATACAATAACTCTATCGATAACAAGTATATATCTTGCCTAAACGACTTAACTATAAAAAAGTGCATAATAAATGCATAAAAGTATATAAACGAGCAATAAAAAGATGAAATAAGCTTTAAAATTTGATTGCAACATAAAATGTTCTTAGCAGGAAAAAGCTCCAAAAGAAAATTTTAAAGTAAAATAATAATTTAAATATTAATCTTAAAAGCTTTTAAGAATAGACAAATTAAATAACTTTAAACTATTTTTCAAAAATATATTTTGTTAAATATATTTTGCAATAATATCTCCAGTTTTTTCGGTAAAAGTTATATATCTTGCTTTTGTTTGAATTAGAAAATCAACCTCAAATTCCTTTACATTTTAAGTACCATAAAATTTCCACAGAAATCATTTAACTTTATTATTCGAAAGCCTCTTTTTATTTTATGCTGCCAACCAGCTGCACAAGATAACTTTATTGTAACGTAAGGGGTAGTTTAATAAATGGGTAGTTTGGCTCTTTAGTTTTCTCACGTAAAGATAAATTTCAGATTTCGTTAAGTTTATCTAGGGGATGATTTTCCCCTGTTTGTGCAGATTTTTCTGTGCTAAAATTCTGGTGTTAGATAATTGAAAAAGTTTCTGCAAGTTAACAGATTGCTGTTGAGAAAATGAGGGGTATTAGTAGCAGAACAGTATAAAGAACAACAGAGATTGCAGTAAATGTTAATATAAATGGGAATAACGGTTTTTGTAACGAAAAAATGTTTTCTTTTAACATAAAAAGCTTGGTGAAGTTTTCTTATCTAAGGGAACTAGAAACAGTTTATTTTTAAAAAAATGTTTACAAGTATTTAAATTCTTAAAATGTCGTTCATAGCTAGGGTGACTATTCGTGCTGATTTCACTAGTACATGTACTGATTTTTCATTTGGTGTACTGATTAAAAATTTGTGTACTAAAATGTACTGATTTTTCAGAAAATGAACTGATTGTACTGATTTTTCAAGATAAATTGCAATTTAAATTTTTCCCTCAAAAAATTTGTTAAATTGTAGTTAAACTAAGTAGTTAGATATTTTTATAGAATGCAAAAGTGTATTAAAATTATTTTAATCATTCAAAATTAGTTTTCAGTCGATCAAAACTGCCCAAGTGGTTTAAAAATTGTTTGAGATTTTATTTTCTTAATCAAATATTTTTTTTACAAGACGGATGAAAAGGTCTAGTTGAAAATGGGTTTAATTGGATCGCTCTAATTGAAAGTCATTCTTAGACTAAATTAAGTAAGAACGCTATATTCGGCCATGCCGAAGCTTATGTACACTTCACAACGTGTGGTTATGCAATAAGGAGTATATTTATGAAGTCTAAAAGTTGTGTCGAGGGAAAACTAATGGGGGCCTGTGATACATTTTTTTCCTCTAAGACCGACTCCTGGGAAGTTGGAGGGGTTTTTTTTTTAGTTTTCTGTGGCAACCCCGTTAGAGTGGTGATAGGGGGTAAGTATATTCCACAAAAATGTTTGGTGGAGAAACTAACTAGGGTTGGTCTTACATTTGACATTTGTAAGAGCACCGTAGAAGCTGTAAAAGCGATATCAAATAATAAAAAAATTAAACTTCGAATATCAACCCTGTTAGGGGGCGGAGATAGGGTGTAAGTATGTTCAACAGCATTAACTAGGAAAAATTAACGGGAGTCGGTCTTACATTGCACCTGTGTAGGGGAAACTCCGGGACAGTTGTGGAGGTTCTTATGCACAAGTTTTGGAGAAATAAACAGAGGTAGTCTTGCCTTTGGCTTATATCTCCGTCAGTTTTCCTGGCTACTATCTCTGTCAGTTATCCGGCGATTTTGCTGAATTTTTTAAGCAAAACTTTCGCAAGTATAACTGATGTTTTGATACCCCAAACAGTTTTGAGAAATATAAAGGGCCTTAAGAAACTTGATTTCAACAGATTAACTGACAGAAGAACATTAACTTGACTATCCATAAAGATAAAGAAAATATATACTTTTGGGGTTGAAAATTTATATTTAAGATATTACAAATGGAATGACAAACTGAAAAGCGTACTGGTTTCAAACCAGAATTAAATGGGCAAATGATAAGGGACATATGTATATTTCGACTACAAACTGACTGCAAAAAATAATTTTCTTATTGTGTTACAGAAATACTACCCCTTTTTCAGAAAAGAACAGAAAAAAGAAAATTCGCAATATTACAACATTAAGATTTTTGCAAGCTATGAACAACTTGCATTGTTTTGAAAAGGCAGTCAAGGAAGAAAAACAAATTTTTACTTTAAGATTTTTTGGATGCAAATTTATTTTACAAAATTTTTAAATATGTAAGCCAAATTTATTAAGGAAGTTTGTTCCTTTTTTTAAAATATTTTAAGCGAAATTTTTTGGATTACAAAAAAATGTTTAGGGATTAAAAAGCTGCAACTTTTTTTCGTTTAACCTTAAAAATATTTTTAAGGAGTAAACTTGTGGTGTTTTTGTTTGTGGAAAAAATTTAAGAATTTTTGCACTTAAAAAAAAAAATTTTGCATTTTTTAAGGATAAAGTGTTTATTTTTAAATTTTTACTTTTAACCCAAAAAAGGATTTAAATAGACATTAGTGTATTAAAATAGATTTTAGGGCACTTACAACACTGTTCATTTTTACGGTGCAAAAAACTCAATAAATACTATCCTGAATAAGGGCGAACACTTCATCCTAAAAATATGCAACATTTTTTAAAAGTGCAAAAAATTTAAATTTTTTTTCCACAAATGAAAACACCATGATTATCAAAACGCATATCCGTGTCAAAATAAATTTTAAAAATTTTAAAAACTTGTTTTGGTGTGGTTTTTCCAAACTGAATCAACCTTAATCTTCACATATACGTACCGTTTACATATTTTAAAGTAGTAAATCCTGTCTTATAAATGGTTTATTTTTTAAAATAAATTCTTTTCTTTTATTTATTCAAATGGCTAACGGCTTCTCTCAAAACATACCCTAGTAGGGAAGCTTTTAAAATACGTTAAAGTTTTTAGTTTTATTATTATAGCAACTACAACTATTTTCAAAGATAAATTACTTACTTTTAAGCTAACATTATTTCGAATGTTATACTATTCTATCTAAAAAAGTTAAAAGCTTTTATCTAAGAAAAATAAATAACATTTATCTAAACTTGACTGCAAATATTTAAGTCGCAGCTGTATAAGTTTCAGATAGTTCTCTCAAAAAGGGATTTTTCCAAGTCTCGCTCATTTTATAAGCTGCAAATAGACAAGCTCTGAGCATAATTCGCACTGTGGAAATTGATTGCATATTTTTTTGTATCAGGTGAGTGCGTTCAAATGTTGCCTATTAATAGGCTGTGAGTTTAAAAATCCTTAAAACTAAGACAGGTGAGAGAAAAATTTTTTTTAGAGAATTGAGAAAGTGTGTCAGTTAGACTATTTTTTCCTTATTTTTTCGGTTTTTGTGAGACACCCCATTTTGCAGCTTACAATTCAAGTAAAAAAAACTAGCAAAACCACAAAGAAACAAAGTAATTTCTGCTTTCTATTTTGGTCATTAATGCATTTTCTTGTTGCCAATACAAACTTTTTTTGTTTATAGCATTACTAGCTCTCGATAAAAAAGGTTTAAAAGAGCATAAAGGTAACAGCTTTAATTTTGCTTTTTGTTGTGTGGCTCTATGCGTGCCTTTGCAATAACAATACAATTGCAGAATAAGTCAAGAGCAGATTAATATAACGAACCATTCTGTATATTTATTATTCGTAAACGAACTACAAAGTCGAACGGATGTATCTGTTTGTTTGGTTGTTTATCCTGGTTGCTTGCCATCATTTTAGGCTGCCTGTATCACTATTTGTGTATGGGAGAGAGTTGATTGTTGTTGCTGTTGTTGCTTAATTTTCATTATCGTACAATTGGGTATAAAAAATAAATGAACTTTTATACAGAGATTTGTTTTGCAGCAAAAATAAAAAAAGAGTATAAATTTAGCTTAACAATAGTGTTCAGTTTGACTAAAATGTTGAGGAACAATTTTTATATGAAAATGTTTTGCATGTTATTGCTGTTGCTGCCATCGTCGTATTCGTTAGTCGGGTGCTGTTAAGTTTTTTTGTATTTTACTTTTTTATTTTTTTTTTGGCTCTTGCTGCCAATATTCATTTTTATTGTTGTCTTCTTGTTTGTTGCTAGTGTTGGCTGTGTATAAATTGAAACCTAGCTGTTTTTGTTGTTGTTTACGGTGTAATTGCTCTTGTTGTTGCAGGCATTTCTGTTGTTGCTGCCAGCTACGTTTTCTGCTGCTGTTATAATATATTCTTGTTGCTTTTGGCCCACACACTTATACAGACACCAGTTAGCACACTGACAACAATCTTGTGTTTTATGTAAAGTGTGTGAGGTTTTTGTATTTGACTGAATGTTTGTGTGTGTCTTTTATTTTGCATCCTTTATGGAATTTCAGGCAAATGTAAAAATTTCAGTCTACGACGAGACGAGTTTATCGTGCGTCCATAAGCAAGCAACTAAAAAATTTACAATTTTTACAACCGACAGAAAGAATAACAAAAAAATTAACGAAAACTTAAAGCGAGTGTGATTTAAAAATAAATATTAAACTTGAACAAAATAATTGTGCAAACTATAAAAAGTTAAGGAAAATTTGGAAAAAAATTAAAAAAAAATTTTAACAAGCCGAATGTTGTTTAAAGTAATTATTAAAATATATAAATTTTTTCTATTTTTGCAACCATATGTAAACTTTTGAAGTTTTTTTCGTTGATGTAAATTTCGTTTTATTTTGCCGGTTGTGTTTTCCTTTTGAGTAGTAGCAGCAACATATTGTACAATAACAATACAAACAAACGACACTGAAACATACCAACAGTATCTTTCATTCTAGATCCGCAGAAAAAGCGCAAAAAACTCACACACTAAAATTTCAATAAATCTCTGTATGACAAGAAATTGGAAGCAATATTTTTCTTGTTGTTATTTTTGTGGAAGTTTTTTGTTTTTTTTTTAAATTTTTGAGTAATTTTTCTAAGCGATTATACACATGTTGTTTTAAGTGCGTAAGTGTGTATGTGTATGTGCATGTTTTTGTTTTTTTTCGCCAATTTTTTTTTTTTTATATTAAGTTGCCTTAATTTGTGCACTCTGTAAAGAAATGGCACCACTGATTTATGACTGTTAGTATTAGCTTGTCCTGCTAAAATGTTTGTAAACTGAATTTTAAAGAATATTTCAGACGGCAATCAAGCAGTTCTTTATAAATTAAAACTGATAGAAGATTTTAACAAAATTGGAATTAAGTCATTGTAGTAGATGCAACATTGATTTAATTTTTTTTAGTTAAATAAAATCGAAATTTTAAGTTTTGATTTTTATAAAAAAAAATTTAAACTTTTTTAAAACTGTTTTAATTTTCTTTCCTAATTTTAAACAACTTTTAGAAAAAACGTGTTCGTTAAATAAAACATTTTTGTAATTTATTTATTAAAGTTAATCATATTTTTTTTCGTTTGTTTCCTTTAAACTAAATTAAATTATAAAAAAAAATAATTTTTTATGCTTAAAATTAATTTTTTTTGTTATTTGTAAACAGACCATTTAAATTTCAAAAATTCAAACAAAATCTGTCTTAATAAAATTGCAACTTTCTTGATTTGAATATCAAAAATAATATCGAGTTACATGATAATTTTTGTAAAAATATACAGTTTTATATTGCGTTTAACACAAACATATTTCAAAATTAATTTTAGTTTTTTTAATCGTTACCGTAATATTAAAAGGTTCTAACTGGTCAGGACTTTGTTTGGCTAATTTCGGAATACGGGCAGACTATGTATCAATTAAATGAAAAGCTGGGGTTATAAAAGAGTATTAGTTGGGGCCTTTTTATATTAACATAACGATATACAGTAGTCGCTCGGTTATATGAACTAATTCAAACAGAGCCTGTTCACTAAATGGAAAAGTTCACATAATCCAGAGGATATAAAATAAGTAATTAAAATTATTTTTATTACATTAAGTTTTAACTTTTAACAAGTTTTTTAATACTTAATGTACGTGAAAGTATTCGTTTATATTTTTTTGTAATTTTTTTGTTTCAATAGATTTCTGTAGCGCCTTATCCCTGCATTTTCGCAATGTTAAAATATCATTAATATCGGATATATTATTTTCACTCCAAGCAATAACTTGGCCACTTCATATATATGTGCAAGAGAAGAAACGCTTGCGCCTTTGTCCATGCTTGCCAAAATGTCACTCTTTTAGATAACGTTAACACCTTGCGCTTCATCTTCAAAGCACTATGTTACAAACACTAATGATCTCAAAAGACAATCAAAACTCAACACTCAACGGTTGCAGGTTTTTCACGTATTTCAGGGAAAAACACACTTCTAATAAGACAAGCATTTAAAAGAAATAAACGGTCGAAAGCTGTTCACATATAAGAGATGGGCTGTGTTCACTTTTTAGAACCTCCTGTGTTTAAATTTTGTTGTTCACTATTCTGGAAGTTCACATAACTGGATATTCACATAACCGAGCGACTACTGTACTTGCCCTCATGCCAAAGTAATTACAAAAACAAAAAAATTAAAGAGCCATGGCAGATTTTATCAGGTATTTTAGCTGCAGTTTCTTGTCGAAATCATATTAAGGATATTTTTGAAAAATCGGTTTCAGCAGCAGTTTCTTCACACCATTTGGGGCTTTGAAAATTAGGCCTAGGTATGGACAGCTGGGACTTTTCTATCCTGTTTTGAAAACGGCAGAAACCAAAATTTATATATAATATGGGTTCGGCGATGGCAATGCACAAAATTTTTTTTTATAATTTTAATGCTTTAACATGTAAGTTTTTTCGGAAATTTAAAAATCTTTCGCTTTAAAGATTTCCTTTGAGCTTCGGTTTGTTTTAAAATTGGTCATTTCAAAAATTTTAACCACTACATTTTACAGAAGTATTAAATTTTTTTAGGAGAATTTTTATATGAATTCTTAAAAATTTTAATTCAACTTTCTAAAAAAGGTCCTTAAGAGATTCGATTGCTTAGCGACAACAATATTCTGATTAAATTATTAGGTTGCATTTCGCAAACTTAGATTCGAATAGACAAAAAAGTGTTGTATTACATTGTATGTTCCAACTTTTTTATCTCTCACAGAATTTAAATAATTTGAATATGCATAAAGTTTTACCCCAATTGACAAAAAATTAACACGCGATACTTCTCTTTAAGGCTTTTTAATCAGTTAAAATAGAAACATAATTTAAAGTGCGTTTGAGAGGTTTCAAAAATAATTGTTTTAGTACTCGATATTAACTGTGACAGTAAATTTGAGGTGAACAAAGTTCAGTAATAGTTACCTCGGATTTTTCAGCGGATATATAACTGATCTTAATTAAGCCTAGAAAAATGAATATCACTCATGTTTATTTTGAAACAAAATTTATTAGATTATGTTATCACGATAAATTCTTTCATGAAATTACTTCTGTAAATATATTTTGTTTGTGCACAAAAAGGATAATGGGGAGCCTGCTCTTTGATAGCTCTAGTCTAGAAACATTAAAACTCATTAAAGTTATTAATAAAAAAAAATATCATGTAAATATTGTCTTATTTGTGAATTATATATATAAAACCCCACCTCAGTTGCGTTGCTTAGCGGCAACCAAAACTACTCGGTTGCCAAAATATTGACAATTTATTAATGAAAACTGTCAACTGTATGTCGTCAGTTGCAATTTGTAAAAGTTTTCGGCAACTGACAACCAATCTGGGTTGGGTTGCCATAGGTTATCGTAACATAACTCTCTCCCCTTATCATAATTTTTTATGTTTTTAATTTCCCCATAAATGTACATTTTAAATGAAAAATTATTTTTACTTCAAGCCTATAATTAAAATTTAATAAACAAAAATTGATACACTTATGTTTATACTTTTAAAACATTAAATTTCACTAATTTTCAGTAAAGATAGGGCTTAGGGTTAAGAAAAGTACAATAAAAAATCCCTAAGTGATATAACATTTGAACTTTTGCGTACATGAGCACAATTTATGGAGAAATAAACTTGATATGTGTTTTTTTATATTATTAGTGAAATTCACATTAAAAATTTAATTATTTTTTTAGCTTGGGATGTTTTTTCCCTTTTCTTTAAAATAAATAAAATGTCAGTTCAGGCGTTTTGCGTTTCAGGTGATGATTTGTAATAGTATTAAAGGCATATTAAAAAGAAATTTCAATATATACAAATTATTTAATAATTAAAAAATTTTTTAAGTCTTCCATTGACCTTCCATTTCATTTAGAGTCTAACATTTAATAACTTTTCGAAAAAACTGCCTGCTTTTATACATTAAATGGCTTCATTAAAATAATTTCTTGTAAATTTTTCATCTTTAAAATAAAAAAAAAATCAAATTTTAAAACACAAAAATTTTTATATTATAGCTTAAAGTTACCTAAATTTGTGTCCATCATTACGTATGTTTAATAATAATTTATTACTTTTAATTCATACGCATTGAATATTCTTTCTTAGCTAATGAAATTCTTTCTTAAGAATGTCTTCAGACATATCTCTTACGTAAATAAATAATTTAATTTGATCTAAGCTACCAAAGAATATACAGTAAATCCTTTCAAGTCACACAACCAAAGCTCATCGTCTTATAAATGTTTAATGCATTTAATGCCAAGTGTTAAGAAACAATAATTTGACCTAAATACACAAATAGTTTCTTAACTTTAGAAAGACAGTTTTATGACGAACAAAAATTACAGAATTTAAGAAAAATATTCAAGAAACTGTTATTTTGTTGTAAAAAATGTAAAAATGTTAATACATATATTATTTTAGATTAAGGCATTGGTTATAGAAAATTAAAGCTCCTTGATTTTAAAGAAATATTTTTTTTTTGTCTTTGCTTGGAAAATATTTATTATTATTTTTTTAATTTCTTAACAATTTTATTTTACCTAAATAAATAACTCAAATAATTCACAGTTTTATTAGAAAAAAAAAAACCCTAAAAAGAGATATAAACTAAAATTAATCATACGTAATGATGTTCTTACATAAACTTAAACTTAAAATTTGAAATATCCCCAAAATTTACTTAAAAATTTACCTTTTTTAATGCCTCGTTTCAAACATAAATATAAAACTAAAAAACTTAATTCTTTGAATTCCAAGCACATTCGTTAATCTGCCTAATAATTGCCTAAAAGTATCTGGCAAATAAATGTTATTTCTGTATATTTTACAAAAACAAACTTCTGAATGCATTATTTCATTTTAAACGAGATGGTAAACAATTTGTTCGTTAGTTTAACTCTAAAAAAAGTACAAATTGAAAGAACTGAATATGTGAAATAAAGAAAAAAATGCAACAACTTTAAATTCAAATATCAATTTTTAAAATTGGTTGCTGTATGCAATCATTACTCAAATTGTTTAACCCAGTTGGAAATTTTTAGCAAAAAAATTACAAACAAGGATTTAATTAAAGCTTATGATATATAAAGTTATGGATGTTTTGCATTTATTTAGTGTAACTGGGAGAGCCTTGTAAATGTTGCTGGGTTTAGTTTACCAGAGAGACCAATTATTTTTCTAAAGCTATATTTATACTACCTGAGTTATCATCTGAGTTTCACAACTAAGACTTATTTGCATAGTGTATTTAAACTTGTCTCTTTTTACTGGTTGATATTTTTGCCTATTTTCAGTTGAATATAAAATGTTTTCTATTTTCAAACTATTTCACGCCTGAGTTTTGAATGTAAGTTTTCAAAAGTTACCGTTAAAGTTTTTTGACACTCAACTCAGATGAGAACTCAAGTGGTGTAAATATAGCTTAAGGATCTCGTTTTGAAGTCGTTGAAGGAAAAATCATCCATATAATTGCATTTTGTAATACAAAATTTATTTCAAGTTGAGTTGTAGTACAGAAGCTAACAAAATTGTGCAGTTTATGGTTTTAGTTTTGTCCACTTTTGAATGGCAAGTCGTTTTTTCTCAAAATGTTTAGTCACAAAATTGTTGTTAATACAGATTAGTGAACACGCTTGGTTTAGTAAGGTAAAAGCTACGTGTGTACGTTTTTCCTTTCGCCCTCTAGAGCCAATTAAGCGAAACGTTTACTTGCCTTGAGGCGTAACGCATATCAATATCAGCCCTCCTGGTCATACGACTGATTTCTTTTATATCATAGAGTAGACAATGTTTGTCATTGTGCTGCAATGTAATCGGGGCAAGAAGTGCTTTCCCAACGGGTTACTCATGTGGGGTAAAATGTTCTTCATTGTGTCTGCAACGTTCTGATATTAAACTTCCACCCTGTGTCAAGTCATTCGATTTTTTCCACATTTATACAGTTGTGAACGTTTGCTTCCAAAAGGTAATGATCTAAATTGGTATTTCGCTCCCTGGATCGATGGTTTGTCTGATACGTTGGATTGATGTCTTCCGAGAGTCATAACATGATCAAATTGGTTTATAATTTTTAGATAGGTGTCGATGTCATAATTTAACCCGCCATAAAAGTTGTACTGGTTTTTACCCTTATTTTTTAAAAAATTGTAAGTCAATCCTCTTTAGGGGGTGGTGATAGGGGGTAAGTATGTATGTATGTAAGAAAGTAGCTAAACAGTTGCAAGAAAAAATGAGTTGGGGTTAGTTGTACATATGACCTATCCAAGGGCACCCTGACAGCTGTAGTATGGCTTTCCCAAACTTTGTATGGGAGCCCCCTTAGGCGATAGAAGGAGGGGATAAGTATATTTCAAAAATATGTTTGGGAGGGAGACCTTTGAGGGTTGGTAGCACACTTTATTTCTCTAAGGCAGACTCTGGGGATTTTTACATTATTTTTGTAAATCTTGTATGGCAGCCCTCTTAGGTGATGGATATAGGGCTTAAGTATGTTCTAGGAATATGTTTGGAAGAGAAAACTAATGGGAGTCTGTGATACATTTTATTCCTCTAGAGGCGACTTCGAAAACTTTGTAGGGGTTTTTACTCTTTTTTTTTTAATTTTGTACCGCAGCTATGTTAGGGGGGCTGCAGATAGGGATTAAGTAAGTTTCACAAAAAATATTTGCGAAGAAAAAATTATTGGGGCTGGTCTTAAAATTTATGTTTATAGGAGCACCATGGAAGCTGTGGGAGCGAATAAAATATTAAATTTTGTATAGAAACCTAGTAAAGAGCGGGGATATAGTGTAAGTATGTTTCACAAAAATGTTTTAGAGGAAAAATAAATGGAAATCGGTCCAATATTGCACATTGTATGGAGCAAAAAAACAGAGGCAGTCTCGGACAGTTTTCAGGCAATTTTGCTGGATTTAAACAGCGATTTGCTCGCAGATATTTCTGATAATCTGACAGCACAAACGGGTCTGTGCAATATTGGGGGGCTTCAAAAAATCAATTTAAAACATATAACGTACAGAGGGGCAGACAAACAGACTGACCTGGCTAAATCGACTTTCCTATTAAGAATACTTATACTTTGTGGGGTCGCAGCTGAATATTAAAGAAATTACAGACAGAATGACAAACTTATATATATCCTTATCACTTAAGTGAAGGGTATAATAATTTAAAACTCAAATTTTTTTTTGTATTTCCTACCAGGCATTTTTTAGATATCCAAAACTATAAGAACACTAGCCCAATTGCAAATTGAAAAATTGTGTATCGTTCCTAAAACGAAAGCTAAATATTATACTTGCTTCGAAATATGTATTTGTACGTAAAATTTAAATTGAAGTTTAACATGAATCAGAAAACATTACGTGTACAAGCAAATTTGTAAAATAAATAAAATGTTTCTTTATTTCAAATCAAAATTACTTTAAATACTTTTAAATTGAACAAGTCTTATTTGAATAAAGTAAAGCTTTTAAAGCAGTTGTGAAAAATTTGCAATCACTGCCAGTTATTTGTTTTTCAAAATTCAACAGGAAATTTTTATAAGCCACCAAAAAAATATTCTTTGAACAATAAATGCTTTCGAAATAAACCTTTATGATTTTTGAATTGCCTTACTTGTGTTTTGTATTGCAGATAACATAAAAACAAATAAATTCAATTAAATTATTAGCAAAGTGAAATATCATAGACAAAACTATTGTACATAAATATTACATACATTTCCATAAATAGTTTTGTATAAGAAACACTAAAATCTTAATGGGGCGTTTAAATCCACATTTATGGCATGAATATAATCAGCATGCAAAGCATTTATGAGATAAATTCATCGTTAACAAATGATATCGTCAAGGTAAATACAAATAGTTTTTGTAGTTCAGCACATACTTAATTTAACAACAATAACGCAGTAAAATATATTCATTGGAATGCAAACAGCGCTTGAAATTAAACGAAGTCTACAAACTATTGTTACGTGCATTATTAGTGTTTTAATAGTTTTCTTTATTAAGAACTGCAGTTATTTCATAGACTTTAGCAACACATTTTGAATTTAACAAACATAAAATTATTTATTTTTATTGTGGTAATTAAAGGATAATATGCTCCGTTTAGATGTACTATGAAATTGATAATACAGAAGGTAAGTAATTTGGATTCATATAGTTTCAAAACAAATAACAACTGAGTTACATAATTGATTAAGAATCGCTTAATTAATCGAAAAATTTTTTAGTCGATTAATCGATTGGGCAGAAAAACTTTAACAATGTACGTTGTTAATCGGGTACTCGAAAAAAATTTATTATACCCTTTACATAGTGATAAGGGTATATATCAGTTTGTCATTCCATTTGTAATTTTTTACGATCCGTTTGCGACCCCATAAAATATATAAATTCTGGATCTTTATAGATAGAGAAGTCGATTTAGGCATAACCGTCTCTGTGTCTGTTGAAATCAAATTCACAAACAAAATCGATAGATTGACAGATTAATCCAGTGTTGGATCGTGAATTTCCAACTTGGAAATACTCTTCTAGAGTATCTTCTATTAATTTCTCTGGGCGAGTGTTTGATAAAGGCACATCGACAGAAATTGTTTGAATAGGTGCAATCGTGGATGATGTGGATATGGTTCCCATGATGTGAGATGATGAGGATGGTCCCATAACACTCGCTGTTTAAGAGGATATTCACTAAAGCTTCTAGGAAAAACTTGCCTAATTCTTTTTTCTGGAGAATTATGGGTTTCCGTGCCGATAGAAGGGAGTTCATCAATATATGTAGTATGCTTTTGGCTTCGTACTCCTTCTCCTTCAAGGAGAGAAAAATAAAAGTCTCTATATTTGTAATTATCTCCAATAGAAATTCTTTCGCCCATATTATTAAAAGTAAGGATATAATCGATATATGAGTTATTTCCCCTTTCATTATACCTGCCTTCTTTATCTCTTCGTCCACATCGATTTTCTTCTTTGAAAATTCCCTTACTTGATCTTCTGCTTTGAATTTTCTCTTCTTCTTGGTCTTTTCTACCACAGCTTTCTCCTTTCTACTTTTCCACAACTGTTTCCACCATCTGAGTATTCGGAGGAAGAATATTTAAATCTTTTACAGGATCCTGTTGACAACGAAGAAGTACAGCTTCCACTTCTGTCCTACTCATCGATTCTTCGCTTAAAATTAAAGGTTCCCTCATGGATACTTTTTTTTTGATGTTCAGGCGAATATATATAAGAGCACTGAGCACTATCACTATTTGCAGACATTTAAAAGTATTTTCAATCAACTGCTTTTTATATACCAAATTCATTATGAATTTTTAATAACCACGTGAAATATGCATGGTAAAAATATTAACACTCCGTACCGACAACGACGACTTGCTGCCGGCAGAGGGCAGCGCTGCAATGTTCCTATTCATGGCTTAGCTTAATCATGGCCTTTGGCCGATAGCTTCAAAGTATCCGTCACAAATTTTGTGAATAGAGTGACTGTATTAATTGAGACAAGTAAAAATATATGTATGCACGGGTATTTTTGCAATATATATATATGTATATATATATATAATATCTCGGTCAGTAATAAGCCGATTTTGCTGAATATAAAAAGCGATTGTCACAGGAATATTTCTGATTTGTTTGTTTGACACCAAAACTTTAATATGCAACTTTGTTTGAGTCCAACAACTTGATTTAAGAGACACAAAGACGGACATGGCTATATCGATTTCCCTATCTATAAGATTCCAGAATATACATATATACTTAATAGGGCCTAAAATGAATATTGTAGAGATTACAGAGAATGGCAAATTGATATATACTTTGGTCACTATGTGAAGGGTATACAAATTTTGATATCATATTAATTTTTCTGTATAAGTATCACAAATATTTTTTTTAGGTTCATAGCTAATTTTTTTTGGTTAAGTCCTTTGAAGAAGCTTTGTTTCACACATCTTAATAAAAATACAAAATTTTCAGTAAAAGAATAGAAAATGATTATAATTAACCCGTGTCAAAAAAATGACAATCACAATTGTGAAAAAAATTAAAATGGATGGTTAAACTTAAGCCAAAAAAAAAAAGTTGTTAAGTATAACACCAACTTTAGTATTCTGGGTTTGCTTTTGATTGCTGGAAATTTTTAAATACCAAAGGTGCCTTTACATGGTTAAGTATTTAGACTTTGTAGAACCAAAATATTATGAAATGCTTTCGTGTTTAAGCAAAAAAAAAAAAAAAAAAAAAAAAAATAGTATTTTTCATGTTGACACGAATCGAGCTGGTAAAATCAAAAGCAGTTTTTTTCTCGTTTGTTTTCTTTTGTTGTAACGGCATTTGGTTTAAGTTCTACCGTTTTCACAAGAACAACATGAAAAACTTATGCGTTGATTTTGATTGTTTGGGATTTGTTTCATTAAATGAAGTTAGTGCTGCCAGTCTTTCTCTCCTCTGATGTGATGAGAATACATAAGTTTCTAAAATGGTTTAGAAAATAACCATTTACCGGACATTTGTCAAATTTTGTATTCGTATTATCTTCTACTCAATACATTGTGCTTTTACTTGACGAAACTACGTATTATTCTACAATATTTTTTTTTGCATATCCTATTACATGTATTTCAATGTTAAGGCAACTAAAGCAATACTATTTATAGGCCAGTCGGTAGTTTTAAATTAAATAACACAGGTAATCCCTTACTTTGCTATGTGTTCACCATTTTAATATTTTTACTCTTAAGCACCCTTATAAAGTTTGGGCCTGTAGATATTGCTATTAGCACCTTACTGCACATTTAAAACTTATTTTAAACTCTAAATTCATATTTTAACTTAAAAAAATATGCACCTATAAATATGTACAATAACAACACCTTATAATGGCTAATATGTATCTGGTCTATATTGGTACTTAAATAAGAAGAAGAGCAGAGAACATAATAAAGGTTGTTGCTAATGGTCGCCGGAGTTAAGGTCTTAAATTAAGTTTAAATTAAAAAAGTTTTTCATATTGTTACAATTTTTAATTCAAACTTTGTATATTTTCTATTTTATTACCAGTTTCATGTGCCTTTATACTCTTTTTTATTCCGTACAGTTCTCTATTTTTATTCATTAATAATTCTTGTTTTTATGATTATAATTTTGTCTTCAACTTTTTAGTTTTTTACTTTTATGTGTTAAGGTAAATGAACTGTTTTTAATATAATTTACTTTGTCTGAGGTAAATATTAATTTAAAGAAAATTTAAACAAAGTGAGATGGTAACTTATAAATGTAAGCTTGTAGAAATAAACGTAATATCTATAAAGGGATTAGAAGGCTTATAACTAAAAGTTTAACTGCTTAATACTAAGAAAAGTACACTTTTAGTTTTACTGTTTTGTTTTTAAATTGTAACGATATTCAAGAAATGATTAACATTTTAATGGTTATATAGGATGGCTGATGAAAGCTATTATTAAAAAAAGTGGCCTTCACACACGTTGGGCCATATATGTACCTAAAAAACTGAGAAG
Organism: Melanophora roralis; assembly: GCA_963583895.1. Taxonomy (NCBI): domain Eukaryota; kingdom Metazoa; phylum Arthropoda; class Insecta; order Diptera; family Rhinophoridae; genus Melanophora; species Melanophora roralis. Next base: position 78,212,057 of record OY757189.1, read on the forward strand.
ACTTTAAACACTAATATTGTATGAAAGTTTCCATTAAAAAATCTATTTTAAATTGTTTATAAATATTGGCAAATGAATTCAACAACATGTTAAAAAAGGTTGGTGCTACGGGATACAACTATGGGGCACTGCTTCCGCCTCCAATATAGAAAAGATTCAACGCCGTCAAAACAAAATTCTAAGAATGATAACTGGTGCTCCTTGGTATATAAAAAACAGCAACATCCACAAGGATCTTGAAGTTCCACTTGTAAAATGCGAAATCCTGAAATATGTGGACAAGTATTTAAATAAGCTGGAATCACATCCAAATCCGCTTGCTCGAAGCATCCTGCAACATAGTGGGCACACCCGCCTAAAAAGAAGGTACACTATTGCTCTTAGATGAATTCTTTGAAATAAGATAATTTTATTGTGAGAACTTAAATTTTAGTCTGGTACTGACTGGACTAGTATTAATTACTTAGTTTTAAGATTTGAATACTTATTGTAGTTCGCTTAAGCGAAGATTCAATAATAAAATACATGAAAAAAAAAAAAAAAAAAAAAAATGTTAAAAAAGGTACAACATTTTTGTTCAACATAGTGCTTGAAATTCGTCGTTGACTAATTAAAAACATCTGGAGCCATGAAAAAAATTTTTAAAGTTATAGTTATTTTAATCTTCGAAAAACATATATTGTATTATTTATTACATTTTGCGTGATAAAATAATGTAATATAAACTAAACTAAAAATACAGTTCACAAGTAATATTGGAGATTAAGATACACCTGTTACTTTTTGGGCAAATATTTTTGTTTGAGTTGTCTCGAAATGATTACAAAAAATAATCAAAACATTGGCTACCCAGCACTAAGTTAAAGAATTGTGTTTTTTTGGCTTAAATTCAATCCTCACTAAATTCTAAGCTTTTGCAACTGAAGGAATAAAGAAAATCTTTTATTGAAAAATCACGTTTTTGCCGATACTAGCCAAGTAGAATGCATATTCAAAATCAACTAAGATTATCGTTATCAGTACCCTTTGATTGGTTGTTAGATACTTGGTACCGTGGTGAGTCAGCACAAAGTTTGTTTTTCACTTTTTTAACTGACCACACCAAAGCCTCTTTACTTTTTTAAATGTTATACTAATGCCATCTAGCGATGCAGCAGGTTGGTACTATAACAATGTCATATTATAGGTACAGTTTTAAAATTTTTATTAACTTGCCGTGTGTTTTTATGGGTTTTTTATTAATTTATATGACACATCCTGATATCTTAGCCAGTGGGTTAAATAGCTAAAAATGTCCAAGTTTTCCAAGTTGCCAATATATGAATATGTTCTTGTATTTTATATAATTACTAGCTAAGCCCCAGTGTGCTTCGCTACAAAAGCATTTCTTAATTTACTGATTGCCCCACATAAGTTGCAACAAATTATAAGTCAGCCCTACTATTTAATTAACATAAAAAAATTGGGAACTTATAAGGTCTATAATTTTGGAGATATTTAGAAAGCTTTAGTTAGCAAAAATTCTTTTACAAACTTCTAGAAAGTATGTAAATATAATTCTAGGCCTTCAGCACCCCTTAGCGCCAAAATTGAAAAAATATACCAAAAACATATCAACATATTTTGGTAACCTGACAATTGCAATTTATATTATGTTTCAAACTTAATTGGTTTTAAAGTTACGAAAAGCACTAAAACATAATTTTAACCCTTTTTTACCCTAAGCGTCCAATAATTAAGAAAGGACCCAAAAACGTACTAATATTTTTTAGGCCTGTCGCACACAATTTGAATTATGTTTCTATCTTTATTGGTTTAAAAGTTACAAAAAATGCCCAAAAAAATCAAAATATAATTTTAACCTTTTTCCCCCCTTTGGGCCCAAAATTGAAAACAAGTAAAAAAGGTAATCATATTTCTTTAAGACCTATCGAACGCAATTTGAATTATGTTTCTATTTTTATTGGTTTAAAAGTAACAAAAGGTACCAAAAAGTTCCAAAATATAATATTACCCCTTTTTCCCCCCTTTCGGTTCAAAATTAAAAAAAACACCAGATACTTGCCTGTTTATTTCTTAAGGAAAACGCAAAACTTTTTAAATTATGTTTCTATCTTATATACTTCAGAAGATAGAAAGTTACAGATTTTTCCTTTTTTGTCCCCTTTTTATCCCTTTACGAGCCGAATTTTGAAAAATTCGTATGTATTTAAACAAAAATGGAAAGCTTAATTTGTGTTATAAATTTCATGTATTTAGCTCTTTATGTTTGTTCAGTATGACTATGGTTAATTTTGTAAGGCAACTCATAACCTGACCTTCCCACAGAAATGGGCGTAGTGTGGGCGTGGCAGCAATAATTTCCAAAAAAAGTAGAGTATAGTTCTTTTTAGACTTGAAGTAACTCCCTGTAAAAATTTCAAAAAAATCGATCCACTGGTGTGACCAGCTATAAAATACATATAATCATACATACATACATACACACATGCATACATACATACATACATACAACCCTTCTTTATATAATAGGAAATCACATGACAGCCGAAATCAACAGCAAATTTAACAGCGTTGCCAGTTGGTTACATTTGTTACATTTTTAAAATGGGTTTTATTCTAAATAAAACTGGGGCAATTGCAATATTTTGCCTTTATCTGGGTCTTGTTCATTTTAATAGAGGTCATCTTAGGCATATATGTGATAGCTTGGCACAAAACCTTGTCCGTAGTACCTAAATTATTTTCGGAAACTTGATTTCATCAGACGGAGAGACAAGCAGGCGGACATGGCTAAATGAAAGGGAACTATCTATAATAATTCAGAGTATATATACTCAAAAGGGTCACAAATGGATAACAAACAAATTACAAACCGAACGACAAACTGATACATACCCTTATCACTAGGTGAAAGTTATAAAAATGAAAGGTTTAAGATTAAAATTCTTAAACTTTTTTGCTTTTGCGCATGCAGCTTTAAACTATTGTGCAATCGATACTATGAGTCTAATTAGTCTCCTTCTAGGATCAAAAATACATATCGTTAGCTTAAATGCAAAACCACAAAACTATATTTTTTAAAGTTTTACCGGAAAGGCAAAAACATTTTCTAATTATTCAAGGCAGTGCTTGTAAATTATTTTTTTTCGTCATTCTTTTGAAGTTTTGCCTGTAACATTAAAGAAATTTATTGTCATGGGTTTTTTAATAAAATATACTTAAACTGGTAACAGATCAATGTGTGATTTTTTGTTACATACTTTTGCATTTGAGCTGACGATATGTGTATATGTATATTCATATGTTTTATAGGACCGAATATTTATATAAAGTTACAAATAAAGTGACTCACGGATATTTGCGTTAATGAATATGCAAAGGGTATTAAAAAGAGAAAAATGTACTAATTGCTGTCCCAGTAGGGATCAGCAATGCAATTCCTCCATGATGTTGTCCAATTGACTTTTTTTTTACGTATTTCACGAAAATTTAAAATTATGACCTCTATATTTATAAATAATTTTTTATTTATTTTAAGTTCAAAAATTTCGATCGATAAATTCTAAATAAGTTTTTAATATTGTTATGAATATCTGGAAGTTTTGATGAACAAGCTTGAGTCCGTCGAAAATAAGGAACTCAAAAGCACTTGAAATATTTTTTAAACAAGAGAACACATTGTTAAATATGCATAATATCATTAACTATCGCTTGTAGCTTTTATCATTATCATTGTTTTATATATTATATATTATACTATCATTATCACCAGCCTTAAAACGAGCTGTTTGTATTGTTTCTCAAAAAAAGGCTTTAATATGTTAATCAAACATTTCGAATATTAGCATGAGTGGCAATTATAAACCTGGCGCTAGAGAAACTTATTCTTATTTTATTCATTTAACTCGAAAAACCCATTCAGTAGAACTTAGAATAAAGTGCTTACATTTCAGATTAAAATAGAAAAGCACTCAAATCGTTATAAAATAAAATATTTTTCAAGTCAACATTAAGAGCAATAGTTCCCAAGGGTACTACAAAAAGTATAAGAAAAAGAAAACAAACAAAGCAAACTGCCATAACCTTAAAAATCCTTTACTCACCTTCCAGAATATGCTTTACGTCTTTACGTTTTCTTTAGTAATAAGTTTTCTGTGTTCTGCTTTTCTACCTATGAACGTTCCAAAAGAGTTTAAGATAACAACACAGGTAGTTAGTTTCGACTGTGTAGCCGCAATTTGAATTTTAAAGAAATAAAAAGGAAGAGTTTTGTATAATGAAATAAAATATAACAATAAAAGAAACAATATATTTGTTGTAAGTTCCATCATCACCAATAAAATTTGCATACATTGGCATTGTGATGCAGATGAACGTAAATACATACACAAATACTTCTTTACAGAAGTATGTGTATACAAGGGAGCTGCAAGGATACACTTAAACTTGGTTACTTGAGTATTTCAAAAGATAGTCTCTTACCCATAGTGCCTCTTAAAAATAAGTACTTTTTTCTATGAACGTCATAATTGTCAACTATGTATTCGCTGTTACTTGAAAGAGTTGTTTATTTGAGATTTCTTGTTATCTTTTCCTTTCTGCCACAAAACTCAAGTTAATGAAGGGATGTATTAACTAGCAAAAGCAGTTGATCAGGAACAAACGAAATTAACATTTATGGTTGGTTAAGTTGCGTTGGTTTTTTATGTATGTATGTACATGTAAACATAAATTACCCTTCAGAAAAAATAACTAATAGAGATGCTTTTGACTTCAAACTATGTATAGTTTGATGCGTGCGCCTTGCTCAAATCCAATACTTACTGAATTCTGATTTTTTGCAAATGAAAAAATTAATATTTTTTTATTTTTCTCTTTATTAGCTTTATTAACTGATACTATCCGAGTAAAATGCATCTAAAAAAACTGAGATTTTCATTATCAATACCCTTTATTAAGTTGTTAGTTATATTTGGTTATAAACATCATCCGTTTAACCCACTGGCCTGTGTGACGTGGCCAAATCAAAGGTTTTTCTCTTGTTCTCTTTTATATACTAACGCCATCTAGTGGTGTAGCACCTAAACCAACTATCAGATTGGTATTGAAAGGCTACTATTTTTGATGTACTATTCTAAAATTGTTATCACCGTGTCATGTGTGTTTTTTGTACTTTTTTTTATTTATTTATAGCTGAAATATTTGTTTTAAGACAATTTCATTATTATAACTTTAGGCTTAAGTTCAATACTTACTAAATTTTCATTTTTTGAAAATGAAGATATAAATATTTTTTTCAGTTTTCACTTTATTTATTATTTTTTATTTACGTTCACTTTCTAAGGTAGTTTTATTGTACCATCTTCCTAAGTCTTGGTATTTGCAAAACTATGGTTAGGCTATCTCCCGTACTCTCACGCTGCGAACAAATGCTGGTGCATCTCATTTTAGCACCAAATTTAAAACATTTTTTGAAAACTTATCCGTTGCAGACCTCTAGTGTTTACACAAGCAGATATTTTATTTTACCTCTTTTTTTGTATTTAGGTTGTGTTTGTGCGTGTGTATGAATTCTTTTACTGGAGTTTTCATGTATATATCCTTAAGACATATAGAAAAGGAAAGCTATTAAGTTAGCTTTCTAAGTCAACACTTAGCTGCATTTCTATAATAAAACTGAAAGGTTTAGAAATCTATAACCTGATGAAAGGTGTTAAAAATCATTGCAATATAAGTTAAAAAAATGTTTTTTTTTGGTGCAGATATGATAAGATTCCCTCTTTTGAAGTAAAAAACTGATATTTAAACTCTTCATTTGTTCGTTTGTAGCAAAATTTATAATTGCAGCCATATTCTTCGATAGCCATTTTGGGTTTTAACAATTAAGTCTTACCTCCCTTAGGGCTATAAAAACTTAGCTGTGCTAATCAAGATTACTAAGTAGTTTCTAAAAACAAACTTCAAACTTAACTACAATTTCGTAGCTCAAGATAAAAGGGGACCTCTTACAGCAAATTGTTTGATAAAAGAAATCTATTTATTATATCTGAAATAGTTGTTCTTTGTAGAATTTTTGGAAAAGTTAGTTACAGATAGTTTTGAGTGTAAAATAATTTTTAATGAATTTTATTTTTACAGCTCAATATTAGAAAGGCATTGACAATTGTAATTTAAAGTAGTTAGAGGGTCGGGCTAACCCAACTATTACTTTTTACTTGTGTACTTTTGTAGTTTTACGCACGCTGCATCTACATATATTTGTAAGTATATTTGCACATGAATGCAAGTGTATGCACATATATGTATGTGCACTTAAATTTGAATGCAATTTAAAAACCAACATCTTATTTGGTTTTAATGCAAATATGCAAAAATTGCATATAATTTTTCTTATGCTTTTTAAATTGAGATATAAAGTGGCTTAGACTCTGTTCTTTGTATGTGTAGAGATGAGAGAGCAAGCTACTAAGTAAAAAGTCAGTGTAAATTTGTAAATCTTTATGTTTTATTTATATTTTTAAAAGGGTATATTTTTTACGAAAATGCAGAGTTTGGGTTTCGTTTGAATATCTTATTCTTACTACAAAGAAATAGGATATTAACATTGAGGCTCCTTGTTATACAGGGTGTCTGGTGGCAGACTTATATTTGCAAACTTAAACAAAAAACGTAGTATTTGACACAAAGTTTTAATAAGAGCATTAAACGATAGAATAAAAATACGGAATTTTCTTCAAAAGCATGATATCCAGATGTCTTCCGTAAAATTGAACACACTGTTGAAAATGCAGCTTTGTATCCTGTGGCACATGCTGCAGAAAGCTTGGTTGAATTAAGCTGATTTCCCGACGAATATTTCCCTGTAAAGCCACAAGAGATTAGGAACTGTCATTATTAGCATTCTGCTTTAGGTAGTACCATTGGAGGTGGATCGGGCGACCTCGGGGGCCACGGAATATCCCCAAAGCGACTGATTCGTTTTTGGGGGAAATTTTCCTGAAGCAAATTTGTCGAAGCTCTGGCTGTTTGTGCATTTGCCCCATCTTGTTGAAATTACGTGTGCAAAGCGCACGATGGAGCTCATTCAGGGGGCAGGCTTGGCAAACAAAATTTTGTAATTTACGCCTGGAGAAATTTTTCGAGAAATTTTGACAAAAATGGCGCAGTTATCTCATGCGCGGATAAGGCACACCCAACAGTTACCCTGAGGCAATGAAATAGTTTTTGATGTTTTATTCGAGGAGTGCAGGCTTTTGGAGAGCAGTAATGACAGTTCTGCTTGTTTAAGTTGCCGTTAAGTGAAAATGAGCCTCGTCGGTCCCAAAAGTGAGACTTTCAGTGCCAAAACGCTCCAACATCGTATCGCAAAAATTTTTGCGTAAATCAAAGTCACTTTCTTTCAGTTCTTGAATGATTTAAATTTGAAAAGGGATGGAATTTCAAACACTTGTCTGAAATTTTATAAACAATCGTTCTAGGAAGTCTCAGTGAGGCTAAGCTTTCACACAGTTCAAAGCTTTTGGGAGTCCTTGAAGGTCATTAGGGTCCTGGCCGTGAGACGTTCATAGCCCAAGCAGTTGCGCTGAATTTTTGCACCCACGAATCACTCTAATTTGCACTAGGTCCATCACCTATTCGCCGAATACCGAACTTTGAACAAAATTGTTGACAAGAAAGTACGTAAGAAAATAATGTCTCAAAACGTACGAGCGATGCTCATTTTTTAATAATTTTATTTGAAAATATAAATTTGCGATCAAACACCATGTATCTGTCTGACAGGCAAAAGTAAAGATGTTAAAGTACGTCTTGTTCATTATTGCAAGTATAGTTTTAGCTAAAGTGTAGAATGAATTAAAATGAAGCCCATCTTACCTTCAAAATTTAATTTTAATTAATTTAAACTGCCATATTTATTGCTTATTTGCTTGTGGTTAGTGTAAGCAGACAAGTTAAAGCAAGTCCAAATGTTATAGCTATTGCTGTACTTTAAACAAATTTTTAGTTTAGGTTGTAATAACCAAAAACTTTAAACGATGATTTCTTTTTACTTTTTTAAACTTTTCTTTAACTTTTGCTAAAGAACACATTATTAACAACTTATAATAATGTCCCTAATAAAACAAAATTGCACAGTGGTGCGGTCGTAGGTAACTAACTAGTTTAGCAAACATTAGACGTCGGTTCAACTCCGTTTTGAGGCAAGTTAATTTGCCTTAAAAATAAATTAAAAAAATTATTTTAACTAACTGACTAAAAACATTTTTTTTAATATGTGCAAAACAAAGGGTTTTCTTTTCGATGATTCATAATAGTTCTCTTAGATTTCTGTTAGACATATCGGCGACGAGTTTCGCACGACATGTCTGATAGGCTTCGTGCCAACCACTTTATACCATTCGGGGTCAGAATTCTGTTATCTGTCTGTTAGTATTCCTGCCAATTTGATGAACCATTCTGTTATCCATCTTTCAGATGCCTGTCAGTTTTGCTGGCCGGGAAGGTAACTTGGGTTTGAACATGTATGTGAATACTTATATTTATTTGTTTAAATAAAGTCAATTCAAATTTTCTTAAGAATATTTTTATATCTATATAACATATAAGATTATGTATATACATATATGCTTTTACAATATTTGTTTTGTGTTTATTAAAGTAATAAAAATTTATTCACTTTTTACCCAAAACACACACAACAAAGTATTGAATATTATTGCCTTAGAATTTCTTAAGGATTTTCTATTTTCTCATATATTTGTTGATGTGCTTGTTGCTGCTGCTTCAATTTATTTCTAATATTTTGCATTATTTAAACGTTGACATTTCAATAATCCCAACATATTTTGTATTGCAATCATATGCAATAAAATTTATTTTGTTGCTGTTGTTTAACAATTTCTTACATGAACATGTGCTTTTTCTTCTTTGTTTTCAAACCTGGGACCTGGAATATATATAAACATAAATTGTATAATAATGAAAATATTTCTGCCTTGGAACTTTTGTTATTTGAAGAGAATAAGTGAAATAAATTGTAGGAGTAAGAATATTTGTATTTGTGTTGGTGTGTATGTGTCTGTTCACATTTGTGTGGTATATTTAATATAATTTGAAAAGGGATTTAATTCCAGTATGTTTTAAAAGTTTAAATATTTAATAAATGTTAAGTCTAAAAGGATTTAGTTAAATGGAGATATAATTTTGTAAATTTTTACATCTAAGGTGTGTGCGTGTGTATGTGATTAAAAAGAAAGGACACCTAACACTAAGGAGTTAAAGTGGCGTTTAAAAATTTTTAGTTTCACACTTTTTAAGCTACAAAGATGACTCATGATAACAAAAAATATTATAATTTTTCAAACTCAAAGCCATAAGTAAGTCTTAGAAGTTATATAAGCTCCAGCCGAACTAGAAAAATTGTTCACATAATTTTTTTTTAAACTTAAAACAAAAATTAAATTCTAAAATTATTTTAAACCAGCCATTTCTATGGCACTTTATAATATTACATGTACGGATATATAAACACTAATTAAAACCATTCAAGAAGTTTATTAAATTTAACCTCGGATATGGCACAGTAGTTACTAAAGCGGTGTCTAAATATAACTGGATCTTGCCTTGGTACACTAAAATTAATGTACATGGCTAAAGTACGTCTAATTCGTACATTTTAGTTTTTGATATGTTGGACTGCAACGGAAAGAAAATATGTCTTAGACCAATAACGCAACATCCAAATATCGGTTTGCATTGAAACTAGACGCGCACTTTGTACAAGTCCTTAAGAGGCACTAAATACTGTACTGTACATGATTTCTATCATTGAGACTTAAAGCGTTGAAAGCGTTGAAAGTCGAGGATATACGGCCATGCGAGGATCTTAAGAACATTACCTTCTGACAATGTCCATACCCTATACAAGAATTTCCAAGTTCGTTTACCCTCCAGGTATGAACGGTGTGCAAAATTGTGGCACCAACATTTATACAAACGGATTCAAGATTGACTGTGAAGAAGGATCAAGGGTACAATTGCTGAACATAATTTTTCGCCGGACAAAAGTCTGTAACTGTTTAACAGACAAGATATTTTAGTCATAGATATTATTAAAATTACTATTACATGTCTGTGGTAATCAATATTTAATCAGTAATTTTCTTGATTACAAGTTATCAAATATGTTATGCTCTTGGAATGTGCTAATCATAATCTAAAAGCAACATATATATAAAAGCCCATAGTCATAATTTTCGCAAACATATTATTGTATTTTGATTCATAACAATGGTTGGCTTTTTCACCCAAAACTTGTTACAACTATAGTATGGTTGTGGTGGTCATAGTAATGACCTTCGTAGCCACATAATAAAGAAATTGTCCGTGATCATATTTCCTAGATCATACCATGTTTTTCATTGTGTGGGGGTAGCTTTTAACAACATGTGTACGGTTCGGCTGTTAAGCTGTTATCTGAGAGATAAATCAAGGCTCGTATGATTCCTTAGAGGTCCCTGGGTGGTATGTACTTAAGACATGAACTCCTTTCTGGCGACCACTTTAGTTTGATATTATTTAGCTTTTTTTCATGACATCCAAATTTGATTTTAAAGTAGGTCTCTTAAATTTTTCTAGGGAAACAAAATCGCGTTTAGGTTTTAAAAGATTTGATTCTGAAGAGTGTGTGCCGGCAAGTTATTATATTTTGTTTTGCTGCCGTTTAGGTAAACATTAGTTTTGGCAGTTAATATTTGGCAGTCTGGAAGTAGAGACATGGCAAATTTATTATGGAAAGATATTTGGTAAACAAATGTGTTTTAATCGTATAAATGTTTTATCAATAATCGATTACTGTGACGATGAAAAAGTAAAGTGAAATTTTTATGAGAAACAATATACCAACAGGATGCATTATTTATCGTGTAGTGAATGGTTTCAAAAAAAGAGGAACTGCAAGTGATAGGCATAAGCATGGACCACAACAAACTGCAAGATCGGATGAAAGCATAATTGCTGCTCAAGAAAATATTCAAAGCAATCGTTTAACCTCAAGCTTTGTTTTCAAAGAACAGTTTTTGCGACAGTTTTGCACTAGGATTTGCATTTGTTTCCAAGAGCTACTTACAGAAGACCCTTTACGCCACCGTACATGTGCCAATAGGATGTTACAGCCCGCTCATGACAACCCCGATTTTCACAAAAACATCGAAATGAGTGACGAGGCATATTTTCATTTAACTGGATATGTGAATATACGAAACAGTCTTTTAGGCAATCGAAAACCCTCAAATTATTATTCAGTCAACTTTGCATCCATTAAATAAGACAGTCTGGTGTGAAATTTAGTCAGGAGGAATCATTGAACATTACTCTTTTGGAAACGTCAAACGGCATAACGATAGCTATCAAGTGGGAGCGATATCGTGATATGATTGAAAACTTTTTAGTGTCACAACTGCATGCTTTGGGCTTAACTAACGTGACGTATCAACGAGACGGTGCCACATCGCATACAGCCAGGATTACAATCGAATTACTGCAAGACCTCTTTCCACAAAAAGATATTTCAAGAAAAGGTGATACTGATTGACCTCCAAAGTCGCCTAATTAGACTGCTTCGGACTTTTTTTGTGGGGATATCTGAAAAGGTATGTGCAAACAAACCGAAAACGCTGGAGCAACTCAAACAAAATATTCATAATGAAATTAATGAAGTACCACGTGAAATGTGTGGAAATGTAATGAAAAATATGCTCAAAAAGGCTAGCATTTGTGAGGCTAACAGAGGCGGACATTTATCTAATATTGCATTTCATACATGATTGCTAACATTAAGTAAAATATTTATCGATATTATTTCCATTTTCTTTCATTTAATCAAAAATTATAAGCAAACAGAGTAGTATACCTTGCCGGCGGACATCCTGTATTAAGAAGGTTAAAATGCAATTTTTTTAACTAAAAATTCTTAGATATATTCTTAGATTTACTTTTAAATTTTCTTTCTTCTGTCTTTAGCTATGGGTTCAGGGTTGAGTAAAACGATTTTTATAAGGTTGTGTTAAGAAGAATCATCTACGTTCCAAACAAATTTAATAAAAAAGATTTTTAAGCTAAACAGGCAAAGTATTTCCATGAAAAAATATTTGTTACTTTAAGAATGAAAAGGCTGTATTTTATTTAGTTTAAAACTCATTTTAAATGTTTTCTTAAGTCTGCCTCCGTTCTTTTCTTAATGATTTTTCTATTGTATAACTTTTCAACCAAATTGTTTGCTATCAGTGAGTGGCAATACCATTATTTCGATTTGAGTTGTGTGACCATTATACACTAACATATTAGAAAAAAACTAATATACACACACACACACACAATCAAATACAAACATTCGTTAGTTTAAGTGCGATATTCTTTAGCTTTTGAACACAATAAGGAAAATGTCTTTCTTCAGTCTATAGAGTATTATAATCGTTTTGCAAGGAAAGAAGAAGAGTCACCAGAGGTTTAACGGGGTGTGTGCTTTTGAATTGTGGTTAAAAGAGCTTTTTTTCTTCTTTAGTTTGTATCTATGATTCCTTTATTATTTTAAGTGCAAAATTGTTGTAGCTTTTTTATCCTTTTTTGTACTATCTTGACTATTGCAGTGGTAGATACTACTTATCACTTATGCATATGTGTGTGCGTGTTCTTTTTGTTAAATGTAATTTAATTTAAAGAATTTTTTGTTACTGTTTTTTGAAACATTAATGTTGCTGCTGCAACTGCATTCTCTAAAGTAAACTGGCAACAAGAAGATTTTTATCACTGCTTTGTTTATTGTTGCTGTTGTGTTACATCTTTGCAACGTTGAAAAGAATCCTTAGCTGTGGGTATTATTTTTTTTTATTTTTAAAAAAGTTTTCTTTGATGTGGCAAGATTTTTAAAGAAAAATAAACCAAATTTTAACAATATTCTAGCCGTAACTTGAGCTGCTTAACACTGTATGCAGAAGGTTTTATTTAATACAATCCTAATTTTAATAAATCATTTCTGAAATGTAAAATAAGAGTTTTTTAAGGCATATTTTTTTATATCTACTTCAGTAAAGCGGGCAAAAATTTGTTTTTGGTTAATTTAAATTTTTTGCTTTGTGTTTTATACCAAACTCTAAATGTCTTTAAGTAAATTTTTTTAATCCAAAAAAAAATCCAAAAATTAAAAATCCGGAAATTGAAGTTTCTAGTCTCGAATCTTTTTTTCATATGTTCCTGAACAAGCTTATATCTTTTGCTAAGATTCCAATCACATTTATTTGGCCAAACCTTAAAATATAAAAATCAAATTTTTTATCGTCTATAATTTGCTAAGCCTAAGACCTTTGCAAGGTATAATCAGTACGGCAGCAAAACACGATAAAAAATGCATGGAGTTGTTGTAAAAACGCTTTTAAAAATATATAAAAACGTACCCCTTTGACAGATTACAAAGGTAAACAAGTTTGAGCAATAAATTGTCAGCTATTGAAATAACACTACCATGTAAACTGATTGTACCATGCCTAATATCTGTGGTGGCTGGAACATACCGCGTTACTCCTGTGGATTATTTAATAGTCTTATTATTATTTTATAATTAACATATAAAATAGTTTTATCTGCTTTTTCGTCAACTTTTTAGAAGGTTTTATTTATACTTAAATATTTTTCTCCCAGATGGCTTTAAAAAAGAGATTATTATTGATATATTCGATCAATGGCAGCCCTTGCAATGCAATTCCACAGTAGAAGATTTTCGTTTGAACACCAATGTTTCTAACTTCAGTAGGTTAACTTTAAGGTCCTTAAACACTAGCAATTAAAATTTTTTCGTCTTTTGAACAACACAAAACATTGAAAAAAATATCTTAAAACCCTTTTTAGAGAAACTGATTTTGTTTTTATTTTCAGGTATGTATAGGTTCATCATCTAAATAAATTTATTGGCCAAATACATGGTAAGATCAGTAATATATAATATTGTCTCTTCAGTTGAAATGATTTCATATCACATTAAATAGTGCAGCAATCTAGTTTTTTCGAAATATTGGATCCAGGTGCTTTACCGATTTTCATTAATTTTAATTTTTTTTTTAGTTAGACCAAAAATTTTTAAGGCGTCAATAGAAAAAATTGGAACGATTCTTATTTTAATTTAAATATATAAACACTTTTAGGTTTTACACTCACAATAAAGACTAAGTACGCCAAAATTTTATGAAATCGGACGAAGAACAAAAAAATGGGTGGCACTTAGAAATTTCTCAGGTTCCAGGTGCCCCATTTTGCATCTTTATAGATCTGTCCCTGAGTTAATGTAGAATGCTGTACTTTAAATACACCTTTACTATGCTCATATGAAACTTTATGTATCGAAAAGCTGTGGTAATTGGCGTTTCTGTTAAAAGGCGTATTTAAAATGTAAGTTAGGTTTTGGAGGATGTTCGAACATTTGCTAGGTTGTACGTGTTTTTTAGGTTAGCGTTTATGAATAAAGGGAACAGACTTATTAAAACTGTCCCCAATTAAATGCCCTATAGTGGTGTTGGCTACTCTTTACGTCGGTCGTCTGCCATCAAAGATAAGAACGCTTAACTTTTTACCTAGTAAGGTTATACCCAAATACATATTTGTCTCCAAACTGCTATCCAGGGGGCGCTTATTGATACATTGTTTAAAACTTGTGTTAAGATTATTTTGGGGGAAGGAAAACGGTGCAATAATCTATAATAATGTTTAAAATCTCTTTTTTTTTCTGCTCTCATTTACCAGTTATTTATGTGTCATCAGCCTGTACTTTTCTAGCTCGCTGTCTGAGTGGATCGCCAAATAGAGACCGAAAAATTTTGCAATACTTGAGTCTTTGATTTCTCAATACAAAGGTAACTGGGTATGTTGCGCTGCAGCAGATAGCTAAAATCGTCTTATGGATTAAAATAACTAAATATTAAAATTAAAAAGTTATTTAAATGCCCTTAATAAAGCCGCTCAAAACTGCGTTTAGAAAAAAAGTTCATAAAAGGCAAACTGCATATCTAAATTCACATTCTAACGACATAATAACAAACATGATTAGTTTTAAATATAATTTAATATTTTTCCCAAACAGAGTATTTTGAAAAGTCCTTTCCTTTGTTTGTCTATTGAGTTTGTTACAAAATAACACAAATATTTAACAGAAACTTACACACAGACAATATGAAAAACAAAATAATAGATAAAAAATTTAATTAGAATTTTACTTTCATTCTTATTTTGCTGTATATTATCTACACGTATTGTTTAAATGAAAATTGTTATTGTTATTGTTGCTGCTAACGCTGCTGTTGTCTCTCGTTTGTTGTTAACAGACCAAACAAATGTTGTCTTAGGATGAGTTTAATGCCAATGATTTTGTGTTTGCTTTGTGTGTATGTGTGCAGAAAGTCATTCGTGTACTATAATGTGCAAGTATCCATATTGGTCGTTATGTCTCTGGTGGAATTTTGCAAAAACAAAAAACACAGTGAAACAAAGTGTGATAACAAAACACATACACACACACACACATGCATACCCAGACACCATTTATATTGGCATTATTATTATTTTATTGTTTTTTGGTGCTGTTAGATTTTCCACTTTTACATTTGTTTTGTTTCCATCATTTAATGTTGCTGTTTTGTTTACTAATTTTTTTCTCTCTCATTTTCTTTTTTTTCGTGTTGCCTTTGTATTTTACTAATATTTTAGTTTTTTATTGTTTTTTTTCATGTTTGTTCTTATTGTTGTGGCTGTTAAGCTAACAAATTAATGCAGACAATTCGCATATTATGCATAATTAACTGCTAACATTTATGTTTGCATTTTTTTCACACATACATGTATGTATGTATGAGTGCATTTTTTGCATGTGTGTATATAAAAACGTTTTAGGTATTAATACATATATGAATAACTTAACGTTAAGCAAAAAAAATGTATGCGACCAATGCTGCTATGTCTGTTGTTTGTATAATCATTTAGCAATGGAAACATACCGAGAGTTTGTTGTTTTTATTAACTTTTAACTCAAGGAACTTGACAGACTTTTTCTGTTTCATTTTGAGGGACTTCAGACAGCCAGACATTTTTGTGTCGTTGATATTTTTTTATACGCGTTGCCACAACAAGCAAAATGGAAGGTGTTCGGATTTTTTGTGCTATTTTATGTGACCCACAAACATGTTTTATTCCTTGTTCTGAAAAAAGTTGATAATATATTGATACTTTTTATTTTTAAAGTCACTTTGTTATAAAAATTTTTCTGCAATTAATTTGGTTGTTGTTTTCATTAAAAAAATCATCTACTCTGAATTTGTAATGACCTTCTAGGAGGTCTACAGAGGTGTAGTTAAAACGTTTGGCTTAAATCAGTTTTAAATGGTCGTTAACGAAATTTGATTTTAAATAATCTTTGACCTGCACCTGCAATGTTAAGGCAAACAGCTTTCATTGCATATTCAACATGGTGAAGAACTTTATTAATCTGCGAGACGACTTTGTAAAGTCCTTTCTACACCAATAACATTTTTATGTTAGCAAGCTGATTCTTACGACGTCAACCAGAAGCCTTGTACTACTTTGACAATCTGCTGAGTCAAAGCAAAAGACTAAGGGATTTTTCGACTCGAATAATCGGTTCAACCCGATTATTGTAGATATACAACCCTTGACGCATCCAGGATACAGGGACAAAATTCCCTTTCAGGCACTCTATTAAAATCAACCAACCCAGCAACAGTTAAGATTTTGTAGCATTGAACACAGAAATGGCATCAGATATTAAGACGTTACGAAAAATTAAAAAAATAATTACAATATCTTTTAGGAAATACAGTAAGAACGCTATAATAGGATGTGTCGAATCTTATACACCCTTCAAAACGTGTGAGGATTTTTCTATAAATTTTTAAAATTTTGTATAGCAGCCCCCCTTAGGGTGAGGGAGGCAGTTGGTGTTAAGGAGAGAAGGAAATTTGTGTTGCGATCAGTCCTACATTTGACTTATCCACGGCACCCTAAAAGCTGTAGAGGGGATTTATTACAATTTCCCAATCCCTATATGGGATTCCTCTTAGGCGATGGTGATAGGCTATTAGCGCTTTCTAGGAATATGTTTGGGAAGGGGAAAAAATGGGAGTTACTCTTGCTTCTCCAAGGTCAACTCTGGCGAAGTTATGGGCGTTTTTACATCATTTTGTAAATTTTGTATGGCAACCCCCTTAGGTTATGGAGGAATTGCGTAAGTAATGTGATCCATTTTATTCCTGTAAGGGCGGTTTGGCATTGCACCTGTGCAGGCCCAACCCTGGGGGCGGTTTTATGAACAAATTCTGCAGAAACATACAGAGGCATTCGTGGTTGCTGGCTAGTATCTCGGCCGATTTTTCTTGGTTTCAATAGAGAATTTTTGGAAGATATTTCTAATAGTTTAATACGACTTACTGGTCCATACGATATCGGAGGGCTTTAGAAAGTTGATTACAACCGTAACATGGACATACGGGCAGATGAACAGGCGCACATCACTAATTTGACTTCCGTATCTATACTGAGCAAGAAAATATACCTTATTGGGTCGTAGATGGATATTAAAGAAATGCAGTGGTAAACTTATAAATATGAAGGTTATAAAAATATATTTGAGGCTATTAAAATTTATTGTATTTTCAAAATTTTATTAGAGACTTTTTAATAATTTCTAAAAATCCATCTTAAATTTCTGGTACAAAAAGTTTGAACAATTATTGATAAAATTTGTTTGTCGTATTTTTTTACCTGCAAAAGTGGTTTAAATAAGACGATTGTCCACTTAAATCTCTACTCAAAGACAAAAGATCTTCAGTACCTAATCTTGGAATATTTCAACAACACGGGGACAGTCAAAAATGCTTATAAAATGTATTTTTATATTCATAAATATACATATTTGCTAAAGTGTTCAATAAAAGTAGTCGATAATATGTATATCGATGGCTTAATATGAAAATAGCGTAAATCAAATTTTTTATTGCTTTACAGGGGAAGAGAAACATTTTATAAGATTTTTAAAACTTTGCATTTAAAAAAGTTTAAATGCAACTGCTATAAAAAGAAGAAAAAACTGTTAAAATTTAAAGAGGTACAAGTTTATAATAAGTTTAACATCCGCTTGCCATAATAAGCAAAAAACGCTCCTTAAGGAATAGAGGTATTCCCTTTTAAAATTAAGCCGTCGATATGCAGTAGCTTTTATATGCCATTATATTTGATAGTTACTGTAAACTTTTACGCAATTTTAAAGTTTTAAAAAGTACAAGCAATTAAATTTGCACTCTTCACCCCCTTCTACAGCGCGTATGATTACTATTCATTATAAATTGTATGAAACTTTTAATACTCATTCGCTCCATTGACCTTTTTAAAACTCACATTTCAATGCATTAAACATTTTAACATTATTTTTTATTTTCCCTACCATTTTAAATTGATTCTTTTTTTGCTACAAAAATAATTTCAATAAATTTTCTATAATGTTGCATATAATAATTCATAAATTTTAATCAATTTTCCAATCTTTTCTTTTTTTAGTTTTCTAAGAACCATAAAAGAAAGAAAACCAAACAGGAAAAAAGTTGCGAAAAATGTAAATTCTATAAAAATTGCAACAAAAACATTTCTAAATTGTTTTCATAACAGAAAAATATATTAAAAATGCAACAAAAATATTAATACTTTAAAAAGAAAAGAGAAATGTAACGGAAAATATAATTCATTATTATTCATTGCCACAAATAAAATAGCAAAAATGTCAACATCAGCAAGTTTTGCAACAAAAGTACGCTTCCACTACCTTAAGGAGTGCAATCTTTAACTATTTTCTTAGTTTTCTTCTACAGCTGTTTTTGGAAAATGGAAGAAAATTATTGGGGTTTTTTATAAGACCTAAAAGCAACGTTTGCTAAACAGGCAGTAAATATTTCTGTATTTCATTTTTCTCTTAATTTTTATTTTTTCAAATTTTCTTAAGCACCTCATAATGCGAAATAGTGTAAATAAAGTAGAAAAGACATTTTATGACTACATTGCAGAAAATGCAAGAAAAACTTGCAAAAAATTAACAAAACAACAGAAAGTTAGAAAACACCGTTTAGGTGGGTGGGTAAAACATACTGGTATTGATAATGTTCATGCTTGTGTGGCCAACCAAACCCTTCGGCATAATAATAATGCGAACATAAATTAATGTAACAGTTTGCTGCTTATAAGTCAGCTTACCCCAGATAGGCTAACTTAACGAGGTACAAGCAAATCTTGTAACAACAATAACACTATAAAACTTTTTATTTTACAACTGCAGCAGCGGGAAAATCTTGTAGTTAGAATGCGATTGCAAAAACTTTATTATAAATTTTATTCTGTATTTAAGTGCTTCAGGAATTTGTGAGCTGGGCCATAAAAAAGCGTAAAGTTGTAAAGTTGTGGCATTAATGTTTGTTAAAAAAAGGCCTGTTTGTAATATTTAAAAATACAGGCTGAAAAGTAGAAGGTTTGAAAAACAAGTTTAGTTTGATGACACAACACTAGAGTTCACCACTTTAGTTCTGATTTTTGAAAGGACCCTAGGCTGACTGCACATTGTTTAGCTACTTTCTTAGCACTATAAAGCTTTTTTTTTATCACTTTCACGTTTGAGTATCAATCAGCATATATTTTAATTAGGCCTTCATTTTCTTTATCAAATTTTGACTGCGAGTACCTCTTCTGATGTGTAGAAATACCTTAAAGAATTTTTCGGGAATTTGTACACTGAGAAGTAAACATGAGTTAAAAAGGAAAACAAGCCAGTTTTTTAAGTATAAAGAATAAGTGAGGAGTAAATTCAAATTATTTATAACAATGTTTGAAATAATATAAAAAGGTTTTTGGTATCGTTTTTAATTCTGAGCCCCTAAGGGTAAAATAGCCAAGAGTTTTATGTTCATCTTGTTATGCTCACTTTGTAACTTCTTCACCAACAAAAAAAAGAAAAATAACTCAAACTGCTTTAAACATACCCTAAAAATATGAAAACCGTGGTTAAAATTAGGTTTTGTATACCTTGCCTTAAAAGACTTCAAAATCAATATAGATAAAGTTAGTTTAAAATTTCTTTGGTACCTTTTTACCAAAACTACATTTTTGGTACTTTTCGCCTTTTTTAATTTTTCGCTACTGACCTACACACAGGTTGAAACATAACTAAGTGTGCAAAAAAAAAAATGCTTTTTCATTTCTAATATTGTTTTGCATATTACGAGGTCAAAAGTTCGCTTGGTGGACAAAAAGTACTTTTCAAATTTTTTTGGTACTATTTTGAGTTGTTTGAAATTATGCGTCTAGAAATAAAACCATAAGGACCATGGATCCACATACAAGTGGAAAGCCAAATAAGTAGAAAAAAGTAATTTTCTACATTTTATGGTTAAGTCACATATAATCAAATACAGTGTTGCCCATAAGTTTCGTTAGAACAGCTGTTTTTTGTGGTTATGGTTATGTTAAGTATAATTGAACCTTAAGGACTATTGACCAGGGCCCGTAATATTAGTTTTAATTTTTAAAGATTTTGTTAAAAAAATTATAATTGTTTTTGTTAAAAAAATAATAATAAAGACTGAATTTCTAAATCCTCTTCTTCAAAAAAATCAGGTGGAGATGAAAAAACAAATAATTGAAAATATTTTCAACTCTTAATGCGGTCTAAATTATCGTTTCTAAGGGTCCAAATAGTTTAAAAATAAATTACTACAAAATAATATGGCAACACTGTTCCTTAAAAGCTCATATTTTAGCTAACTGCTTAACTGTCAAGGGAACTGCTTAATTGAATGCTTTTTGTAAAAGTGATGCAGGATAAACATAACCAGGGGGCAAATTATGGCATTCGATTCCAATCGAAATTTAAAAATTCTTATTAGAATTCTTTTATTAACAGCAATTACAACTCGATCGATCGAGTAGAATTTAAATTCGAATCGAATGCCGTAATTTGCCTCAAGGTTTAGCCATCTTAAAACATTATACTTGCTTGTTTATAATTAAGTTTCGGTTACAATTTTTTTAAGTTTTTTTATTATCAAAATATATTCTTAATTCAATAATAATTTTTAAAAGCAACCAAAAACTACCCCTTATAAGTTTACACCCCATTAGGCAGGAAATAGTTTAAAGTTTTCTTTATATTTATCGTCCAAAGGCAATTTAACTATTATTTAATATCAGTTATTTACTTGATTTTAAAATGATATTTTTTTCTACAATTTTATATTGTTTTCATTTAAAAATGACTCAACGACGCTAGATTTGAATCAAAGGTTTAACTTAAGTTTCCATTCATTTCACTTTAAAAATATAAAAACTTACAACTGTAGGAGAGAAAATAATAAAATTATATTGGAAAAGTGCACTCTTATATTATAGCGTGGGTTTGTTAGTGAAAAAACATTTGGCTGTCTTAGTTGCAACAAAAATGTTAAGTTTTTGCATAAACTTTACTTTTGTTGATTTGGTAGAGCATGTGCAATTGTTTGTGTTAAAATAATGGTGCTTTGATGATGTTGGTGCCGTTTAGGATAATTTTATGGTTATAAGAAAATAAATGAAAGTATGACATTATAAATTATTAAGACTTAACACTTAGCCATTTGCACTGTTTTCTTCTTGTTTTATTTTGAAAAATTTTTTTACCCAAAAGAAAAAAATTTTTAAAAAAATTTGAAAAAACAGGGACTATAAGTAATAATTACTTTAAAATTTTAAATAAGGAAAAATAGGTATAAAAAAACGTAGGAAAGTCAATTAAGTACACTACCTTGATGGTACAAATTAGACGTCTGCATGACTACACTTAAAAGCCTTTAAAATACATTCGTTTGTTTTTCAACAACATAGTGTTTTTCATTCAATGTTAAACAAACTAAATGAATGAACCCACAAGAGAAAGCAAATAAAAAACAACTGGAACCCAAAACAAAATATTACTCATACATTCATATAAATAAATACTGAATATAATGTGTGAATACTATTGTATGATTAGTGTAAAAAATTATTATTGAGCGCATTCATTTGAGTTTGCAAATTTGTCGTTATTGTTGTTGTTAAAACATTCATTAACTCGGAAAAACACCTGAATGTTTTTATAAAAAGTCTAACTGTAATGAGACTTTGCTATGTTTTTGTATTTTAAAATGAGTTTTATACACACTCAAAACGAAAACTGTAAAATGAATTTGTTCTTCTTGTATCATTGAGGGTAACACACAATACATTCTCTCTTGTGTTGTTACTGGTTTAACTTTATTTATATCCCATAGAATGAAAAATGTTTGAATGAATATTTTTTTGTTGTGTATAGGCAATCAAATAAATGTATTTATGCAGAAATAGTTTATAACAATTTAGTGAAATTGGGTAAGAACCTGAATAAAATAGAACAATATCTTATTTTGATCCAATAAAGTTTTTGTCTTTCGGTAGCCCTAATGGTACAATTTGTGTTAACCAGATGTACAAGGTAAAGAGAAATTCAAACATATAAAATGAGTAAAAACTGTTGGTTTTGAAAGTATTCCTGGGGAAAATTACGGCATTCAATTTAAATCGAAATTTTAAAATTCTTTACTTTATTAAAAGCATTGAAAACTCGATCGATCGAGGTGAATTTCTATTTAAATCAAATGCTGTAATTTGCCCCCAGGATAGTTTTTGTTTGCCTGTATAGGTCTCCATAAGTTCCAATCGAAATTAAAATTTTTTTTTTTACAATTCCTACATTAAAATAATTGACAATTTTAACGATCGAGTAATTTTTCAGCTCGAGTCGAATGCCGTAATTTGCCCTCTGATATGCGTGTTTAATACTTATTGGATCGTTTTATCAAGGGGTTTTTTCTATTTAATATACAGGGTGTCCGACGGCAAGGTATACTACTTTCTTTGTTTTTAATTTTTGACTAAATGAATGGATCTTATATTGATAAACGTTTTATTTAATGTCAGTTCAATGATTTCTTTTGATCAAATGGCACACCAAACTGTCACTTTGGATGCAAAGGTGACTAATGTATAACTTGAGGGCTTTACATTGACCAGAACCGACTATTCTGTTTGTTCACTTATCCATTCAAAGTAAAATGTGCCTCGTCACGCATTTAAATTTTTTCATTAAAATCGGGGTTGTCATGGGCGAGCTGTAGCGGCCTTTTGGCATACATATATGGGTCGGCGTAAGTGGTCTTCTGGAAAAAGTTCTTGTGTCAACTGATTCTTAAATGAAAAGAAATGAAAACCCATTTGCAAAATTGTGACATCTGGGGGCGAATTTCGGCATTTGATCTGAATTATCAACAACTCGATCGATCAAGTAAAATTTCGACTCAAATCAAATCCCGTAATTTACCCTATGATATGCGTGCTGTATACTTATTCAATCGTCTATCAAGTTTATTACCTGAAAGCGGTTTCTACAAATTTAATATATTTACATATACTTTCGATTGCTTAAGAAAGTCAGAAATAATTAAAGAATTAAGATTTTTTTAACTGAAACGTTATTTAAGAAAACAAGTTTTTTGTTTAAACGAAAATAAGTTGTAATGTTCCAACTAAATGATACTCTTTGAAAAAGTCATCATCCCCTATTGGCGATTGGTGCTCTAGTAGAGATGAGAGAACGAACGGGAGCCATTGAAAAGGCTAGCTATGAGCCGGGTGGGGGGATTCTTGTTCTCTTGAATCTCTTCTAGCCAAATAGGAAATCGTAGTACATAAATAATATTATAGACTCCCTAAAACTATAAATAAATGGACCGAAAGTTGATCAACACGAAACTAAGATGTTGTTACTAAAACCCCTATTAAGATCAACAAAAGACTGAAAAACAAAAAAAATATGCCAACCCGAAAACTGCAATTTTGATTCTCTCCTTGGTGGTAATGAAGAGAAAATGCCTCTTAACCCACCCAACCATTGATCTTGGCGGCGTTTAATTGAGTTGCAAAGATCCCACATCTAGATTACCTCATTTAATTCACATCAGTAAGAAAACATTTGGAGATTTAACTAGCCATAGTATGATTTATTAAATTAATTCAAAAGAAATTAACCATTATAAAAAAATTTTGATTGATTGAATATTCATAAATGGGTAGAAAAATTTAACTTTAACTTTTAACTAACATTATTAAAAACAATTCAAGTTCACACCTACTTACTGGTTTTAATTCAAAAAAAAATTTTAGGTTTACGAAACAATGTACCCGTGACTTAGACTAACTTATGTTATGTAGCGCACCAAGAAACAAAAGTAAATAACACAAGAGGAAAAAAAATCAACTTCTTAGATATTCAAAAACAAAATCATATTAAAAAAAAAGGTTTAAAAATATTTACTTGTTGTTTCTCAGTGATTTAAGAGAATCACAAAAAAAAATAACGAAGACAATCCAAAGAGATCATCCGTATTAATGTTGTACAAATATTAATGTTTTAAGACTCACCAATAAACATGTTGACAAGCGCAGCTGTTGATGAGGCCTCTTCAATTGCTGGTGTACAGGTTGGTGCTAATAGGGTTAATCTTGCTGTTATCTATTTTTTGGTTTTGTTATAATTACAGAAAGCGCCATATGGGTGTTTCCATAAAAACTTATAATTAACCTAAACTAACTAAAAAAACAGAAAAAAAACACAGAATTTTAATAGCTTTGACTAAAATTACTAAATTTAAACTTCATTGTGTATTTTGCGGATTTCTAATTAGAATGCAATAAAATTTTAACGCAGTCTTAAAATGACCATTAGGCAAGTTTTTGTTAAATTAATTTTCTGAATTTGGTATTTTTTAATATTTATTCAGCACTGATTTGATTATTTCATATTATAGAGTAGTGACAAGCAAATTTAATTGATTAAGCCGCATTTATAAGCACCATGAACTTTAATTTTAGTTTAACATCAACAAAATACACATAATAGTTAAGTTTTTTCTCTGCTTCTAGATTTATACTGACCAAATTATAAATATATTTTTCTTGAAATTAATACATAGATTTAGTTTAAAATTTTGCTTGCCGAATTCCTCGTTTTTCCACTACACTTTTGAGGTTTTGGTTGCTTTACTTTCTTCAGGTGATCGTGAAGTTTCTTAAGATACTAAGTCATCTAACGTGATTTTAACGCTACGGGGTGAAACGTATGTAAATTTGGATACCGTAGTCAGCTCAGCCACTAGTTTTTGTTGCAGTTCTTGTAATTGCTGGTTCGTATTGATTTAATTTCTAATTAGTTAATTTTGTGTTTTTTCCTTGTTTTCTCTTTTTTTTTCTTCTTTTTGTTAAATATACCTTTGCTGAGATTTTTGGTTTCTTTATTAAATCTATTAATACGAATTTACAAGAACCGTGGTGGCAGTAAGATTAAGTCCACTTGATTTTTTTCCTGATTTTTGCTAATTTTAGAGTTACTAAGATCTTGTGGAGAGTAGAGGGACGGTCTATTGAAAAAGTACAGCTTTGGTGCACTACTGCCTGTAATCCAAATTCAACAAAAATAAGGAAATTTATCTTGGAGCGCTAAAGCTCCCGTCAAAACACAATAATGTGCAGCTTTTATATAGTTTTTCTTATGGAATCTATTCAACAAAGAAAACATGTAATTGAAATAAAAACTTGACCGATAGGCATCTAAATATGTTCACTTTAATAATTAATTTAATTTCCCTTACCTTTTCTGTTGTT
The DNA here is from genome assembly GCA_963583895.1 of Melanophora roralis. NCBI lineage: Eukaryota > Metazoa > Arthropoda > Insecta > Diptera > Rhinophoridae > Melanophora > Melanophora roralis. The sequence continues at coordinate 78,237,860 of OY757189.1, forward strand.
CTGATTAAAATTAATTCCGGATGAGGGATGAAGATTTATAAAAAAAATTATTGCAAAACCTTTTTAAGGCTTTATATTATATTACACGATAAAAGAATATTACTAACTAAAAAAAATATCTTTTTATTTATACACTGCTGATTAAATTGTTTTGATGTGTTCTCTTCGACCGCCGTGTTAAAAAGAATTTTTCAGTTAAGGGTTTTGTTCTACCAAGCTTCGGTTTATATCTTTTTCAGCCATAATTCGGCGATTTAACGAAACTTCCACGCGGTCAACCATGATTTGCAAAAAATGCGTTAATAAACTAGAGACAACTAGAGTCAAAAATTACGTCAGCGATCTGTAGCTACTTAAATATTGCCACTTTGTAATGTTACAGACGAGGCCAAAATATGAATACAGACAAAAATCGTTATGTTATGGGTGGTGGTTAATGCATAAACAATTTTTGTAAAGTTTTTTATTAAAAAAAAATCTGCTAAAGAAAAAAATATGACTAATAAATACAATAAAAATATTTTTATTTAGTTTTTGCGTCCTTTATGTTACAACAAAAAAAATCCTGCATTACAAAGTGCATCTAAATTTTATGATGAATTCGGCCTTTTTTATTTTTCATCGCCTTTTAAAACTCAAAAGCAATTTTTTCCTATATCCCTTATAACATACATATGTATGTATGTATGCCTTAAGTCATATAAGTACTTTCATATCCACTCATCCCCTATTACTTCCAAATCAAATATTATAAAAATAGGTTGTTAATATGCATGACCATATGCCATTTTGTCTATTTTTATTTGGAAGGACACTCTTCAACTACTGTAACAGCTTTTAACAATACGGAGGTATATTAAAATATCTTTTGGTATTTATACGAAATAAGAATGTCCTTTACAGTGGCCAACTGCTTGTACGAATATTTGAATGCAAAACAAAAGGTTTTGTGTGTCTAATATTTCTAAGTTAAACCCCCCCCCCCCCCCCTCTCCCCTCCCATGAAGAGATTCACATATAAAATCTTATTTGAAAAACAGCAGTCTAAGAAACTAAAGTCAAAAGTTATGGTTATGTGTTACTTATGTATATTAAACAAATTTGCTTAAGCAGTTGAATTATGTGAAAGTTGGCATAACTTCTTTGGCATAATTTTGGGGAGTTTATTTTAAGTTAACGGCCGGCTGTCAATATGCGTTTGATGCATTGCTCTTTTGTGTAAGACAGTATGTTTTTAGGAAAATTTATTTTTCATATATTTGGTTTCTTGTATTATATTACGCTCAATGAATTTTATGGATTTCTTTTATTCTGTTAACTTCCTTAAAGAGGGATATAAAATCTCTATAAAACACATATTTATCTCTCTTTGAATTTGTAAGTGGATAATGTGTCATGAATATTTTGGGTGCCTTTGAGGGTGGATATGTTAAAAAATCATACAAATTTAGAGATCTCTTTTTGTTAACTGAAATACATACTTCTTTTAATATAAGGGTCAGTTCAAAAAAAAATTAAAACAAATTAAGCTTAACCAAATCTTTAAAAATTTTTAAAAATTAAAAAAAATGTTAAGTTTGATAAAAACGATTTAATTTGCAGCAAGAAGCTATAGTTTATAAATAAGAATAGTCCTTCTCTTTCAATAGTTTTAAAATATTTTTTTATTTTCTAATAAGAAAATCACAAACCATTTGTCGGGAGTCATATAAAACAGCATCATCTAGCGCACAGTTTAAAGTTAAGATAATATTTTTTAGACAAATTATTCATTATGACAATTGGGCATGGGTCTAAGAAGGCCCTTTATTGCAAAACCACCACTGCGTAATCTGCGGGGATCACGGACAAGAAATAACAAGGAAAAACTTTTCACTCCCAACACGTACTGGTATGATTTTTACTTTCAATTCTAAAAAAGTCCCTCAAATTGATAAAATCGGTAACAAATTACTTCTAAAGTCATATTATGGCTTCAATACTTTCCGCCAATGTGATAAGTTGCTTAAGTGAAAATTGCTAAGCCTGGAAAAGAGCCTTTAAGGTATTATAGGCCTATAAGCTTTCCAACCGATTTTCCGATTTTAAATGATAACGACCCAACCACCAATTGGTTTAAGACGAAAATACAGTACCTTTGAATATACCCACAGGCTGGCACTGGTAATCAAAAAAGCATTTGAGAAGAAAATTTTGCTTTGCGCTATTTATAGATATTTCTCAAGTATTCAATAAAGTAGCGAATAAATACATTTTAAGCAAACTAAAGGTTAACTTGCCTGTGAATCTCTGTATGTTTTGAAAAAATTATGTAACCAGCCCACAGTTAAGGATCTAAGAAGGGGACCGCTTCAGTTCTCCTCAACCAATTGGGGCTGGCATACCTTAAGATAGTATTTTTTGACCAATTCTGTACCTGCTATACACACCAGACATGCCAACCGCTAGTAAAGTACATACATGGGGTATTAAAATAAATGAACAGAAAAGCACCCACGTTACTTTTATTTTACGCAAGGAAACGTACCTTTCAATTCTTATTAATAGCAAAAAAGTGCCTCAACGAATTGAGACGAAATATCTTGGAAATCACCTAAATCATCGCCTTAGAACACCCCAAATTCACTAGCTGATTGTTAAAACTCTATTGTTCGTTTCAATTGTAAACTTAAGCCCTACAACTCAGTTTTAAAACCAATTTTGTGCTACGGGACACAATTATAGGGCATTACCTTCCCCAGCTAACATAAAGAAAATTTAACGTCGTCAAAACAAAATCCTAAGAGTGATAACTAGTGCAGGAAGGACACTTAAAACAGTAACATCTACAAGGATCCATGCTTTACTAGCTAAGTGCGAAGTCTAAAACCTTGTGCATAAATACAGGGTGTCTGGTGACAGATTTATAGTTTCAAACTTAAATAATAAAAAGGGAAAACATTGAGACAAAGTTTTATAAAGAGCATTGATAGAATGTCATTCAGATGTCTTCCGTAAAGTTGAATACACTGTTCAAAGCGAAAACTTGTGCTATGCGCCACAATAGATTGGGGATTGTATTTACTAACCCTCTCTTTGAGGTAGTCCTATAAGAAAAATTGATGGAGGCTAGCTCGGGCAGCCTCGGTGGCCATGGGATGTCCACAAAGTGACTGGATAAGGCACACCACACAGTTACCCTGGGACAATGCAATGGTTTTTGATATTTTAACGAGGGTTGCGGGATTTTAAAGACCAGTAACGGCACTTTTGCTTGACGAAGTGACCATTTAAGTGAACATGAACATCTTCGCTCCAAAAAATTGGACTTACAGTGCAAAAACACTCAAACATCGTTTCAAAAAAATTTTTGCTTAATCAAAGCTACTTTCTTTCAGTTCTTGAATAATTTAAATTAAAAACGGATGGAACTTCAGATTTTTTTTTTAAATATTTATAGCCGAAGCAGCTGCACGGAATCTGCACCCATGAACGAATGAAATTTACACCCGGTCCATCCCATACTCGCCGAATACCGAACTTTGAACAAAACGTTCGACGAGCAATTACTTAAGCTATTACTCTCCACAGCTAATATGCGATGCTTACTCGACTACTTCGACATCAGGACTAACAAATCCGCACAATCGATGATGCATACATACGGTGCCACCTTCTTTTCGCACTGTTTATTGCGTTTTTAAATAATCATATTTGAAAATATACATTTGCCACCAAACACCCTGTATTAAAATAAGGATGTTTTTCCAATCCAAATTCACTCGCTCGAAACATCTTACAACATATCGGGCACAATCTTTTGAAGCAGAAGGATAATGTTTTCCTTAGATGAAATCACCCAAATTAAATAAGTTTTGTTTGAGAACATAAATTGTAGTCTGGCACTGGCTGGACATATATTAAACATTTAGTTTTAATATTTAAATACTTATTTTTAGTTTACAGAAGTAAAGATTTAACAAAAAAGTAAACATGTTATAAAAAAATTTTTTTTAATACAAGAAAATTGTTTAAAAACCAAACTTAATTATAATTAAAAAGAAAAAAAAAATTGGTTATACAGCACATAGGTAATTTAACAATTTTTTAAAATGAATAGTTACTATAACAGTAGTTTAAAACTGTTTTTAATTTACTATTTTTGCTTTCATTGTTGACAACAAATGTTGTTTAATTTAATATTAAGTCATCATAATACTAACAATGTTTTGTCTAAAAATTTTTCCCCAAAACAATTATGATTGAAATAACACATAACAAAACTTTGTCAAATTTCTGCAATTGAAAATGTCAATGCAAAAATTGCCAAAATAGACAAATTTTAAGTGATAAAAGCAATTTGTATCATCATTTACAAATTTACTGCATACATACACAGAAAAAAAAAAATTACGACAAAGTAATTGTCATATTAGCACCCAAATTTTAAATGAATTTATTTGATTGCTAGATTGGCACTAACAACCAAAATTGTAAATAAAATAAATAATTTAATGCTAGTCGTTGTAAATTTATATTTGAAAATTGTAAAAAAGCTTTAGAGAAATTTTTAAAATACATTCAATATAACTGGCTAAACAAATATTAAAAACAAAAATAATAATTTTTTGTTATTACCTGATATCTATTGTCATTTTGTTCTGTGTACCCACACAAATATTTTAAATGCAAAACACGAACGTGTAGAAAACTATTAGATAAATGTAGTAGTAAAAACAAATGATCTTCTCTAAGGTATGAAAGTAAATAAAACAGAACACAGTGGGCATAATATAAGAAAAAATCTTAGAAAAAATTTTTTATTAAAAAACAAATAAGAGCGCTATATTCGGCTGTGCCGAATCTTATATACCCTTCACATTGGTCTTTAAATATACCCAGCCGAGTAATTTTCTACTGCAAATAATATAATAAAAAACCTTGTGCGAGTTTTAAAGTCCATAGAAAAATATACAAAATTTTAACGTTCGTATGAATAATAGAAATAGTTGTGGAACGAGGTCGACAGTAATGCAAGTTTTTGACATTATTTCTATTAAAAGGTTAATAAAAGTTGTTAAATGTTATGGGACGTTCTAGTATCCCTGCTCCTCTCCAACTTTTTCTCCTAAATGTATGTATGTTGTTATAGTTTGCGAGATATAGGGTTTTGAAAATTTAATAAAAATCGTTAAAAAATTGTATGGGAGCTACCCCTTTTTTTGCCCCCACTCAAAAAATTTTTCCTTTAAAGCGTAGGCCTTGTTGCCCAATTACTTTTTGTAAAACATTTGATTTCGATATCTGTTATAGTTTCCGAAGTATAAAGTATCGAAAATTTCATACAAATCGTTAATTTGTATGGGAGATACCCCTTTTTCTGCCCCCACTCAAAAAATTTCTTCTTCAAAGTGTAGGCCTTGTTGTCCAATTACCTTTTGTGGAACATTTGATGTGGATATCTGTTATAGTTTCCGAAGTATAAAGTATCGAAAATTTCATACAAATCGTTAATTTGTATGAGAGTTACCCCTTGTTTTGCCCCCACTCAAAAAATTTTTCTTTAAGGTGTACCTTTGTTGTCCAATTACTTTTTGTGGAACATTTGATTTCGATATCTATTTTAGTTTCCGAGATATAGCGCATAAAATATTTCACCAAATTTGTGCAATTGTAGGAAAACTACCACTTCCCCTAAACCTATCTGAAAAAAATTTTTCTATTAATTTGGTGCCTACACTAAGAGTAGCCATGCTAAATTTTGTGGTAAGAACGACTATACTTACTGAGATATATAGGGATATATGCACGGATTTTGTCCTAAAAAAATGGGTTGTTTTGAGCTCTCGCTTATATCTCGGTCAATTGTGAACCGATTTTGCTGATTTTAAATAGCGATTGTTAGCGGGATATTTGTGATCGTTTGACACCATTAACTGGTCTGTATCTTTTTATTTGACTCCGGAAACTTGATTTCAACAGACGGACAGACGGACAGACGGACAGACGGACAACGCTAAATCGGCTTCCCTATCTATAAGGATCCAGAATATATATACTTTATGGGGTCGCAAATGAATAATAAAGAAATTACAAACGGAATGACAAACTGATATATACCCTTATCACTATGTGAAGGGTATAATTAACAATGATGGTGAGCACTTATGATTGCAAGGATAAAATTTAACAAATGTTAACTAATTCCAAAAACTGTGTTTTTTACAAATTTTTTATGATTTGCTTTTTAAGCACTCAGTCCCAAACGGCAAACCCAACTTTTAGGTAATTTGGAAAAAAGCATTTCTCATCAATTTTCTTAATTTTGAAGAAGTAGATATGTCATCTCAATAGGAAAGAGCAAACGTGTACAAGGGTCACAGCTAAACAACTAAGTTAGATGTTGCATTCGAAACTTATGCTTATAATTATCGTTTAAAAATCAGACCTTTAGAATAACCTCAATATTATATTAAAAGACCAATAATGTTACAGCCAAAAATAAAATAATTCATTTATAGCCTGTTTCACGATGTCGAAAGAATGCTTTCGTTCGCATTCTAGGCGAAAGAAAACTTATTTGGGTTTCAGCAAAGTATACTTAAAGCGAACGTTTACTCGAAAGACAAGTCGAACAAAAACGTAAGCGTTTTCATACAAAATTAGGTTTCCCTATGTCGAACGCCAGCTAAATATGCGAACGTAAATGTCAAAATCAGTCACTTGGAATTTTGCTTTCGAGTGGCATAAAAGTTTGTAGTTTTTAATGTAAATTAAAGTCCAATCTGTATTTAAATGCCACAAGATTAAAGTAAAATATGTTCTCAAGGGTTATTGATTAAAATATCATATTGTTTAAAGCAAAAATTAAACAAACTTTGGTTTTTAAAAAAAATCTACAATAATTTTTTAAATTTTAATTATGAATTGTTTTCAGTGATGTCAATTATGCCGAATTTTTAACTAATTTAAAGCCACTTGTAGGAGTAAATAAACAAAAATTGCAAATTACCATTAAATTTAACAAAAAATTAACTGATTGAATCTCTTTTCTTGTATTTTTGTTTCCTGATTATCTGGTGTGAATGTTGCTGGCGCGCTTAATACATATTCATAAAGTACCGTTAGAAACACACGATTGTAAACTGATGTTGTGCATATATGATCTCAAGATAATCTGAAAAATTATTTTGATAATGTTTACATTGCACTTTCATTTTATTGTTCTTATTAAATATATTATTTTCCCCTTTTTTAAAATCAACCAAAAATCAATGCACTTCTTAATTTGGAATTTTACAGAATTTTACGCTTATAAAACTAAATATTTATATTTTATAAATGAATCAAAACCATAAAAAATTATAGGCTAAATGAATGACAAATTCTTTCTATATGTCGTCATTATTGCATAGCTATGTGTATATTTTGTAAATACATATGTTTAAAAAAACAATGATATAAAATTCTGGATATAAATACATAAAAAATTAAAAAAAATACTTCTTTGATTATAAAAACAAAACATATCAAAAGATATTGGTTGTCTTAAAAATATTTATTTAAAAATATGCAAAATTAATCTTATGTTGTTATAGATTGATTTACCTTAAGTAGGAAATGCAGGATTCATCTTTGTTGAATCCTATTATACTTAACCCTAGAGTACGAATGATCGACTATTCGACGAGTACCGCTCACACTTTTCTAACTTACTTTTAAATGAGCATGTGTAACATTCTCAAATTTTGTGTGCTGTTAGTGGGTGATATACATTTGCTGTGAGTAGTCGTGTTTTTTAATACGCTTTGCTGGAACATTGCTTTTTTTTGTTTTGTACTCGTCGAATCGTCGAAGGTTAGTACTAACGTGTATAACGTGCCAACGCTGATAAGCAAAACAAGAGCACATATTTCAAATATTGTCACTCCAAATAATAGCGACAACAATGACCAACTGACTAGAAAAGACAAAAAAAAAAACAAACGAAGTATGTGCAGATCATGCCCTTACCAAAAACGCCGGATGACAAAGTCAAAGTGTGATAAATGCGAAAAACCAATCTGCGGAGAGCACAAAGTTGAGCTTTGTGACTCTTGCTCAAAGTGATATTTAAAACTTTTTATTTACTATTATTTTTTAAGCATAGAATGTGTTTTTTGAGTTTTTACTCTTTTTTTGATTTTTTAGTTTTACACACTATAATTTTTCGTTCCTTTTTTTATGATCTCAAAAATATTTGCAACATACAATGAAGTATAACAAATATTAAATAAATTGTTTTCTTATATGAATTAAACTAAACGAGTTCTTTATATAGACTTATAAGGAGCCAAAATGATTAATTACATTTATTGAGAAAGTATATTTGGTTTTAAGCCATAGTTATAGGCCGTTAAATAATACATCGTCGAATCGACGATCATTCGTTACAACGTACAAAAAATATGGTTCGTACTCTAGGGTTAAGAAAGAAGTCCCCTTAATAATAAATTTTTTCTATTAAGTAATAAGTTTCTAAAAAAAGTAAGTACTGACTGCGACATTTTTGTAGCTAAGCCATGGTAATAATATCCCAAAAACCTAGGACTTGTTAATATTATCTTATGTTAATTTTAACATTAAAAAATTTACACATTATTAAAAATGATTTTTTCCCTGTCTCTTAGTGCTTTACAATTTAAGAATGCTAGCATCACTGCTTTATGTATTAAAACTTGACTAATTATGAAAGTAAGTGCCTACCTTTGGGAGGCAAAAAAAATTTGTTACGTAAATAGACACTATAACAAAACTTATAGCAAAACAAACAAATTAATAATTTTAATCCACACCTTAAAGGGGAAAACAAATTTTTTGATTTAAATAGATTTGAAGTATTAATTTTAATAAAAATTTCGTTAAATGAACCTATTGCAAATTCAAAATCATTTATGCATATGCCCCAAAGTATGTAAGCATTTTATTATTTTTATTTTTCTCTGTCGCAAACAAGCCCGTAAGTAAAGGCGAACGAAAGCTGTCGAAATAGTGAAACCCAAATTTACTCGAAAGTGAGTGACTAGCTTTCTTTCGTATAGGTTTTCGTTCGACATCGTGAAACAGGGTATTAGTTTATTCGTGTCAAGGGGAACACTTGTACAGGGTGTTTCGTGCAAATTTATATTTTTAAAAAACATTGTTTCACAAAGTAATAAACGATACAGAGAAAGGGTGATGCCGTTGGAATTATTGATTGTGCGGATTTGTCAGTCACGATATCACAGTGGTCGAGTAAGCAGCGCACGTTAGCTGTGGAGACATTTTTTAAGATTGATGATTCTTACGCAATTACTCGTCGGTAATTTTGTTCAAAGTTTGGTATTCAGATAATACGTAATGTAATGAGTGTTAATTTAATTCGTTCGTTGGCGCAGAGATGCCGTGCAACTGCTTCGGCTATGAATTTTTCAAATCCTAGTCGATCTTCAAGGACTCCTAAAAACACTAAACTGGTTGAAAGCAGTTTACGTGAAAATCCGTGATTTTCAATGCAAAAAAGAGCAGCCTCACTAGGACTTCCAAGGGAAATTTTTTATGAAATTTTAAAAAAGGATCTGAAAAAAAATTGACTTTGATTTACGCCAAAAGTTTTCTGAGAACATTTTGTTAGACCATTTTCGCACTGTGAATCGCATCTTTGGAGCGACGAGGCTAATTTTTACTTGAGCGTCAAGAAGCAAAACTGCCTTTACTGGTCCTGCAACCCTCGATTAAAGCATCAAAACCATTGCATTTTCTCAGGGTAACTGTTTGGTGTGCCTTGTCCACGCGTGAGATAATTGGAAATGGAAATTTCTCGAGGCCAGGCGACAAATGGCAACTGTGAAAATTATCGAAACATAATTATAAAATTGCTTTTGCCAAATCCGTGAGTTCGTAAATTGTTATCTTCGCACACGTGGTTTCAACAGAATATGGCCACTGCACACACATCCAGAGCTTCGATAAATTTGCTTCGGGAAAATTTCCTCCAAAAACTGACTGGTCGCTTTGGAACTTAAGTAGGCAAAATATCTGGCTTATGATCATATTTCTAGGGTCAGGCATAAAATTTTGAGGAAGCTGAAATAGTTTAACCTGGTTTTTAATTGGCCCTAGCGATGTGTAAATATCCATTAGTATATTTGGATGAGACCTACCCTATAGGCGTACCGAACGTCTCGTCAACTGTGTGGCAAACTGCCCTATTATAGGCCCAGCGCCATTTTGCGATATTTTTCGGGGTTGCGCTCATTGAAAATTTGATGCTCTAAGGGACGATGATTTTTTTTACCCACTGGAGTAAAGCCCTCGGTAACTCCAGGCCTAGAAAATTTCAACTTTATTTAGAGGCAACTTTGTCTCTTAAGAGAAAAATTCTAAGGGTTCTTACCAGTTATCTATCCGGCAACTGCAATATCATATAACACCTGCATAACAGGCCCCTGCACGGCAGACACATTAACGTGTGGTTGGTTTTTAATGGAGGATGAGTCCTCGGAACATGTACTCTTCTGTGAATGAACGACACTCTACGGCAAAACAGTGCGCTTTCAGCGGCAGGTTTGCTACAAAAGCCGACGTTTTGAATTTTTCGCCGCTCGAGCCGTTGGAAATTTAGGAGGCTGCACCAAATACATATCTTTGGCAGCGGTGCATTGTATCAATTGTGTTTTTAAGATAAGGTAATAAGATCTACAATCTTGTTCTTTTTCTTAGATATCTAAACTTTCGTTCAGCTGAATGGAGAGGATTTAAGTAGAGATAATGCTTTACCTTAATCCAGTTCTGGTCTGCAAAAGGGGCAAGATTTAACTAGTTATTAAAAAAAAAATTTTGGTTGGAAAGAAATTAAATTTTTTTGAAGCTTGACCAGAATGGAAAACATTCCCTATAAAGACAATAGAAAGAGGTTATATATAGCGCCCCCTTTATGATGTTTATGGTATTCTTTGACATTCTGCATATTTAAACTTATCTAGATCCAAAAAATTGGCGAATAGATGAAGGACCAAACTTTTTTATAAATATCATTCAAAAAACATAACGAGCCCACTGTGTATTTTGTCTATGAATGCGAGATTTTTTGTCTACAGTTTGGTAAATTGTTTTTAAATTGATACATTTAATCGTATTAATATCCAAATTGAAATTACTTTTTCTGACAATTTTAGAGCAGAGTGTCACACACGAAAGTTTGACACAAACAATAAAAAGGTAAAAATTCATATAACTGCAACAACAGTTGTTAATGCAACTCACAACAACAAAAATAGAAAAAAAATGTCTTTCTTTCATGCAATGATTTGTTACGTTTATCTATCAAATGGTTTAAAAATGTATGACTGTGTCAGTGTCTCTTCTACCTCTATTAAAGTGCGTAGTTTTGTACATATCTGTAAGTAACTGACTGTTTATTAACACGACTTAGTGTAAATTTATTCCTTATTTATTCCATTACGTGTTAAGTTTAAAAGTATGAATATTTTATTACTTTAACTTCTTATGTTTTTCCGCTTGGCTAATTACCTACGACCGATTGTCGCACAATTTTATGAACTTTACACCAAAAGTGAATTTCAATGGAAGGTTTGATTAGTCTAAAACCAATCTAACCAAAATTTAATAAAGGGTGTCTGGTGGCAAATTTATATTTTTAAATACGATTATTTCAAAAATTAATAAACGGTGCAGAGGAAGGGGGGGCGCCGTCGGACCTATTAGTTGTGCTAATTTGTCAGTCACGATGTCGCAGTGGTCGAGTGAGTATCGCACGTTACCTGTGGAGACCGTTTTTAAGAATAATGTTTTTACGTAATTGCTCGTTGACAATTTTGTTAAAAGTTCGGTATCTGGCAAAAACGTGATAGATTAAGTAGAAACCTAAGTAGTTTCAAAGATTTCGCGCAACTGCTTCGGCTATAAATATCCCATGACGAGGGTTTAGTCGATGTTCAAGGACTCCCAAAAACATTTCACTGGCTGAAAGCAGTTTACGAGAAAATCCGCGACTTTCATTCCTGACAGGACCAGCCTCTCTGTGAATTCCAAGAGCCATTACCTATAAAATTTTATAAAGGGATCTGATTTCCATTCTTTTAAATCTCAAGTTTTTTAAGAACTGAAAGAGAGTGATTTAGATTTACACAAAACTTTTGTGAAACAATGTTGGAGCATTTTCGCACTATTAGTCAGATTTTTATCAGCGAGGAGGCTCTTTTTCACTTCAGCGGCCACGTCAACTAGCAAAACTGCCGATACTGGTCTCCAAAAATCCTCAGTCCTCAACTGAAACATCAAACACCATTGCATTACCCCAGGGTAAATGTTTGGTATGCCTTATCCACGCATGAGATAATTGGACCATCTTTTTCGAAAATATTTGAGGCCAGGCGGCGAATCTCAACGGTAAAAATTATCGATTCCGATTACGGAATTCTTTTTACCAAATCTGCGAGCTCATCTATCGTTATCTTCACACATATGGTTTCAACAGAATGGGGCGATTGCACACACAGCCAGAGTTTCGATTAGTTTTTTTTTCGGGAAAGTTTTTTCCAAAAACTGAGCAGTCGCTTCGGGAACATCCTATGGCCAACGCCCGAACTAACTCCGACAATCCTCAATCTTTTGTGGCTTTAAAGGAAAATATACGTCGAAAAATTAGCCAGCCCCTATTGGTTATATACAAGTTGAGTGGTTTTCCCTTTTAGATCTTACATTGGCAGCTGGCTGTGTTACTTTTCCAAAAGGATATGGGTATTTAACGCTGTAGTTCATCAAAAGCTTAAGAGATATGAATTTAGAGTCCTTAAAGGATAATTTTATAGCTTTCGCTGTCACTTAAAGATTAATATATTAAAAAATATTAGAGCAATTTAAAGATAGTGGACTCCACCTTTGAATGATCCCTTCCAGACTATGCAATCACCTTTCTCAAGGAAACTTTCTATATTGACGAGAGGTATTCAGGCTCTTTAAATAATGCTGATAAAAATTCTTCAAATTATTTGTACATTCTTTTAGCTTAGTTTTAAAAGGAGGCGGTCTGTTTATTTTGCCTTTTCCCTTTTGTTTTCTCAGGCCTAATCTCTTTCCCATCTGTGGAAAACTCTCAGTTGTATTTGGCCTGGTAGCAAGTGGAAGCACCACAATCAGCGGATTTTTTGATATGATCATTTAGCCAACTAAACAGTTATCCATTCTTTTAGATTTATAAACGGCAGATTTTCCAAACATGTTTTTTTCATATTTTTATTACTGAATCTTCGCTAATGCGAACTAACAATGAGTATTCAAATCTTAAAACTATGTAAGTGATATTAGTTCAGTCAGTACCAGACCAAAAGTTAAATTCTCATAAGAAAGTTAATTAATTTAAATAGTTTCATCTAAGTGCAATAGTAACCCTCCTTTCCGGACGGGTGTGTTTTGAGCGAGTGGATTTGGATGTGCTTCCAGCTTATTTAAATACTTGTCCACATAGTTCGGGATTTCGCATTTAACTAGTGGAACTTGTATATCCTTGTGTATGTTGCTGTTTTCAATATACCAAGGAGCACCACTTATCATGCTTAGGTTTTTGTTGTGACGGCGTTGAATTGTTTCTATGTTCGATGCGGAAGCAGTGCCCCATAATTTGATACCGTAGCACCAAATTAGTTTCAAAATCGATTTGTAGAGTAGAAGTTTACAATCAAGACGAAGCACAGAGTTTCTGCCAATTAGCCAATGGATTTGTGTACCTTTAAGTTTCGCATCTATATGGGTCTTCTATGTAAGGCGGCGGCTCAGGTAAATGCCAAAGATTACGTGGGTACACTTTTGGTCATTAATATTTATTCCCCATAATTTTGCCCATTTCTCTACTTGGGTTACGAGTTGTTGCAATTGGCACGAAGCCTCTTTAGGGTCTTTATGAATACTGAGAAAAGCAGTATATTCAGCAAATGTAGACGTGTGCGTAAAACTATTTGTTGGCATATCTGCTGTGTAAAGCAAGTACAGAACTGGACCTAGTATACTCCTTAAGGTACACCAGCTCCTATTGGTAAATAAGAACTTATTTGGTCTCCCTCTTTGATCATAAATTGTCAACCGGCTATGTATTTTTCTAATAGGTTGAAAATAGTAGCTGGAAGGTTGAGCTTTAGTTTGTTTAACAGGCCTTCGTGCCATACTTTATCGAAAGCTTGAGAGACATCAGTAAAAAGCGCGGAGCAGTACTTCGTTTCCTCAAAGGTTTTTTTTATAACCCACAGCAGTCTGTGAGTTTGTTCGAATTTGCTGTGTTGACTTCTAAAGTCAAATTGGTGATCTGGAACGCAGTTGTGTTAATTCAAGATCGGATTCAGCTTGTTTTTAAGCAACTTTTTAAACAGTTTTGACAAAGTTGGTAACAAACTTATAGGCCTATAAGACTCCACCTTCGAAGGATGTTAACCATGCTTAGAAATCATTCTTTACTAAGGCAGCTTTCCATATTGGTGGGAAATGTTCAAGCCGTAATATGGCATTAAAAATAAAAACATATATTTTTTTTATTTGAACCAACTAAGCCTTTAAAGAAAAAAATCCCTAGTTGCGATTAAGTGGTTTAAAGTAGAGCCTTGAACCTCAAATTGTTTCGATAATATAAATTTTATTCTGACGAAATTAGTGATGACTTAAAATTTAATGTAATCATTTGGTCAATAATAAATTTCTTTTCTTAAAAAGGTTAACATCTATTTAAGATACGGAAAAATGCAAAATAAGACCTTCAGAGCTTTTAACCTAGAGCATTCATTTCGCACGCTTAGCGTCATAACTGCCAGCCTTGTTTAAGCGGTGACCTAAAGATTAATTAAATTTTTTTTACAATTCTTTCGTAGTTGGAAAATAGCCCGACGCAATGTTAAGGTTCAAAAAAAATGCGTTATTACAGACAATTGAGCCTTGGATATGGTCCTTAGAGAGAGCAGGCATTTAACAGTGTTTGATTGTCGTTGTGATAATTAAAGGCCAGTCACCTCTTGATCAATTCTTAGAGTCCTTTATTCATCTTAAGTCATGTGATCAGTTTATAAGGTTAACTTTCATTATTTATAATCCTTACAGGCTTTAAAATAAAAGTTATTTTTCTTCTTTTAAAATTCTGTTATGCTTTCAGTCTGCTTTATCTCACGCTTTATAAATTTTCGCACCCTTCAGTGATTCTTTTATTATTGCCAATCATATTGTCACTTTGTTCGACTTAATTATCATTAGTGACCATTATGTAGGGGTTTTTTCTTTCATTTCATAAAAATCCTTTGTCTAGTACCATATTTAGCTTAAGGTTTTTTTTCATTTTGCTGCTCTCAAATAATAGGTTACAAACTTAACACCACCATGCATGCTACTAACGATGAGGATATTAACGATGTCAATAATATATCGCATGTGTATGCGTGTAAATGAAAAAGTGACTAAATCAATGACTAACATCCTGTTTATGGATCAGTACACAAATCTAAATGAATGTAGAATTTATGAGAGCTTTAAAAAAAAACTGTGTTGAATGAATAAAATTTTAAAGGAAAATAGCAAAAAAAAAAGGACTTACACAATCATGCATAGGATAAACGAACACATTCAAAAAACAATGTACATATGTACTAACTCATATAATTACAAGCAGAAATTTCTTAAGAAAAAGTACACTACGATAGACATAAAAAAGTTAAACAGTTTAACAAGTAGGACTTAGGGAAGTTATATTTTACATTTAAGCATTTACAAATACTTACACAGCTGCACATACACACAAAAGAATCTTATGTGCAACTTTGTCAATGTTAGTTTTTAAATAATTTTCCCAGCACTGCTTCAAAAAAAAAATTAAACAAATCGAAGTAAAACCACTCAGTTGTAGAAGTTTAGTGCGTTAAAAGTGTATTGTTGTTGGCCATATTGTATTTGTAAGCATTACTATTGTTATTGTTGCTGTTGTTGTGGGTAAAATATAATATTCACTTACTTTCCTGGTCATTCGTCAGTCGTCACTGGCATTCATTTGCAAAATGATTTATATGGGTCACTTGGGTATTTGCGTATCAGTGTTATACGTTTCAAACTTCGTTCGAACAACAACACTTATGCCGGCAAACACCATTTATGCACAAGAAAAACAAAAACCACAAGTCTTTTGGGCTTTGACACAGACATGGAGGAGTTTTAACAAGAAACGTATACTGGCTCAATTCTTTTTTTATTACACAGAGAATTTAGATTTACTTGTGATGGCAGGAATTTTTGCTAATCGCACGGAAAACATTTGTTAACGAAAAAAAAGTGTGTTAAATACTTGATGTATAACTAAAAAGCATTTGAACAATATTTATCTAGATTCGAAGTATCAGCCATAGCTAAGAACGTAGTTTTCAACTTTTTCCGTCCTTCTGGCAAAAAACTATTTTCGGGGAAAAATCATCTATTAGCCAAATTGATCTTTATATCTTGTTCGTTGATCCCATAAACTTGGCATTATCCGCATTTACTGCCAGACCAATTTTAGCTGATTTTTCTTCGACTCTTTTTAAAGATGGAAGTTACTGCTCGCAAAATTCGCCCCATGATATCTATATCATGAGCTTAAATTTGTAACATGTGGCGTTTTGTAAATAGTGTGCCAGTTCTTTTTACACTTGCGTCTTGTATAACCTTTTCTAAGAGGATGTAAAAAAGATAACAGGAAGGGCTGGCTTCTTGTCTGAAATCTCGTTTAGTGCCAAAAGGCTTAGGGATATTCCTGCCTATCTTAACTGAGCCTTGCGTATCAGTTAAGGTGAATCTACAGAGTCGTATTTATTTCGCAGGGATATAAAACTTAGACATAACTTGAGGCCTTATAGTCAACAAATGGATGGTGTGTGTCGATCTATCTTTCTTAGGTTTTTTTCTAGGATTTGGCGTAATGATTATGTCTGGTCGATTGTATATTTTTCAGGTTTAAAGCCGCATTGATAAGGCCTAATTATCTCGTTGTTTTTATTTCAATATTTCGGACAATACGCTTAAAAGGATTTTTTAAGCAATCAGAAGAAGACTTCTTCCTTTGTAGTTGGCACATACCGTCTTGGATACTTTTTTGTGCTCAAAACATAAATCACTAATGTTTCAAGCTTTTGTTAAGCGGTTCCGTAACCAGATTGTAAAAAAATTGATGCATATGCCTTATCAGCGCTTCGCCTTTAAACCTAGATAGTTCAGCTGGACACCAATCGGCTCTTGCTACCTTGTTGTTTTTGAGCCGGGTAACTGATATTTCGACTTATTTCTGAATAAACCAGAAGCACCATTAGGGGAAAGCGTTCTACATTAGTCGATATAAATAGAAGTCGGGCAGTAAGGGTTTTAACTGTACTTCTCAACTTTTTCTTTACAAATAGTTTTTCCTATTTTTATCCAAATTTTTTTTAAGTTTTGAAGAAACTTCAACTCTTATTTCAAAATGTGTATGGCAACCCTCTTAGGGCGTGATGATAGGGATAAATACGTTCTAGGAATATGTTTGGGAGGGAAACTAATGGGGGCTGTAATGTATTTTATTCCTCTAGGGGCTACTCAGGGGGAGTTGAAGGGGTTTTTATTCTATTTTTTTCAAATTTTGTGTGGCAACCATGTTAGGGGCTGGTGATATAGGGTAAGTATGTTCCATACAAATGTTTGGGAGAACAAATAAATTAGATCGGTCTTACATTTTACTTTAATAGGAGAACTCTGGAAGCTGTGAAAGCGATTTAAAAAAAGTAAAAGTATGTTTCAAAAAACGTTCTTGGGGAAAAATTTTTTGGGATTGATCTTGCATTGCAAAATGTACGGGACAACTACGGAGCAGTTAAAGAGGTTTTTATGTAAAACTTTTAGAGAAATAAACAAACGTAGTCTTAGTTTTTGGCTTATATCTCCGTCGGTTATCGGGTGATCCTGCTCAATTGCAAAAGCAATTTTTTCGCAAATATTTTTGATAATTCAATCATCATCGGGCGGCTTCAGAAAGTTGTTTTAAACCATAACGCGGTCGGAAGGGCAGACTGGTAGATGGACAGACGGACACGGCTAAATTGTCTTTCCAGAATAAATTATAAATGGAATGACAAACTTTTATATACCCTTATCCCTTATAAGCGTATATTAAAACTCAAAATGTTTTCAACAGTTTTCAAAATTATCTAAATTTGTTTTCTTACGTTTTTTTATTTTGACGCTGAAGATGCAAATTTTGTATTGGTACTTTATAGGTACCTTTTCAACCTCCAAACTAGTAAAGATTGCAACAAAATTCAAAATGCTTTTTACTGGTTTAAAGCAAAAGTATGTATATGGTGGTGGTGGTGCTTTTTAAAAAATATATGGAAACTTTATAGGCAAGAGACGGTAGAAACAACATTTTGATACTGCTAAAACTCATATTGTTTTCAACGCTTTTGAAATGTTGGTCCCCAAGGGAAATGAGATAAAAAAACTTTAATTTGGTTCCGATTAGGCCTATTTTGTAGGTGCTGACTCAACGGGGGTAGAATTATAATTTAAATAATTTTTGAAACTAATTTCTATTTTAGCGTATTTTTTAACAGTTTTCTATTTCTAAATTGTATTTATGTTTTAGTAGGCTGTTGTTTTTGTCTTGCGATGTATTCTTTAACTTTAAAAAGGTTAAGCAAATTGCTCTCTAACAAACTATTCATACACGCATTGCAATCACACAAAAGCGTCTTTACACTAGTGTATGTATGTATGTATGCATGTACGTGTGTGTCTGAGTTTGTTCCAAGTTTAAGTTCTACACCACACATATAAGTAAATTTAGTATAATTTTTCTTCTTAACAGTTCTACAAATGTTGAAATGTCAGTTTCAATGATTTATGTTTTACCATTAAAGCTGATGGGTGTTGGAAGCTTTCATTTTCAATTTTTGTTTTTCTTTTCTATTTGTTCAGGTTCTGGTCCTGATTTTATGCTGTTATTTCTAGCCTTGACTGTGTTGGAAATAAGGGAGATTTTTTCTTTCGGACTAAAATCATGTAGTGGCATTAAGTGTTAAAATTTTTGTTTTCCTTGTTATAAGTTAAAAAGAATTTTCTTCTTCTGTTCAACTGGCCAAGATTAGTAAAGGATATCATAATCAAATTACAAAGTTATAGTTTAAGTTATTGGTTAAATATAGTAAAGTAACAAATCCTTAATTTAATATTATTTTATGGTTTGGTCATTGCAAAATATTTATTTCTTTTTTGAAGAAAAAAACAAATACCAAAAGCAACTTGTCAGAAAACTATCAAAGTGAGACTAAGTTTTCTTATAGTTAATAGCATAAAGTAAAATAATTTCAAATTCTCACAAGCCTCTGGTTTTTTTTAAGGCCTGACCCGTATTTGAAGCATTTGCTTTAAACGCTTTAAGTTGTATTTGTATTTAATAATTTAAAATTAAACTTAAAGTGTTTGCCTGTATTTAACAATTTAAAGATTCATTGAGCTAAAGGAAACTCTAAATGAATTTTAAATAATCTAAATTAGTTATCTATACGTCCTTGTGGGGAGCAAAACCAAAATTTTAACAGAATTCCAAAGGAAGCAAAGGTGAATTTGGGTTAGGTTGCAAGCAAAAAGAATAATTATCATTTTAAAAAATTTCTAGAGCGCCTTACAAATTATAAAATTTGTTTGTGTAACTTGGAGGGTCAGTCAAAGATTTGGTCAAAGATTTATGACTTTTCTGTAAAATTTTCATCAAGGATAGGTTAGGTAGAATAGGCAGGCGTTTAAAAAAATGGATACAGCTCACCTGGGTCCGTTTAACTCGCTCCCTATGTGTTAACTGGAGGGGCAGATAGAAAAGGTGGATATTAAAAAAAGGAAGAAATTTAGAGAAGAATAAGAAAGAAAAGTAGGATGAAGCAAATTTACCAGGGTCTCTGGTAGTCGAACCTAAAACCCCCAGACAGGTAGGCTCGTGCACTTACCACTGATCTATCGGGGTAGCAGCACAGATAAAAAAGCATCATTTGGTCCTCATAGAATTGTGTGGACCGGACAATTTCAATTCGAATAGGTATTGAGCAGCAGATAAATTAAAAGTTACCATTTACCTTTTTTGTTACTTTAAAAAATGCATTTAGTTAAAATAATAGAAAGGCAACAAGGTGAGCACTAAAGATGGAATATCAAATAAAATAACAGAAATTATCTGAGCCAAAGTAGCGAAGGTCTTAGGTACAGTACAACGGGATGACAGCAAAACCTTCCGATAAATACGGATAGCAGACAGTGCTGCTCGCTATACTTGTAGCTGATTGTCTGAAAACAGATAAATAAAACGCAAAAGTTGCAAATGGATAGAACTCGTAGTAAGAAAGCTAATAGAACGTGTAATTAGAATTGAACCCACCATATAAAAACCTAAGAATCCAAGTGATATCATCATTTACTTAACCATGAAATTAGGTGAAAATAGCTTAAAATATTATTAAGTTCGAAAAGTCTTGCCAAATCCTATGCTTCGTCCGAAAATAAATGAGGAAAAAAAATCCATAAGAAACTAATGTCAATCCACCCTTAGAGGAAAAATTTTAAATCAGCTCAATTTCTAATCCTTCACAATTTTTTACGTTAAAGTTGTAACTATGTAACTGCGGTTCCGTGAAATAACTCCCAAATGAAATAACTCCCAATGGAAAAAATGAAATAACTTCCAAATGAAATAACTCCCAACGAAAATGAAATAACTCCCAATCGAAAAAAATTAAATAACTCCCAACGGTAAAAATGAAATAACTCCCAATGTTTGGGAGTTATTTCATAAAAGTCACAAGAAAGTGAAATAACTCCCAAATGAAATAACTCCAAAAAAAATTAAGTAACCCCCAATTACAAAAAAAAAATAATTGTTTTATGAAATAAGTCCCAACGGAAATGAAATAACTTCCAACAATAATGAAATAACTCCCAACGAAAATGAAATAACTCCCAAAGAAAATGAAATAACTCCCAATTAAAATATATATAATGCGAAAACCTTTTGTATCCATAAATTAGATGTTACTAACATAAAATTATTGTCTGGACGCAGGATAAGTTAACTCTCGTTGATCGAACCGCCGGCTTCGTTACAGCTATAGGACAGGCGCGTGGACTTGAGGCACCTTTTTGGTTAAAATTTTTTTTTTAATTAAAAGGAGTTATTTAGATAGACGGCCTTCGGCCGGGCGCAAGGAAAAAAAACTCCAGTGGATTCGATCCGCCGGCTTCGCAGTAGCCTTCGGCCGGACAATGGGCTTTAAGCTCTATTTAATATTAAAACTTCAGATGTGAACAAGAATGATATAACGGTTTGGGGTTTTTGTGAAAGTGCTTAAATTTAGCACTTCTGGTACTTAAAGATCACTAGAGCTTAAAGCCCGTTGCCTGGCCGAAGGCAACAGCGAAGCCGGCGGATCGAATCCACTGGAGTTTTTTTTTCTTGCGCCCGGCCAAAGGCCGGCTTTATACCCATGGTTTTAAAACCTCAAAACTTTTAAATAAATGTCACATTTTATACTAGCGTGATTAAATTTTTTTAAATGCTCTGGTATATACTCTTGCTTTTAGTAAAATGAAATAACTCCCAATAAAAATGAAATAACTCCCAACAAAAATGAAATAGCTCCCAACACTTCGAAAAAAATGAAATAACTCCCAACAAAATTTCAATGGGAGTTATTTCATTTGGGAGTTATTTCATTATGAAATGACTAACTCCCTTTACTATTGTCATAAGCAATCAGAATATTTTAATATTGGAATGCACTCAATTTGCATTTCCACTCAATTTGTTTCATTCACTTACATTCTGATTGATTCTTATATTTGTCGTAAGTCAGTTCTGCTGTCATTTGATAATGCACAATACCCCACTCTGATTTGGTTGGTGTGTATAAATATCAGAGTTGTTTAAGGGTATGCGGTGGCAACTTTGAGGTCCAAATGCCTGCCGGTATAGCAAATCTGTAATTTAGAAAGCGCAGTCTTCTGCCGAATAGTGCCGTACATTCGCAAAGTACATGATCGGAGGTATCATTCTTTATATCGCAGAAACGACAGATTAATGTATTGGCCCTGCCCAGTGGGCAGCAAATTCAACTTCACTTAGAGCAGCCAACTTTCTAGTAATTTAGCAGCTGGAAACCCCACAAAACGACTCCGAGACAGAAATATGGCAGTTTGCCCTGCAGTTGGCACTACTGCATCATTGGCCGCAGGGACCCTTTAAGCCGTTTGGCTGTCCGAAAGTATGTATGTTGGAGTTTCTCCTATAATCCTCTAACACATTCATAGGCACATACGCATATAACGTAGATCTCAGCCTGAAATTTAGATGGGCATGTATTTATCACTAGGGTCTTTTAAAAAGTGGGCCTTATTACTCTAGTGACAATGTCACCGTTCAAATGCTTCGACCCATCGCTTGCAGACATAAGAACCATTCACAGGTTTCAGGACACATTGCTCCAAGTGATACTCCCAAAGATCTCTACATCGAAGTATCTAGCAAACATCTGTATCCTGTTAATCTCACCCCTAACCCTAGAAATAGGATTATGAATCAGATCTTTAGCTATATTGATATGTCCACTCAACACCCCAGTCTTAAGGAAATTTATATTCTGAAGACACGAAACGCCCCAGAAAGCACTGTCAATCAGACATAAAACTGCAAAACTACCCTCTCTTTTTCCCAATGCAGTGAATAAATCTTAGGAGCACACACTTGCTACTTTATTTTTTCGAGGAATTCTGCAAAAACCAAATCCTGAATAGGCTCATTATTTCACCATTCCATGCTCATGAAATCGACGCACTAAAAAATTTTTTTCTTTGTTAGTCCAAGCTTTAGATTATAAAGGGGAACCTTGAATCTCTTTTGAAACTTTTTATGCTTTCTAAACCAATGCTTATCTTGTGTGAAAAAACAAGAGATACTAACGGGACAAACTAAGTAATAAAGGGTATCCGGCACAAAAGTTTGGTAGAGACCTAATATTTCACTTTTTATTTTTTCTTATTAAAAAAAAAATTTTGTTTAAAAAAACAAAACATTTTAAGTTTAAGAGCCACTATTTGGTGAATAACAGTATCTCTTTTACTCTAACAGTAAACAATCTTGCTCTACTTTTTTTTTGTTGTACAACAGAAGAAAGAAATTAAAAGTTTAGTCGTGCATTTCACTAACTTTATTTAGATCATTTCGAGCAAACTTTTTATTGTTAAATCAATAAAGTCATTAATACTTTTTTCAATAGTATAAACTTTGACCTTATTTAGAGATGTGCAAATTTATTGTTGGAAAAAAAACCTAAAATTCTTTATGCCATACTTTCACCTCTCATTTGTAATGGCATTTCACACAGAGCAGAGAAATCGCCACAACAATACTTTATACTCCAAAGGATATAAACAAACATAATGTCAGGAAGATATTGAAGTTGAAAGAGGAAACAATGTTTTGTAACGTTTTTTTATCATTTAGAAAACGTAAAGAGAACTCGTGTAAAATATTTGGCCTATAAAACGTTTTCTACTAAAAAGTGTTTTTTCTCTAGAGTTTTTAATGTTTCTTATTCTCGATTGTTGCCTTTGCGGTAAAATCATGATATGGCTGTCCGGTTTTAGCATTTAAATATTCCTTGGCTGGTTAGTGTTTACCACTGTCATTGTGGAGGAGAAAGTTTGTATGGCACCCCAAGAGGGCATTCAGCAAAAAAAAATGAATAAATTTTTTTTCAATGTTTTTGGGGCTTCTTTTTTGATGCCGTTTAGTGGACGACAATTATTTATAACGAAAGCGAAACATAAAAAAACAGTAGTCAAGGAATTTGGTTACGTGGAAAAAATCACAAAACACTGGCGAAGCCAAGACTGAATGAAAAAAAAACTAAAATTTTGTATCACATGAAGAGGGAGCTTAGTTGTGAATAGCCTATAGATACTGAAGTATTAAGGTAATCCCATAAAATTGCTTTATATAAACTGATGTAAAACTACTAACCTGAACAGCAATTTTAAACCGATAATTTAACGCAAGCTGAAACCAAATCAAAAAGTTGGTTATCCCCACAACAAGTATATTAAAATGCAATCTGCTTAGTCTGCACGCTTGTGCATGCTTTAAGTATAAATTTCTCCTTATAGCAATTAGTTTATTTTTTAGTTTAAATTTAAAAGTTCTTGGTAAACTAAAAAGGTTTCAAATCTCAATTTTCGCTAGTGGTAAATTTCACGTAAAAAGGGCTAACTTGGGGAAAAATCTATTTTTTTCTTTAAAAAAATTGACGAATTAACGTCTAAAGGAGGATAAAAATGATAAAAAAAAATAAATATATTGTTTTGTATTTAATTTTAAGTTATTTCACAAAAGCTTTAGACGATAAAAATGTCACACCCGGTAAATTTGCAAAAAGTTTTTCCTAAAACAAATATTTTTGTAGAAATAATAAACCAAATATAATTAAAAACACTTTAAACTACCGTCAAAACTAAACGAATTAAACTCTGTGCCAATAATATATTTAACACGCCCCTAAAATTAAAATTTGTAAAGTTACACCCGTCACAGTCTTCAAGTGACATTTGTAAGCAGAAATTTTGTTCTTTTGGTGTCTACATACTGAATATCTCTTAAAAACATAAAATTCTTAAAAATCATAGCCCCTTTCAAATAAAATTTTTGAATTGTTTGAGTTATATGCAAAAATATGAGCACAATGATCACACCCATCACAATGGAATTGCCCTACTAAAGTTTTAAATTTACAATTTACTTACGGATTTATCTCTGTATCATCCTAATATCAACTGCAACCATTTAGCAGAACTGCCGTAATGGATATGTATGCGTTTGCTAAGTTGAATGAAAAAATTTTGTTTTAGTTGCTTTTTTTGTTGCTGTTGTAGATTTGTTAAGGCAAGATTTATGCAAATCGGAAGCAAACATTAATCAAAGTTTTTTTCTTTTATTGTATTTCGATGTTAGAATGTGTTGTTTTTTATTTTGTTAACGTACGAATGCATGTGTGTCTATGGGGGAGTAAGTTAACTTGTATATGTGTTAATGTAAGGTTGGACGTGATTTTGCCAGCAACAAAAAAAAAATAAATAAAAAACACGGTTACGAAAACTAAACTTAGAAACGTTAACGAAAAATGTTTAGAAAAATTAAAGCAACACAAACAGTGGTAAAAAAGAAAGCAAAGTTTTTCAAAATGTAAAGGCCGATACTTTAAATACATTTGATTTTGTAGGAATATACAATAACCTTGTTATAACATACCTTTGGTAAATCCTATGTTATCCGCCACTTTACAACCACTAACTTCACAAAGTCCGTCGTAAGAAAGCTTAACCACTTAACTTAGTCGGCGATTCTGTAGCCTATGGTGGCGGCAGACAAGGCGTCTAAGAGACTTATACATATTCGTTATGTCCAAAAATGTACCCACGTAACTTTTACTTTACGCAAAGAAACGTGCTCCCCAATCACTTTTGACAACCATATGGTGCCTCAACGAACCGAGACAAAATATCTTGGTATTCACCTGGATCGCTGCCTCACATGGAAGCCTCATATAGATGCGAAGCTGACTCAAATGAAACTTAAAGCTGCTCAAATCCACTGGCTAATCGGTAGAAACTCTGTGCTACGTCTGGATTGTAAACTTCTACTCTACAACTCGATTTTAAAACCAATTAGGTGCTACAGTATACAATTATGGGGCACTGTTTCCGCCTCTAACATAGAAAAATACAACGTCGTCAAAACAAAATTCTGAGAGTGATAACTGGTGCTCCGTGGTATGTCAAAAACAGCAACATCCACAAGGATCTAGAAGTTCCAATAGTTAAAAGCGAAATCCTGAAATATGTGGACAAGTATTTAAATAAGCTGGAAACGCATCCGAATCCGCTCGCTCGAAGTATCTTGCAACAAAGTGGGCACACCAGCCTAAAAAGAAGGGATACTATTGCTCTTAGATGAAACTTTTAAAATTAATTAGCTTTATTATGAGAACTTAAATTTTAGTCTGGTTCTGACTGGACTAGTATTAGTAACTTAGTTTTAAGATTTGAATACTTATTGTTAGTTCGCTTAAGCGAAGATTTAATAATAAAATATATGAAGAAAAAAAAATAATGAATATAAGCCCAGTGGAAATTTAGAAATATAGTCTCCAGCAACTCATCCTCCTCGTGCAACGTGTAGATATCTGGAATTTTGCCATCCAATTTTCTAGTTGTATATTTTACTTTGCACTGCACGGTTAGGGTCTCACTTATACCCCTTATATCTTCTTAGAATAAAACAGTGGGTTACCTTTTTACTAGGCCAGAATAGTCTGTACATCTCGAAATTAACTTGTGTCTTGCAAGCCGCGACAATGTAGGTAGCCAAACGTTACTGTACTAGGGATCACTTTCAAGTATATCATCATGCCCAATATACATATGTATGTCTGGCACTATCCACTAGATGCATCTTACCTACCTAAAACTAAGTCTGCTAGAGTTTCTCATCTTTTTTGGTGTCTGATGAAGTTTAAATAATTTTTCCGTCTTCACTAGGCTTCCCGCACCTTTCTTTATTGTTTTTCATTTAAGCTGTGTAAATACATTGACCACCAAAATCCGCAAAAATTATAGCATTTTTCTATGTTGACTTCTCTGGATTGCACTTTTCGTCAGAACCTTAAGTCTCATAATCCTATTGTAAAGCAAAGAATGCACCTATGCAAGTAGAATTTCAATCCTCTTATTGCTTTTATATGCTTCTATCAATACCTGTAGGGAACTAAAACATTTGAAAGCTATAAACTGCCCCATTTGCCCTATCAAACATAACCTAGGAATCTACTTAGCGTTTCCTGATAGTCCATTATCTAATTGTGCAAGTCTTTCAATAAGGTGGTCATCAGAAAGTTAGTAATTAGTCTGCTCGATCCTGTTTTTTCTTTATTAATGTACAATTATTTTTTTTGTTATTTAAGGCTCCTTCCATTTTTCTTGTTTTCTGTACCCTTTCCTTTAACGGCTGATCCTTCTACCCTTTCTAATTTGACTTTCGTTTTCCATGCTTTTAACCATTAAACTGCCGCTCTGGGATGTATAAATAAGCCCCTAATTAGCTTTCTAGCATCTTCTTTTCAAAAACCTGGGAAATAATTCTTGAATAATGGCCCCAGAGTCTCCAGGCTAAGCTCCATTCATGAACTCATATTTTCTATAAATATATTTAAGAGGTAACACAAGAGTCTCCGGATAGAACTATCACGATCTTTTTATCTAGTTTGCAAAGCCAATGAATTTAAAAACTTTCGTCATAAATCATTTTTTTTTAAACTAATTTTCTGGTCATGCCTTTTCAATGCTTTTATTTTAACATATCTTA
The DNA here is from genome assembly GCA_963583895.1 of Melanophora roralis. Lineage (NCBI taxonomy): Eukaryota > Metazoa > Arthropoda > Insecta > Diptera > Rhinophoridae > Melanophora > Melanophora roralis. Next base: position 78,265,302 of record OY757189.1, read on the forward strand.
AAAAATACTATTTCCGTATTTCTTGCCCTTGACCCGAGATTGTCTCCATGGTTACCTGGTTCGTCTCCTACAGAGTTTTAAGGGAAACTTTAATGGGGCCTACGAAATTTAAGCTAAGGTCTGAACGTAGAAATCCTCGGACATTTTCAGTTTCCTTTCAAGCTACCTGCCAGCATTCAGCAGTATATAAATAGTAGCATCTGAATCCTTATACAGGGTGGCTGATTAAACTTTTTGGTAAGATGTACATGCACATGTATTACCGATTGGGGAGGCCATTTGAATTCAATAATTTTTAAAAATGAATTACTTTAATACATAAGTGGTAATTCAAATGAATTCCACCTTCAGCTGACAAGTGTGAAATTTTACCAAAAAGTTTTTTTTCGGTAGCAGCTTTCATTAGGCACCCCAATATTTTATTTTTCTCCTAATACAGATAAGGAGATAAATTTTTATTAAGAAATATATAAGTGAATTATTTATTTTATTGCTGTCTTTACCTAGAGTGTGCACCAAGTTTCATTTTAGGTCCTTGGTTAAACCAAATAGTTAATAACGTGATCATGAATACAGTAACAATTTGAGGTATTTGCTGACAGCAATAACCTTTCACTAATTCCAAATAGGTCCTTAAACATAACAGGGAATATGCTTTAAATCTTTTCAAATGCCCTGTACATCACATAATCATCATCGACTAGTCACTTTGCTCTTTTGGCCATTTGTTTACAAATGAGTTTCTCATGAGTTTTTTATTATATTGAACAAACGTCTTCATTAAAGAATGATTTTTTCTTCTCTAGTTATGTTAATAAAAGGTTATTTAGGGCCTTTTGCGTTTCGGGTAACTAAATATATAGATTTGAAGGGGGCACTAACATCCCTTACTTTTTCATATGCATATAAATGTCTTGCTACCAAATTTGTTAGCCCATCCATTTTCAGATTTGGTAAAAAAAATCCTTATCGTGCGTCGACATTTTTCACCATTGACATTCAACGCCTGGCCTCGAGCGTTCAAAAAAATGGTCTATTTATCTTATGCGTGGATAAATCACATCAAAAAATTATGCTGGGGCAATGTGATGGTTTTTTATGCTTCAATCGCGAGTTGTGGGCTCCGGGAGACCAGTAACGGCAGTTTTGCTTATTAACGTGATTTTTTAAGTGAAAATGAGCCTCGTCGCTCCAAAAAAATGGGATTTACAGTGCGAAAAGGCTCCAACATTTTTTCAAACAAGTTTTTGCTTAAATCAAAGTCATATTCTTTCAGTTCTTGAAGGATTTAAATTTTAAAAGAAGGCAACTTCGTTTCCTTTTTTTGAAATTTCATGAATAATCGTTCTTGGAAATTCCAATTAGGTTGCCCTTTTCCGCATTGAAAGTTGCGTATTTTTACGTAAACTGGTTTCAACCAGTCCAATGTTTTTGGGAGTCCTTGAAGATCGACTGGGCCCTGGCGGTGGGACCTTCATATCTGAATCAGTTGCGCGGAGTGTGCACCCAGAACAAAAATAATCGACGTGCAACTACGTTAGAATCATTACTCTTAAAAATGTCTCCGAAGCAAGCATACAATGCCCACTCGATCACTGCAAAATCGTGACAGCCTAATCCGCACAATCGATAATTACAATGGCGACACCTTCCCTCCACACCGTTTATTACTTTTGGAAATATTCGCAATTAAAAATATAAATTTGTCACCAGACATTTTGTATCAAGATGTCTGTGGCCCTGATACAGTTAAGGAAGAGAGACGTAGATTTTCGGGTGATTTGAAGTGTTAGGAAAATTGCAAGCCTCTTTGACACTTAGCTTTCGACAGTAGATGAATGCTCTGGCCGCCGTCCATAGACTTTTCTTAGTACAAAACACAAACGTAATTCTGAAAATACTTATTTATCTGAGAAAGTCTTTAAATTATGGCGTCCTTATAGATCAGAATCTCTTTCAAGCAATAACTAACTCATATAAATAAAGTTCGAAACAATGAAACAGAAGATCTTTTGTTGGGATTGAGAACGGGATGGGGTGGTGCCAATATTGAAGGTGAAGCATATGAAGCAATTCTTCTTTTTTCTTTATTCTAATTCTTAACCTCAATCAAGTAAATGAAAGTAGCAGTGATCGGTTGTTTGGTTTGTGCAACAAATTTTTAAAATTTAATTTACAAAAGAGGTCATTGATTGTGGTGTTGGTATGTCATTGAGAAAAACCAGGAGGCCTCACACACATTTTAAACTATTTTCTTTTTAAAACTTTCTAACTAAAATTATGGTAAAATCTTTGTATATCTATACCACTGTCAAAGTTTACCTCTCAAATAGAAAACAAAATCTAAAATGGTTTCCTTTCACATACAGTCGATTGTGTCAAGAAATTTAGGCCAAAATTTTATACTTGTTTAGGTCTGAAACCAAAAATATGCAAAAAAAATGCGCAAAAAACGATTTATTCAACCTCTTTACCATATCCGTGTATATGACATACAAAACTAGATTCGTTTCTATTTCTGCACTTTGACTTCATAAATTAAAACTTCATATGTCAAATGAAAATTTTGTTGGGGTTTTTTCCGTTTTTTTTTGCTTCTTGTAGCGGGATTTATATTTTTCTGTTATTTTTTGTCGTTCTTCTATCGGTAAAAAAAATATTTCTGGCAACATTTCACTTATGCGAAATGTTAGTTTTTTAGTTGAATTCTATGACTGTTTTCTTTAATATTTATAGTTTACGATTCGCTGTCATTTATTTTATATGTCAAATTGACAGCAGATAAGTACGCTTATATTTTTATTTAAAGGTGAAATAGTGGGTTATAAAATTTAAGGGCGTTGGCTTTAAATATATTAAATCTTTAAAATAAAAGTAATTGGCTGAAATGTTTTATTCCTTAAACATTTAACTAAAAAGTAATAAACAAATAAGCATTTTAAGGTTTCCACATTCACATAAAATTTATTTATTATTTTTTTTAATTTTATTAGTTTTTTTATTACACTTTACACTCCTTTCCTTATTCATCAAGGATATTTATATTTGCATATGTAAGCATGCATACATGCCAACACCTGTGTAAAAACTCTTTAGAAAAAATTTTAATAAAATATTTTTGGTTTTTAACTAAAACCAAAAACTTATGGTTTCAACACATAAATAAGTAAATTCATCAGTGAAAATAAAAAAAGAATTTTATTTAATATAAAATTTTATGATGTTAAGAGTAGCTTTGGTACAAATTGAATCAAACTAGATTCAGAATTTTGTATGTAATTTTAAAAAAAGGATTGAAGAATATATAAAACTTTTGTACTTTTTCTTATAAAATTTTAATTTTATTGATTTAAATATTTCATTAAACATACGTATTTTTCTTTTATTTTTAGGTATGTTTTTAAATCAAATAATGCGAAGTCAGTTTAACCTTATTAGTGGGTAAGAATTTGTCCTTTACAATGAAAAGCCCAAACAAAACAAAAATAGAAATTTTCTTTTTATATATTTTTTTAATAGATATTTACACTTACAGCAGGATACAATAAGCAATCAAAAGATATTGCAATTTATATACTATGATCCTTTATTACTTTGGATGCTTATTTTTGTGCGTTTTTGGATTTTGCACTTAACCCTACACTCAAAAAAGTATTAATGTAAAATCTACTGGAAATGGTATTTAAAATAACTGGATATTCATTTAAAAACCCTCCAACTAGATATTCATTAAAATCAACAACATTTTTTATTCAAATTCAGCCATCAAAAAAATAACTTACATATTCACCTTAAATTAACTATATTTTCTGTTATTTACAGCTAAACACAAAGTATCGGAAAAAAATTAACAAAATTAAATATTACCAAGAAATTACTGACAAAATTAACTGCAACGAAAAATCAGTATTTTTGTTTATTTGAGGCTTTGAATAATCCTTTAAAACCAGTTAAAAACAAATATTATATTGAAATTTAACTGTTTTTTAATTTAAAAACAACTTTACGGATTACTTCCTAAATAACTTACAGTCAGTTACTGTATTAATTTTTTGAGTGTAAGAGGTTCAAACATGTTTTGCCGCTAACAGGTACATCTAGATCTGAGCAGAACTATAAGGAATTTGTATGGAAATATATTAATAGGTGCCCCAAAGTGTTCGCAAATGAGTTTTATGCTAGGAAAGGGAAAAGATTAATAATAAAAATATATTTTTATATTTTATAAATTAAAATGGTTTCATTTTATTTATCACTGGCAAGTAAATAATAACTAGACATGGTATGAAAGACACGCGTACCTGGTATATGAATATTGTTCGAATTTTTTTTGAGACCATCCAATGAAACCGAGGTTTCGCTGATTTATCATATCTATAGCATAGCGAGAAGGATGGACGATTTGCAAAAAAACTGAATGGGTCAGTTGATCATCTAACTATTGGCAGGCCTTAACCTCGTTGCAAAAGCATTGAACCGTTGATTTTAAAATTTAAAAAAAGAATAAAAAATCAATACCAATTACAATGGGGTTCGTTGATTTTTGCTCTATTCGAGCACTAGCTATTCTGCCAATAACAAAAAAAAACTTCTTCGGTGTTCCCTCTTGAGATGTCCAAATAAGCATTCAATGACAAATGCAAAAAAAACCCACCACATCTAATGTGATATTGAACAGATGAAACTGCCAAAGGTTTATACTTGTTAACACCTTTATACGCCAACCGCCATTTTGGTAAACATTAGCTTTGGCAGTTCGTATTTGGCAGTTATGAGGTAAAGACGTGGCAAATTTATAACGGACAAATATTGGGCAAACCAATGTGTTTTATCAAAATCAATCGTCGATTACTGTGACGATGAAAAAACAACGTGATTTTTTGCGGAAGAAAAAACGTGCAAACAAGACACACTTTTTATCGTGTAGTTACTGATTCCGAGGAAAGAGGGACTGTAGCTAATACGCCAAAGCATGTGCCAGAACGTATTACAAGATCGGCTGAAAACATTAATGCTGCTTAAGGAAGTGTTCAAAACAGGCCATCAACCTTAATTAAACGCCTTGGCCAAAATTCTACTCAAGTATTTGCTTTTGTTTCCATTTTAATTAAGTTGATAGAAGAGCTTTTCCAGAAAACCATTAACACCACTATACTTATGCCAGTAGGATGTTACAGCTTGCCCATGACAACCCAGATTTTTCCAAAAAAATTATAACAAGTGACGAAACACATTTTAATTTAAATGGATTTGTGAATAAACAGAATAGTTGGTTCTGGGCAACGAAAAACCCCTAAATTATTTATCAGTCACTTTTGCATCCATTAAAAGTGACAGTCTGGTTGCAATTTGATCAGGAGAAATCAATCGATCTTACTTGTTTAAAACTGAAAACGGCGTAATGGTAACTGCCAATGAGGAACAATTTCCTCATATGATTCAAATCTTTTTAATGCCACAATTTCATGCTTTGGGCTTTGTTAACATGTAGTATCAACAAAACCGGTCCACATCACATACTGCCAGGATTACAATGGAGCTACTGCTTGACCTCTTTTCACAGCGAGTTACTACAAGAAATGGTGATGTTGATTGGCCTCGATGGTCGCATAATTTAACTGTTCTGGACTTTTTTGTTGGGATATCTGAAAAGCAAGGTTTGCGCAAACAAACCAAAAACGCTGGAGCAACTCAAACAAAATATTCGTGATGAAATTAATGAAATTCCCAGTGAAATGTGTGAGAATGTAATGGAAAGTGTGCTCAAAAGGGCTCGCATTTGTGAGGCTAGCAGAAGCGGATATATATCTGATATTGTATTTCATTCATAATTGCTGACATCTAATAGAACATTTATCAATAAAAGATCCGTTCTCTTTCACTTTATCAAAAATTATAAGCAAACAAAGAAGTATACTTAGATGGCTATTAGAGAACTTTTGTTCTTTTGCATTCCATGCGCTTCAATCTTCTGACCTTCTTCATCAATTTCTGACAATAAGTTACAAGATGTCTTCCTCCACTTTATCCTTTAATCATGAGACTCGTATTCAAATAACTCTCTTGCAGGAGCATCTTTACAACAGGGCCCAGCCAAAGTGAACCCATAATTTTGATACGCGTTACTATGTTAATGTCGGAAAACAGCTCATACAGCTCCCGGCTTATACGACACCGGTATTCTGTGTCAACTCAGATTGGTCCATAGATTTTCTGAAAAATTTTTCTTTCAAAAACTCCAGGCTCTGCGTCACCTGATTTCGCAAGTACTCATGCCTTAGAACCATATATACGCACGGTTGTAGAGAGGGACTTTTGTTTGTCTTGAATTGGATTTGCCTTTACTCTGCTTACTTAATCCAATCTTTTTCTTTTCTTCTATTTAAAGTTGTAGCTTTTGACTTCCACTGTCTTCTGAACGGCTTATGCGTTGATACCAATAACTCTGTTTTATCTGTATTTGCTGCCAGGCTCACTTTGGCTGATTCTTTCTCTCAAAGGTGGAAGTTATTGCTTGAAACGTCCGCTTTACGAGGTCGATATCAACGGCGTTATTGTGTTACATGTGCTATTTTGTGAACAGTGGCCAGTTTTATTTATATTTGCTTATCAGAGACCTAAGGGGATGTTAAAAAGATTTCACAAAATGCTGTGTTTTTTTCCTGAATTCACATTTTAAACTGAAAGAATAAGAGTTATCCCTGTATAACTTGGCTTAGGATTGCGTGTCAGTTAAAGTTGTCCTGCAGAGTCGTATTAGTTTCCAGGGAGTTTGGTGTCCCTGCAAAGTGACTAATAAGTCCAGCTTATTTTTTAAATACCCAGCTATGAAGCTAAGCGTATTCTGAAGAGAAGACTGGACTACAAAACGTACAAGGCATATTTTTCAAAAAACTTCTTTCTTAATATTATTACGCCCTGTCCAGACTCAGAAAATTTTAAAAGAAACGACTCTTTTGTTCCCACTAACTATAGAGCATTCTACCCTGCAAAGGATATTTGTGTTTGGTCTCCAATCGGTCAATTGACCTCATACACAAGTTTTTTAAAGGGAACTTTTTGTTCGATGTTAAGATTATAACTTCTGCTCAGCATAAACCATTTTCTCTATATGAAAGTCAATGGATTATGTTCAATAAAAAATTCAGTAAATGAGGTGAGTCAGTGCCAAATTAAATATTATTCAAGAGTATAATAGTTAGCTCTTTAGGTAGTTACGGATCAGATATAGGGTATGAGCGTTGCCCTTAAAGTCTTCAGCATTGTGCAATAAAGTAAAAGATATTTTTTTTTTACAAATATTAAATACACTTTTAAAGTTAAATAATAAAAATATAAAAATTAAAAATATATTAAAAAAAATACGAAAGCAGCTACAGCAAATTTCTTAAGAAAGTTTTTTTTCCTTTGCTGTCAAAAATAAAAAAGTTTTGACATAAAAATCTTTATTCGTTTTGTTTTATTTTATAAACTTCTTTTCATTTGGTCATTTGTTAAATTTGGCTGCAGTAAACCAACGTGAAAATATCATAATACTTGCCCGTTTGCTATCAGTTTGTTGTTGCCATACTTTAGACAAGAAGTTAAATAGAAGAGAAGAAACCAAGATAAATCTATGTGTGTTTACATAAGAGTTTGTATGTAAAAGTTTGCAGAAAAGTTTCAAAGATTTTTCAGATAAGAGTAAAGGAAAGATGTTATATTTTTGATATCTGTTGGTATATTTTTTCCAAAACAACTTTCTTTCAATCCAAACCAGAGATACCCAAAGTATCGTTTTAAATATTAAATGAGTTTGAAATGATAAAAATATTTTTTTGAATTTGGAAAATATGAATTTGCTTTTATATGACTAGTTGGAGATCTCTGCTTTATCTTTGGGTAAAAGTTTTTGTCTCTCTTAAAAATCTAATTGGAATGAGGGTCAGTAATTATAAAAACTTCTCTCTACAAACAAAACTTTTTCATTTCTTACAGTCTGTCATTAAAAGTTTATGTGTCCTTTTTCCCTATTTCCAAACTACATACCTTTTGGGGATGTATATTAGTTTGAATACAAAAAAAATGTTACATTTGTTATGTCATTCTGATTGAATGAATTTCTTTGTATAAGTTTCAATATGACCATGATACAATTATCAAAATTAAGGTATAAATATATATCAAAGTCAAGAAAAAGTTTTTATTATAAAAATGAAAATAAAACTAAATACAAATCTCTTTAACATGTATATGTGTTAAGTTTGTTAACTTTTCTTTAGACATAGGAATAAACACAAAAACTTTTATAAAGAAATAAATAAGAATAAAGGGATAAATTCAATAAATGGATTAATAAAGCATATGTACGACTACAGTAGAAGAAAATGTTATCAAATCTTAAGTTATAATATTCTGGGTATAAAAAAGGGCATTTTTCAAAAGGGCAGAAAAAATTTTTGATCTTTACAGAAGAAAAAAATTTAAGTTTAATAAATTGGTTAATTTTTATAACTTATAACTCATAACAATACAGAAAAGAACCGCATCACTGGGACTTTTAAGAGCGATTATTCATGAAATTTAAAAAATATATGAAGTTTCATTCTTTTTAAATTCGAATCGTTCAAGAACTGAAAGAAAAATGCCTTGATTTACGCCATATTTTTTTGTGAAACCGTGCTGAAATATTTTCGCCCTTCAGATCCAATTTTTAAGGCGGCCAGGCTCACGTTCACATAATCGGCCTCGTCAACAAGCAAAACTGCTGTTACTGAGTTTCAAGATACTTGCAACCCTCGGTTAAAACATAATAAACCATTACGTTGCCAAGGGAAACTATTTGGTGTGCCTTTTCCATGCATGAAACATTAGGACCATTTTTTTTTAAATTCTCGAGGCCAAGCGACGAATGTCAACACGGAAAATTATGGTCGCATGATTATGACATTTTTTGCCAAACCATGGAGTTCATCCATCATACTCTTCACACACATGGTTTCAAATGGATCGGGCGACTGCACACGCATCCAGAGCTTCGCTGAATTTTATCGGGGAAAGTTCATCCAAAGGCCACCGAGGCTGTCCCACCTAGCTCCCATGGTTTTTTTATGAGGCTACCTCAAAGAGGGTTTGTAATGACTATTCTTAATCTTTTGTGGTTTAATGAAAAAATATTCGTCAAAAAAGCACCTCAATTAAACAAAGTTACCTGCAACGTGTGGCGCAAAACATAAGGATCCGTTTTGAACAGTGTTTTCAACTTAACGGAAGACATCTGGGTTGACATCCTTTTTAAAAAGTAAATGTCGCATTTTCATTCTATCGTTTAACTAAACTTTGTGTCAATTATAACGTTTTTTATTTAATCTTAAAAATATAAATCTGCCACCGGACAACCGTATTTTTGACTTGACTTTAAAACATCATTCGGTTCTGGGCAATTATAACTTTTTTATTAAAAATGTTAAATATTTTAACTATTAAAAACAATTAGTGCAAGAGGGTAAAGTTCTTGGATTTGAAAATATTTTTTACGAGCTGTAAGTACAAAACTGATTTTATTGCATTCAATTACCTAAAAAGTAGTCAATATTTTTTTTTTAATATGAGCCCACTTACGTATACGCAACATGTACAAAAATATGCATATTTACAGCACGTATACGTATAAGGGTACGTGCAAAATTAACTATATTTCATTCCTTTTTATAAGGTAAAAATAAAAAATTCATTATTAAACATTTTATTTCACATAATACCACCTAGCAAAAATCAAGTTTTCACAAATATATCTATTTAAGGCCAAGTTTTGATTTTCAAATGCATAGTAAGAAATTTATTTGCAAAATAAATACTGTTGGCTTCAGTCTGAAGCATACTGTTGTAGATCAGCGATGTTCTTAACAACAGCTTTAGCTTACAGATTTATTATGGTACAAATGTTATTAAAATGAACATACCTTTTAATAACATTAAGCAAATTAAGTTTGTGTGTATTAGTGACTATAATATATATTGAAGCTTTTAATAACGGAACATAAGTATACATAAGTAAAAGAATTAAAATAACAAAAAGGAATTTCTTGAATAAAGAGAAGTACAGTCGTTCTGAAGAAGTTAAATAGTAAAGTGTTTTATTGCTTCGGTCTGTTTGTTAAACGTGGTAATTTTTGCCTTAAATAAATTTCTACACATACCGTTACGATCACTGTTTTTTTTTAAATTCCTTTATGATTCAGAAATTGTTTATGTACAATTTGCGCTTAATTAATTTCCAAACAATCTAAAAACATTCTGACAATGATTATCTCCTCGTATTAATTAATTTATAATTTTACAGCATTTGTGAGTTTTTATATCCTGTTGTCACTAAAATGCTTATCTACGTGAACAAAGAAAAATTAAAAAGCTTTAGTGACACAAAATTTTAAGCTTTATCTATATGGGACATTCAGGTCATTTTCAAAAACAGTTGCCATTTCTGATGACTGCAAAAGTTATATTGATTGGTAGTTGCGGAGATCGTGATACCAAACGAAATTTGTTTTTGCCCTAAATTCAATTCGGTTAATATAAAATCCGATGTCTTTTTAATTTTCAGATCAAAAATTTATTAAGAAAAACAAAACTAAAGTAAAACATTAAAAATTAGCTTGTTAACATCATTGTTCTTGAAAAGCAAGGCGAGTTTCCATGCCACAATCCATAAGAATATCCACTAAAAGCAGGAAAAAATGGTACTCATAATCATATCCCTATTCGCAATTTTTTTGGCTTAAGGTAATGTCTGTGATAAAAATTTTATATTGAGGCTACGGACTCAATGTAGCTTACATTCGAACAAAGACTGAGGCCATAAGATTTTGAACATGCATACGTTAAATTAAATTGGGATAAGATGGTGCTTAATGGAGATTTATTCTGTAACTCTTCTCTTGAGTAACATTAAGTAACTCATCTAATGCCAAAATCTGTCAAATAATTTTTTAAACTTCATTCGGTATTTTGATAAAGAAATCAACACTCTGCCAAAGGTACCGTGAAATAACTCCCAAATGAAATAACTCCCAATGAAAAAATGAAATAACTCCCAATTTTTTTCCATACAAATTGGGAGTTATTTCATAATGAAATAACTCCCAACACTTTGGGAGTTATTTCATTATTTTTCATTGGGAGTTATTTCATAATGAAATAACTCCCAAATGAAATAAATCCCAATGAAATTTTGTTGGGAGTTATTTCATTTTTTCGAAGTGTTGGGAGTTATTTCATTCTTGTTGGGAGTTATTTCATTTTCTATCATTGGGAGTTATTTCATTTTTATTGGGAGTTATTTCATTTTTATTGGGAGCTGTTTCATTTTTGTTGGGAGTTATTTCATTTTTATTGGGAGTTATTTCATTTTACTAAAAGCAAGTGTATATACCAGAGCATTTAAAAAAATTTAATCACGCTAGTATAAAAGGTGACATTTATTTAAAAGTTTTGGGGTTTTAAAACCGTGGGTATATAGCCGGCCTTCGGCCGGGCGCAAGAAAAAAAAACTCCAGTGGATTCGATGCGCCGGCTTCGCAGTAGCCTTCGGCCGGGAAATATACTTTAAACTGTAGTACATCGGAAGTATTTGCAGCCTCATAACTAAAGTGTCATAAAATTCATGTTTTATTTGGGGAAGCTTTGTATGGAAAGCAGTAGAGCTTAAAGTCCATTGGCCAGCCGAAGGCTACTGCGAAGCCGGCGGATCGAATGGACTGGAGTTTTGTTTCCTTGCGCCCGGCCGAAGGCCGGCTATCTAAATCACTCCCTTTTAATAAAAAAATTATTTAACCAAAAAGGTGCTTAAAGTCCACGCGCCTGTCCTAAAGCTGTAACGAAGCTGGCATATATAGCCGGCCTTCGGCCGGGCGCAAGGAAAAAAACTCCAGTCCATTCGATGCGCCGGCTTCGCAGTAGCCTTCGGCCGGGGAATATACTTTAAACTGTAGTGCATCGGAAGTATTTGCAGCTTCATAACTTAAGTGTCATAAAATTCATGTTTTATTTGGCGAAGCTTTATATGGAAAGCAGTAGAGCTTAAAGTCCATTGCCCGGCCGAAGGCTACTGCGAAGCCGGCGGATCGAATGGACTGGAGTTTTTTTTCCTTGAGCCCGGCCGAAGGCCGGCTATCTAAATCACTCCTTTTTATTAAAAAAATTATTTAACCAAAAAGGTGCCTTAAGTCCACGCGCCTGTCCTAAAGCTTTAACGAAGCTGGCATATATAGCCGGCCTTCGGCCTGGCGCAAGGAAAAAAACTCTAGTAGATTCGATCCGCCGGCTTCGCAGTAGCCTTCGGTCGGGGAATATACTTTAAACTGTAGTGCATCGGAAGTTTTTGCAGCTTCATAACTAAAGTGTCATTAAATTCATATTTTATTTGGCGAAGCTTTATATGGAAAGCAGTAGAGCTTAAAGTCCATTGCCCGGCCGAAGGCTACTGCAAAGCCGGCGGATCGAATCCACTGGATGTTTCTTTCCTTGCGCCCGGCCGAAGGCCGGCTATCTAAATAACTCTTTTTACTAAAAAATTATTTAACCAAAAAGGTGCCTCAAGTCCACGCGCCTGTCCTAAAGCTGTAACGAAACCGGCGGTTCGATCCACGAGAGTTAACTTGTCCTGCGTCCAGACCTAGGCCGGCAGTCATTTGGTTTGTTTGTTTAGAAAATAATTTTACGTTAGTAGCATCTTATTTATGGATACATTATTGTTGGGAGTTATTTCATTTCCGTTGGGACTTATTTCATAAAACAATTATTTTTTTTGTAATTGGGGGTTATTTCATTTTTGTTGGGAGTTATTTCATTTGGGAGTTATTTCACTTTTTTGTGACTTTTATGAAATAACTCCCAAACATTGGGAGTTATTTCATTTTTACCGTTGGGAGTTATTTCATTTTTTTCGATTGGGAGTTATTTCATTTTCGTTGGGAGTTATTTCATTTGGGAGTTATTTCATTTTTTCTATTGGGAGTTATTTCATTTGGGAGTTATTTCACGGTACCTCTGCCAAATGGATGAACGGCTATGGTTTGCTTGGTTTAGAAGGTGACACTCCTATCGTGTATATGTATATGTTGTGGAAGAAAAAACTGGGCTAACATGGCCCTATGGGGCGCACCGTCCACTGTTGTAGTTTGATCATCAGCCACCTCGAAAAAAATGACCCTTGACTCATCCAGCTTAGCAGTCACTTCAAGCGTGTGAAATGGCTTCTTGTGCATCACTTGTGGATTTTCGGTGCCAAAGGGAAATAGGTTTGCTTGTCCACGTACCCGCTTAGATGGAAATAGGTTCATTCTGATTTTCGTCAAAAAATTATCCACTTTGGTCTCGAGATTGGGGATGGCTTGTTTGTAGATTAAACGCATTTGGCAATCGACAAGCAGCAGTTGATGTTTGGACTGGACTTTGTACGGGAGCATGCGCAGGCTTTTGACCAAAATTCGCTTTATGGACAAGTGGCTCATGGCTAATTGCGAGGCACGGCGTCTGGTCGATGTTTCTGGCGACAGCTCGACATCCTGGCCAATAGCGGCAATATTCCCGGCAGAACGGGCGCTCCCCAGCCGGCCACTCTTGGCAGTTTCTTGTGTGGTATCATACTGCCCAAGGTTTGTAGCCAAACGGCGCAGGATTTGCTTAGTCGGTGCCGGACGACCGGGGAATCTGCGATGGAATTCGCGCTGCGCCAACACCACAGACGAATTGTTGCGCGAAAAAATGAGACGATGAGATGAAGTGTAACGCTCCATGGCTTGTTCACTTGTAGAATACAAGTCTGTCTAGCTTTCAAATGTCAAAACGGATTTCACATTAGCCGCAATTTGCAAAATAAGAGAATCTACTAATAGGGTGATTTATTTTGGCCCACCTTGTATTGAAGATTATATAAGGGGCAATTAAAAAAGCTTTCAAGCCCGTTAAAAATAATTTTAAAAATTTTAATTGATTTGTCATTGTTAATGCCAAAAGGAGTAAGCCCTTAGCTTAAATATATTATTTTCTTTTATATAAAATCTAGGTTATTTTTATGAATCAATTCTCTATTCAAATTAAAGGTATCTTTTAAGTTATGTTAATTTTAATAGAGTTTAACTTCCGTTTAAAATAATATGTATTACCTAAGGGAGATAACTTGCAGTTAAGCTAAAGATTAAATTTATTATAACTAATTTAGTTTATCAAAAAAAAATTTTTTTCACACAAAAGTCCTTTAGTTTGACCCTCGTAACTTCACACACTTATAGATTTATTAATAGTTATTTATATCCATATTTGTTTATTCATGTGAATGAATGTTAAAATATACGTCTGACATGATAATAAATTTCTTCATCGTAATTCATGACATAAAATAATTGTCCATTTTTATATATTTTTGAAGTGCTACTTGTAACATATATAAAACTCTTAGTTACAACGTTCTAAAAACTATATTTTGGAACTTCCTGATGAGCTAAGTATGGCTAAATCTTTAAATGATATTATGAAATATGTGTAGGATTTAATTTGTCAAGGGAGTAAGTATTTTATTTTCTTATATTTCTCTAATTATATTTCAAGTGTGCTTATAGTTATTTGCATTTCTGTTTTAATACTTAAGTATTAATTATATAAGGAACTTAGTAAGAGCACAATAAAAAGCTTCAACAAAATAACAAAAAGGACATCAAATATTTGCAAATAAGGAAATAAATATTAAAATATCCTTAATTTTTATTAATCATTAATAGCAGCAAGTAGAAGATATTTGTTATTATTAGTTCTATATTTAAACATAATAAAAAGCAGATTATTTATCACTTAATGCAAAAGTATTTGGCCAATTGCTAAAGTAGGAAATAAATCTAGGGAGACTAATTCATTTAGTATTTATCTGCATAAATAAAACTATTAAGTTCTAGATCAAGTAGCAATTAATTTAAAAATACTGAATGTAATTGATTCCTAAATGAAAAGGCTGGCAAATGCTTATAAGACAGCAATTAAAATTGAATCTGCTCAAATGTATAAAATACTCGAAATATTTGTGCATAAAGGCATATGCATGCTAAATGGCTTAATAAATAAATATTGAACATTTACTAAATTTTTTATTTCTTGAAAATTTTACCTAAAATTATGTAAACAAAAACTTTCATCAAGTTTGATTTTTATTAATTTATGTTTAAGTAAGACCTAAAGCAGACATTTTGCCAACAAACTCTAACCATTTAAATGCGACTAAAAGCATTCATTTGTTATCTTATTCTGAATAAACGTATTTGAAATATCTTAGCTGAATTGGCTTATTGTTTAACTGACAAAACCTAAATATCGTTTCTTTCATAAAAGAAGCTTTAAATGTTTTAAGGCCCAGATTTTTGGCAAATATTGATATGACAGGTGGGCCAAAAAATCACCATATTGGAAGATGCTCTTATTAATGCAAATGGCGAACAAGCCATGGAGCGATACACTCCCCCAGAACGCGGAATAATCGTGCCTATTTTTTTGCGTAAGAGTTTGTCTGGTGTTGGCGTAGCACGAAATCCGTCGCCGATTCCCCGGTCACCCGGCCACCAACTTTGAAGAGCATGAGACCACATCAGACGCTGCCAAGTGTGGCCAGCCCTTGCACCCGTTGTGCCGAGAATATCACCGCTGTTGGCGAGGATATCAAGCTGTAGCTAAAACATCAACCAGACGTCATGCCTCGCAATTAGTCATCAGCCGGTCGTCTCTAAGGCGAATTTTAGTCAAAGACCTGCGCATGTTCCCATACAAAGTCTAGTCCGTGCACCAAAAGGTGCCTGTTGACCTTTAAACGCATGTAACCTACGTCCAAGCCATCGTAAATCTCGAGCCAAAAGTGGACGATCTTTTGACTAAAACCATAATGAGGGATGAGGTTAATTTTCACTTAACGGGTACGTGAACAATCAAACCTATCAATTATGGGGCCCAAAAAATACACGAGTGATGCACGAAAAGCCATTACACCCGCTTAAAGTGACTGTGCTTAGCGCTGTTCACGCTGAAGGAGTCATCGGGCCTTTTTTCGAGGACGCAGTTTGCCAAACGATAACAGTTGACGGTGCGGGCAATTGAATAAATTAGGAGTAAACGACATATGATTCTTTTAAGATGAAGAAAGGGCGCACACAACGTGGCATTCCCCGGTCGCCTCATTTCCAGTGTTGGCGATTTAGCACAAGATCACCCGATTTAACCGTTCTAGACTTTTTTGTGGGGTTTTTTGAAGTCCTGTGCTTACGTGAACAAGCTTGAGACCTTTGAAGCCCTCAAGGACAGCATTCGATACTAGTGAGAGAATCTGTCGCCCGAAGTTCTCACCAAAGTGATGAGAAATATCATAAGATGAGCCCGTATAGCAATGAATGTGGCGGCACCCATTTGGCCGATATCTTTTTTTTCGACTTCATTAATAAAATTTCACAAGGTCAGGTAAACATAATCAAAAAACAGAAGCGAGATTTTCATTTGGCACAAAAATTAGAGCCAAACCACATCAAAGCTCTCACCGTAGTGATGAAAAATACCATAAAACGAGCCTGCATAGCAATCAATTGTGACGGCACCCATTTGGTCGATATCATCTTCTCGACAAAGCTAATAAAATTCCACAGATACAAATAAATATAATAAAAAAACAGAATCGACGTTTTTCATTTAGAAAAAAACTAGAGCCAAACAACATCGGATGACTTCTTTTGACCCATTTATTGAAATAAACAGAGTTTTGGGATTATAACAAACTCGAGTAAGGGCATTTACATAAAGATAACGATATATACGTTTTTAAAGTTTACGTCGTAGCCACAGAGCTCCATTGCTATCGAAAATTATATTTTCATAACACAAGCGGTTCCTAAGAAATCTTAAAGAAAAAGTCAGAAATCTACGAAATTTTTGTCAGTTTTACAAGGATTCCTTTTTTTTAACGTATTAGTAATAAAAAAAAGCAAAACTAAAAATAAATACGTATTTTAAATATAGCGGTAAGGGTCAATATTAACAGTTAGAGTTCATTAATATATCCCTATCAATCCATTGCGCTAGATACCGAACTAAAGTTGTCCTCTTAAACATACTTATTGTTTAAAGCATCAAACACGTTCCAAACAAAAACTGATTTAAATTCCATAGGTTTCAATTAAGACATAATTTAAAGATAAACATTTGCCATAAGAAATTTTTTCTAGAACACCTTTTTATTGCAAAAATCTTTGATATCGACCTTATTAAGCTAATTAACTTAACAACAAATTAAAATTATGTTCAAATAAAAGCAATCAACCCAAACAGCAATATATAAAAGAGTGAAATAAAAATAATTAAAAAGAAAATAAAAAAAACAACAATAAAAGAAACAAACCCAAGAAAATAAATAAATAAAATTTAAAATAAAAGAAAGAAATTGGAATTTTTTTCTCAAATATAATTAAAAGTTTAAAACGAAATAATAAAAACTTAATAAAATTGGACGAAAGACAAAGTAAGAAAACAAGTTAGACGGCGACAGACAGGTTACAACGATAACCAGGTTATTTGCTTTTTAAGGCCGTTAAAATTAATTTTAACATTAATTTATGAATTTCCTTTTGGAAAAGTTTTTCCATTATAAATTTGTAAAAAAAAATCTTTTTATATATTTGATTTAAGCATATTTTAAAATTACTGCTAAGAGAAAAGCTACATGCATTCCTTAAAACTAGATAAAACCCATTTTGTTTTTGAAATTTATATGACTCTCCTTTTAGTTTCTTTTCGGTGGAAGATACTGAGAACCATCAAGAATCAATTGTACAAGGTGAGCCAAAAGAAAACACCCTATTAGAAGATTCTCTTATTTTTGCAAATGACGGCCAATGTAAAATCTGTTTTAATATTTGTGTATTAGATAGATGAAAAATACAAGTCAACAAGCCATGGAGCGATACACTCCCCAAGAAGGGGGAGTAATCGTCTCTATTTTTTGCATAACAAATCTTTTTGAGGTGTTGACGCAGCGCAAACTCTGTCGCCAATTCAATGGTCGTCCGGCACCGACTGCGCGGTTTGGCCACCACCCTGGAAGAGTATTGGACCACACGAGATGCTTCCAAGTGTTGACGGCCCCGCAGCATCCGCTTTGCCAAAAATCGACCAGATGCCACGCCTCGCAATTAGCCATCAGCCGGTCGTCGCTTAGGCGAATTTTGGCAAAAGACCTGCGCATGTTCCCTTTCAAAGTCCAGAGTATTCATCAGCTGTTACCTGTTAACCGCCAAGCCCGTGTTCCCTACGTCCGAGCCATCCTCAACCTCCAGGCCGAAGTGGACAATTTTTCGACCAGAATCATAAGCGATGAGGCTCATTTTCAATTCAGCGGATAAGTGAACAAGCAAACTATCGCTTCTGGGGCACCAAAAATCCACGTGTGATACGCCATTACACCCACTCAAAAATTGCATAGTGCGCTGTTTACGCTGGAGGAGTCATCAGGCCATTTTTATGAAGAAAGTCTCTGGTCAAGCGACAACAGTGGACTATACGCGCTATAAGGCATGTTTGAATTGAACGAATTAGAGCTTGAGGACATGAGGTTTCAGTAGGGTGGAGCAACAGCACATACTGCGCAACCGATATTCTACAGGCAGCGTTCCCGGTTCACCTCATCTCTCGTTTTGGCGACTTACATTGGCCCGAAAGGTCACCCGATTTATCCGTTCGAGACTTTTTTTGGGGTTTTTTTAAACCACGTGCTTACGCCAGCAAGCCGGAGACCCTTAAAGCCTTCAAGGAAAACATTCGACACGAGTGCTAAAATCTGTCGCCCGAAGTTCTCGCTAAAGTGGTAAAATCAATTGTGACGGCGTCCATTAGGCCGATATCATCTTTTCGACTTGTCCAATTTAATTCTAAGGTTTCAAATAAACAGAGTCAGAAAACAGAATCGAAGTTTTGTATTTACAAAAATATGAGAGCCAATCAACTTAGGATGACTTCATTTGGCCTACCTTTCAACTTGATAACACCCACTTGGCTTTTGAAATCTAGATAGCTCCCTTATTAGTTTTTTCGGCGGCAGGTAATAATAACCATCACAAGTTTTTTGTAGTATTAATGTATATTTTCGTATTTTATACTTTTGCATTCTACTAGAAACAAATATGGGAAAGTTATCCCATCCCAATTGAACTAAACTTAATGTATTGAAGTAAAATAGCTCAAAGTTTTTTCGATGGAACTAGCAATACAAAAGCTTATCTAAGAAAAAAAACAATCTCATACAAGCAAGATCATTATGTTCAGTGTCGAATCTCATATACCATTTACTTTGACATCTTTTTACACCCAGTCCAATGATCTAAGCATGTTGTTTTCGATCCGCAAATATTTTAATAAAATCACCTTGTGCCGAGTTTGAAGTCAAAAGCTTTATGTATTACAAGTTTTTGAAATAAAAAACTTTACAAAGGTTAGGTGTATTTTTTGGCGATGCTAATTCCGGGCTTCTCTTTAACAAATTTTTTTTTAAACAAAAAAGTCAAAAAAGAAATGCCTTGAAGAAGGATTAATGTCAACATCTCTTAATTGTTTCGAGATGTTTTGTATTAAAAATTTAACTTAATCTATGTACTTGTGTAAAATGAGGGGGTTTCGCCCTCCTTTCTTCTATCCAATTTATTTTTTTTTCCAACATGTAGGAGTTGTTATACGAAAACTTTTTGAAGCTAGTTTAAAACCGATAGCTTTAACATCTAAATAAACAAAAATAAAGCATAACAAAAAATTGACAAAAGTTGTTTATTTGTCCTGCACGGATTCATCTAATTTTTTTCCATTATATAATTACTTTAAAGCGAATATTTTAAATCAATAGCTGCTAGAGTTTCCATGATATATCGTATTAAAGTGTTCTTTTAAATTATTCACTTGTATGAGGGTCACCATTTCCCTTGATTTTGTCGAACTAATTTTTTTCCCTGAATGTAAGAATTATTGTTCAATAATTTTTGGAGGACACTAGAGGTTGCGAGATGAATCATGTAAACAAATTTTTTTAAATCGTTGATTTGTATGTGACTTTCTGCTCCCCCTGCTCCTAATCAACTAATTTGTTCCCTAAATGTACATATTTGACTGAAACTACTTTGTAACTAATTAAGAGTGGCTTGCTACTATAGTTTTTTAGTTTTAGTGCAAGAAATTTTTGCAAAATTCCCCTGCTCCTATCCAAAAACATTTCTTTGAAATTAAGGTCCATATTTTCTAAAATACTAAGTGATGAATGATTGGATTTAATCCTGTAATTTCTTTAATATCCATTTGGGACCCCATAAAGTATTTATATTCTGGATCCTTCTGGATAGGGAAGCCGATTTAGCGATTGCCGTTTGTCCGTGTTATGGTTGAAATCAAGTTTCTCAAGCACCCCGATATCGCATAGACCCGTAAGAGGTATCAAATTGTCGTGTCGTAAATAGTCGGGAAAAGATCGATATTGAAATTAGTATTAGCAACCATACATATAACAGGGTTGCCATGAAAAGCTTAATTTAACATTTTTTTTAATCGCTCCTACTACTTTCAGGATTCTCCTACAAAGGTAAAATATAAGACCCACCCCAATTAGTTTATCCACCCAAACATTTTTGTGGAACATACTTACCCTCTATCTAACATGGTTGCCATACAAAATTTTAAAAAATAAGGTAAAAACCGCTACAACTCCCCCGGAGTCGCCCCTAGAGGAATAAAATGTATCACTGACCCCCATTAGTTTCCCATACAAAATTGCTATTTAAAATTTGAAAAAATTAGGATAAAAACTCCTTCAAATTTCCCGTAGTTACTCGTGGAGCGTTAAAAATGACACCGACACCTATTTAAAAATTAGAAATATTTCATAAATAAAAAAATTGTTAAAAATAAAAAGAAGTTTGGGATTTCGAAAGGCCAATGTGAAGGGTATATAGGATTCGGCACAGCCTAATATAGCGCTCTTGTTGTTATTGAATCTTCGCTAATGCGAACTAAAAAAAAATAGTCAAATCTTAAAACTAAGTAATTGATATTAGTTCATTCAGTAGCACACCAAAATTTTAATTTTAATAGTTTCACTTAAGTGCAATAGTATCCCTCCTTTCCAGACAGGTGTGTCACTATGTTGCAGGATGTATCGAGCGAGCGTATTTTGGTTTGTTTCCAGCTTATTTAAATAAGCCACATTGTACAGGATTTCGCCTTTAACTAGTGGAACTTGTAGGTCGTTGCGGATGTTGCTGTTTTTAATATACCAAGAGAAGTTATCGTTCTTAGAATTTGGTTTTGACGGCGTTGAATTTTTTCTATGTTAGAGGCGGAAGCAGTGCCCCATAATTGTATACCGTAGCACCAAGTTAGTTTTAAAATTGAGTTGTAGAGTAGAAGTTGATAATTCAGACGTAGCACAGAGTTTCTACCAATTAGCCAGTGGATTTGAGTTTCATTTGCGTCAACTTAACATCTATATAAGACTTGCATATGAGGCTGCGATCCAGGTTAATACCAAGATTTGTTGTCTTCGATCGTTAAAGCACCATATGGTTGTTAATAGTGATTAGGGAGCACGTTTCCTTGCGTAAATTAAACGTTACGTGAGTACATTTTGGCCTCATTAATTTTTTCCTGCCATAACTTTTTCCATTTCTTTACTTGGGCTACGTGTTTTTGCAGTTGCCTCGAAGCCTCTTTAAGGTCTTTATGAATACTAAGAAAAGCGGTATCGTCAGCAAATGTAGACGTGTAAGTAAAACCATATCTGCCGTGTAAAGCAAGTACAGAATTGCACCTAGTATACTCTCTTAAGGTACACCAGCCCCTATTGATTGGGAACAACTTATTTAGTTTCCCTCTTTGATCATAAATTGTCGACCGGTTATGTATTTTTTTGAAAGGTTACTAATTTTACCTGTAATGTTGAGCTTTAGTTCGCTTAACAGGCCTTCATGCCATACTTTGTCGAAAGCTTGTGCGAGATCGATAAAAAGCGCGGAAGAGTACTAGTTTTCTTTAAAATTAAAACCTGCACCTGTCTGTGAGTTTGTTTGATTGTGCTATGTTGACTTCTAAAACCAAATTGGTGATTTGGAATTCAGTTGTTGTCATTCAGGATCGGAGTCAGCTTATTTTTTAGCAGCTTTTCAAACATTTTCGACAAATCTGGTTACAAACTTATAGGCCTATAAGACTCCGCTTTCGAAGGATCTTTGCCAGGCTTAGGTATCATCCTAAATATGTCCTTAGATTTCTGTTTATATGCTGATCCGTATTGAGCTTATCTTACTGATTTTTAACGGCGATTGCCTCAGGGTTACTTTCGATAATTTTACAACCATACCTGCTCCTTAGTGCTTAAGTTGACTACGGAAATTGGATTCCAGCAGACGGATAGACGTATATGTCCATATCGGCTTCCTTATCTATAAGAATCTAGATTGGGTCGCTCTACCTTTATGTCACCAACAAGTGTACTGAATACAAATAATGTAGGTCTATTTTCCATAAGACCCCAATCAAATGTGGTGTAGGGTGTAATATGGTTGGGCTTATTCGACTATAGTTTTCTTACTCCTTTAGTGCTGTTTTTTTTATTAAGAAAAAGAAAAGTAATAGCCAGAAAATGACACCGCCCATTAAAATTTCGCGAAGTTTTTAATATCAAAATCTAGGATAGCTATGTACTTTAATGTCGGCACAAAGTTATTTTATTATAATATTTGCGATTCGAAAACAACTTTTTTATTTGAGATGACTGGGCTTATAAAAAAATGCCGAATATAGCGCTCTTACTTGTTTTTAGGTAAAACATGCTTTGTTTTAAAAATTGTTTTTGTATATTTCTCTTTTCAAAAACTAAAAGTAAAAACTAATTTTTATTTTATTAAAACTCTACAGAAAATAAGGTAGAAAACACCTGCTGTAATGCAATTGTTTTATAACTTTTTCCATTTCGTTGTATTAGTGTGTACGTTTTGAAGTTGTGTTATTCAACACCATTTCCAAAGAGGCTTGTACTTAGGCCTAGATTTATATTATTTATTATTAGTTATTTCATTTATTTAAAAAAATCATTGAAAGGAAGCAGCTTAAAATTTAATTTTTTGTGTTTGTTTTTGTGGAAATGGTGTTCGTTACAAATAAAAGTTATTTCTTCATTTCGTAATTTTTTATAACAAAATTTTATACAAACGTTCATACGTACACATTTATATCTTCAATTGTATTGGCACTTACTTATGTATTCATGTTAGTTGTAGATGTCTTCTACATATTAAAAACTTTCAAAAAAGAATTTTGAAATTTAAAAAAAAAAAAGTTTTGCGTCAAAATTTTTGAAAAATACATTAAAACAATGTGTGCATTCAAATAAAAAAGCCAACACGAACTGCAGCTGAGTTATGTAGCAAAAGTGGATAAAGGCAAAATATTAACGGATTTTTAAGAAAAGTTTGAAAATCAAATTAGGATAAAAATAAGCATAATATGAAAAAAGAATGTTTTAAATTAGAAATACAAATACATTACGTTTTTGTAAGCTTAACAGGTTAAATTGGCATTTTAAATTATGTTCATTAAACTTGTAACTGCATTTCCCAGGTTTTTTTTTTTTTTGCGAAAGGGATATTATTTTTCTCATTTAAATATTTGTCCTTTTCCATATAATTTTTTTTAAGTTTTCCGATTTTTTTTTCTAACTTTAGAAATGAAAACATATTTTTATATTACTTTAAGTAACTATTAACATAATGGTCTCTATTATATGCCACAAAAAAGAAAGTTTTTGGAATTTTTTTTTTTTTTAAATACCAAACTTTTAATGAGGTAAATAAAGTTACTTTTTTTCTGTAACTAGTTAAAAAGTAAGTTGAAGTAAGAGGACAAGGCAGATTAAAAAAAAACATGAAATTAAAATATAGAATTTTAAATTACAAATTGTAGATTATGTTTGTCTAACAGAAAAAAAAGGTTCTAACTTTTTTAAATTGGTTTTTAAAATTTATTACTTCCACAATTATTAAAAAAAATTATTATTAATTTATACCAACAGCATGAGTATAATGGTGTGATATTACCTTTGCAACTTCTAAAATTTGCACTTAACAACCTTAAAATTTAATAATTTTTTATCCTCATAGACTGAGAATCCAATTTATATATGGGTCATTCCATTTGGATATGTGTCACGATCCCTCTCACATTTTTGCCTATAACTTATACATTTCAAAATTTGAATTGAAAAAAATTTAATTTCCGAGAATTATATATGTTTAAACAACGAATAAAAGATAATATAATTTCTGCTCTGTTAGAAGACTACCTAAAAAATTGGAATTTAAGAGAGTTTTGCCTTTGGGATTGTGTTATCTAAAATATTCTAGAAAACAGCCTAAATTATACCCTTTGTATTAGTAATATGTGTATATATGTATACGCTTGTTATTCCGTTTTTTATTTCTTTAATATCCATCTGCGACCTTTAAGATAGGGAAGTCGGCTTAGCGATGTGCGTCTATCCGGCTGTCCGTTTTTCCGTATGTCCGTCGGCTTGTCTGTCCGTGTTATGGTTGAAACCAACTGTTTGCAGCCCCTCGATATCGCATCAATCCCTAAGTGGTATCACACTTACAGAAATATCTGCAAAGAATCGCTTTTGAAACCCAGCAAAATCGCCCAAAAACTAACCGAGATATAAGCCAAAAACCAAGATTTTCTCTTTCTATTTCTCTAAAATTTGTACATAAATACCTCTACAACTGGCCCGAAGTTGCCATTATACGCGCGCAATTTGCGACCGACTAGAATTAATTTTTTCTCACAAAAATTTTTGTGCAATACACTTACAATCTATCTCTGCCCCTTAACAGGGTAACCCTACAAAGTTAAAATTTTTTAAATCGCTCACAAAGCATCCAGGGTGCTCCCAAAAAGGTCACCATCCCCTATGCAGGTTTCCATACAATATTTACAAAAATTATGTAGAAGCGATCACAACTTGCCCAGAGTCGGCCTAACGGAAATAAAGTGGGAGGCCGACCCCCATTGGTTTCCTCTCCCAAACATATTTCCCTTATTATAAGTATCCCCATCACCATCGCCTTAGGGGGACCCTATACAAAGTTTGGGAAATTGTAACAAGCCCCCCCCCCCACTTACAGCTTCCTGGGTTCTCCTACAAACATCAAGTGTAACACCGATCCCAGTTAATTGTTCCTCCTGTGGCGGTCGCTGACCAACAAATACAAATATACAACCGCTAAAACGCTGCTGAAAACTTAAGCTTAATATCCTAAACATTTTTTTATCCTACAAAACTTTCTAGCATATAATTATATTCAAATACATTTAAAATTTATCTTACAAATTAACTTTTATTATAATTTTTTAAATTAATAAAACAATTCATTTGCATTTTATTAACGGCGACGTTAATAAAATATTGCTGCACTGAATGTCCTAGACGTTAATGTGTGTATGTGTGTGAGTGTGAGTATTTGAGCAAGTAACGCTAAATCTATTTTTAAACATTTACAAGGAAAAAGTTAAACAGTTTAAAAAGCATTATGCAGATTATCAAATTATTTTAGGAAATTATTAATGATTTAATAATTGCCAGTGAATTACTATTAATTAAGGGGAATTTTAAATTAATAATGAATGCAATATTATCATGTAAAGCGTTGATAATAATATATTAAAAATAGTTTATTAAATAGTTATGCTAAACCGATAAATTCCTGCAAATATATTAATTAGCACAAAACAGCATCACCTTAATATTAATTACACCTTTGCTAAACAAAAAAAAAAACCTTAAAAGGATAACAGTTTAATCAGTTAATCTCTATATCCCATTGTATAACCCTTTAATAAGCTTAACAAACTATTAATTGTTTTTTTACTGTTTCAATAACAAAACCATTTGTAAATAGCCGTGGGCTTTCCAAAGGATATGGTCAAAGGTCATGTTTGTTTTTTATTAACTTTGTTTTATAATTATCCAATATTTCGCTTCAAAATCATAAGAAGCTTCTTTAAGGATATTTTTAAACTTAAGCACAAACAGAGAGACACTAATGTAGTGCGCGTTTACTGGCTGGTTTACATTCTAGCTCGCTGTCAAGAAAGATCCAGAACAGTCTCCGTTTGACAAACCCACACCACTCACCAAATCTATAGTCTCTTGCGCCATATTTAAAATAAGATTAAGAAAATATAAGTTAGCCTGTCATCGATAGAAGTTTCAGCAGATTATTCACCCTGCACTAAAATATACCAAATGGGCAGTGAAACCTTTTTTCCTATTCCCTCAAATGCGATAGTAATCTGAAGCGAGTTTGAGTCCACTAAGGTGTTTACCTTTCACCCAAAGATCTACTATGCCTAAAATAGTCTTTGACTGCATGGGGTGTTCAACACCCACTATTTTCTTGAAGGCCCTTCTGACTCTAACTATTTAAATTGAAATCTTATGAAAGCCCGTATAGTAGAAATACAAAATAATGAGTTTGTTTTTGCCTTCAGAGGCTTACAAAAGTGTATAAAGTCTTATAAAAACCAGTCAAACAAAAGTGTATGTACTGTGGATTAATTTATTATAGACGTATCACTGCTTATTTTTTTTGTCTTAAACATCTTGCCTTTGGAAGTCTCCTACGTTTACAAATTCTTTTTAAAATCAATGCAGCAGAGTCCTTTTAAATTTTTTTGACATAGCACCGCCTTTCTTGAAAATTTCTACGTAAGAAACTTTAAATATGAACACAAAATCTCATATATATTGATAAAGTCAATATAAAAAAAATAGAAGGCACTAATATGCGTTCAAATTTTCGTAGTAATCGGTGAGTTATAAATACCCACATTGAAGTTTTCTTTTTGTGAGCGTGGTACAGAGTTCTTTATTGCTTTAAGAATTTTGACTAGAAACTAGTTTCATAAAAACCGTTTCAATGGGAGAAACTTCATTAAGATTCTTATCTACGTGGGCGTTATACCTCTTACTTTATTTACTTTATTACCTTTAAAAGTTTGCATTAGAGTCGCCTTATGTGTTAATAGAAAATTTTATAGAAATTTTATAGGGCCTGTATTTATAATTAAATTCTTATGGGCGTGGCCTGCCTTCTTTGTTTGCGTTGGAAATTCGACACCATGTGTACACAGAAAAATAACCAGTATAAACATTCAAATTTATGAGAGATTGGCATCTCCTACCTTTTTTCCTACAAAATTTTTTCTCTGAAAGCAGGTAATATGCGAAAAGTTTCAAATATATCGGTCAGCAAAATTATCTTTGTTTAGAATTAAATTTTTGTAGCCCGGCTTCTTTATTGCCTTCTAAATTTTGATGTTGTATGCTTTATATGTATGTGATATCAAAGTAGAAGGATCACTATTAAAATTTACTATTTGTGGGCAAGGCACCGCCCCCATATTGCTATAACCATTTTTTATTTGAAGCATTTATCATCAGCTGAAATGCAAAACCGCGAAACTTCATTTTTCAAAACTTTACGTGCAAAGCAAAAGCATTTTCATAATTACAAAGGCAGAGCTATTAAACTGTTTCCTTTTTTCCGGCCTTCTGTTTCAAGTTCTGTTTTTAAGCATTACAAAAATTTACTTCTCGTTGCCTTTTAATAAAATATAATAAAATATCAAGATGGGAAATTTTGTTAGTTACGTGGTCTTGCATTTCAGCTAACGATATAGTATATCCGCTCAAATTTAAAGAAGAAATGAGTATAACAGAAGTTATTATATTAAGATTTGAACTTTTAAGGTTGTGGCACAGTCCACTTCTTTACCCTGAGAATTTTGACTTTAGGTGCCTTGTATATGCGCACTAATTTTCAGAAAAATTAATGAAGTAAAAGGCTAGTATAGTGTTGGGCGTGAATTGCCCACTGTCTTGTCAATAAAATTTTTGCAAAGTTTTTCCAAAAATTTTTTTAAGAAAATTCACTCGCGTCTTCAATGCGTATTTAGTTTTTGTGGGCGAGGCACCGCCTACTTTGTTGTCTTAAACATTTTTAGGTCAAAGGCCTTATACAGCTAGTTTTGCAACTATAGTATACAACCATTCCAAATATTACTAGGTTCCACTTTAGCTGCAGGGTTTGCATGAGAATGTGTTTAACGCATACAATTGTGAAAATATGATATTAAAAGGATTTAACTCAATTATTTAACTGTGATAATTTTCATAAATTTTATTTTTAAAATTATACATACTCATGTATCAAGGGCGCGTTATAACAAATTGTTCTTTATTTCTGTTAAAACTTAAAACTGCTTTTATATTCAGTTTTCCCCAAAGATACCATGGAGGCAGAAGACAAATATTATATCTTTTATGTAAATGATAATAACATCTTTGGTTGTGTATGTACCAAAAACAATGGTTTTTGTATAAAACTGTTTTTATTGCTGTAGCTTTAATTTATAAGGCTGGGTATACACACATATATTTTATTCTCTTCAGTTCCTTTAAAAAATCTTAATGTTTAAGAAAACAAAAGTATAAAACTGCAATTATGCAATTTGTATATAATTGCTATTTTGAGTTAAATGTTTTTACATTTCTTTTATTGCTTTAACAATAATTGTAAACATGGTAAAATAAAACGAGAAAGTCAATATCAAATATTTTTTTTTCAAGCATATTGCAAGCAGCGAAAATCTTAAAGGTAGAAATGAATTAGATATTTTAAGAAAAAAAAAAACTGAATTCAATTTTTTATTACAATATAAAGTGGTTGTTAATTATACCCTTCACATAGTGATAAGGGTAAATATAAGTTTGTCATTTCGTTTGTATATTCTTTATTATCCATTTACGACCCCATAAAGTATATATATTCTGGATCCTTATAGATAGGGAAGTTGATATAGCCATGTCCGTCTGTCCTTCTGTCAGTCTATTGAAATCGAGTTTTCGGAGTCAAACAAAAAAAACCGGAGCAGTTATTGGTGTCAAACTGTTAAAAATATCCCGCGGCCAATCGTTGTTTAAAATTAGCAAACCCGGTTGACTTTTGACCGAGATATAAATGAAAACTCAAAATAACCAATTTTTTAGGACAAAATCCGTGCATATATCCCTCAGTAAATATAGTCATTCTTGCCACAAAACCTGGCATGGATACTCTGAAAATAGGAACCTAAATATTGGAAAATTTTTTTCAGATAGGATCAGGCGAAGTGGTAGTTTTCCTACACACAAAAAATTATCTAAGAAAACTTTACTTAAATCAAGCCATAGCGGTGTCAAAAGTACGGTGAGTACGGTTTTTCTTAAATCAAGTACGAAATTTCTTACTCCAAGTCAAATTTTTCAAGTACGAATTTCTTACTTTTAGCCACAATTAAGCCAAAAAAGGATTGATTTAAGTTCGGAACCGTACTTGATGTAAGCGTGAAAAAGATTGATTTAAGCCGTAAACTGGATTAATTCGAAAGTGAAATGTCATTTTTTTTGACTTATGGAGCTTTACTAAAGAAGAAGAATTTTATATTTTATTTTTATTTTATAATTATTATAATTAATTTATAATTTAAAAATTTCATTTTTGTACTTACCGAAGCTGAGATTCGAACCAGGGATTTCTGCACTGCAGTACAAGCGCGTTACCTCTAGGCCACCGAGACACTTTGTTTTCAAATGTAAAATAATATATTAAAACAACAAGCTTTTTCTGCTTGATTTATTGAAGCAATCCGGTGAGTACGGTTTTTCTTAAATCAAGTACGAAATTTCTTACTCCAAGTCAAATTTTTCAAGTACGAATTTCTTACTTTTAGCCACAATTAAGCCAAAAAAAGGATTGATTTAAGTTCGGAACCGTACTTGATGTAAGCCAAAAAAAGATTGATTTAAGCCATAAACGGGATTAATTCGAAAATAAAATGTCATTTTTTTTGACTTATGGAGCTTTATTAAAGAAGAAGAATTTTATAGTTTATTTTTATTTTATAGATACTTAAAAATTTATAATATAAAAATTTAATTTATTGTGTTTACCGAAGCTGATTCGAACCAAGGATTTCTGAACTGCAGTACAAGCGCGTTACCTTTAGGCCACCGAGACACTTTGTTTTCAAATGTAAAATAATATATTAAAACAACAAGCTTTTTTCTGCTTGGTTTGTTGAAGCAATCCGAATAGGCTTGATTTAAGAAAATGTAAGTAAGGATCGTACTTAAAAAATTTTTGGATAAATTCAAGAAAAAAATTCTTGATTTTAGAAAGCGAGTTTTCTTTCTTTGTACAATTGCACAAATTTGGTGAAATATTTTATGCGCTATATCTCGGAATATGTAACAGCTATCGACTTAAAATGTTCTTCGAGAAGTAATTGTACAATAAGACCAACACTTTAACAAAAATTTTTTTGGGTGGGGGTAGAAAAAGAGATAGCTCAAATACAAATTATCAATTTTAATGAAATTTTCGACACGCTAAATGACTGAAACTGTTACAGATATTGAAATTAAATGTTCTACAAAAAGTAATTGGACAACAAAACCTACGCTTTGCAGAAAAAAATTTTTGGGCGGAGGGTGCAGAAGGGGTAGCTCCCATACAAATTAAAAATATTTATGAAATTTTCGATACGCTATATCTCGGAAACTATAAGAGATATCGGCATCAAATGTTTTACAAAAAAAAATTGGAAAACAAAGCCTACGCTTTGAAGAAAAAATTTTTTGGTGGAAAGTGAAAAAGCGGTAGCCCCCGTACAAATAAACAATTTTTATAAAATTTTCGACACGCTTTATTTCAAAACTATAACAGCTATAGACATCAAATGTTACACAAAAAGTAATTGGACAATAAAACCTACGCTTTGAAGTAAAAATTTGTTGGGTGGGGGATGAAGAAGGGGTAGCTCCCATAGAAATTAAAAATTTTTATAAAATTTTAGATACGCTATATCTCGGAAACTATAGCAGCTATCGACTTCTTGTGGTCTACGAAAAGTGATTGGATGATAGGACTTACACTATGGAAAAAAGGTTTTTGGAGGAGCCAGGAGAAGGGGTAGCTCCCATACAAATTAACAATTTTTATGAAATTTTCGATTCGCTACATCTGGAAAACTATAACTGCTATCGACTTCGAAAATTATATATAAAGTAATAATCAAATAATTCATACATTTTGGAAAAAAAGTTGGAGCAAGGGGACTAAAACATTCCATAAAAATTAACAACTTTTATCAACTTTTTAATATGAATAATATCGAAAACTTTAAACCTTCGACCTTCAACTATTCTATTCATATTCATATATTTCTATTGTTCATACGAACGTTAAAATTTTGTAAAGTTTTCTATTGACTTTAAAACTCGCACAAGGTATTTTTATTATATTATTTGCAGTACAAAATTACTCGGCTGGGTATATTTAAAGACCAATGTGAAGGGTATATAAGATTGGTACCATGAAATAACTCCCAAATGAAATAACTCCCAATGAAAAAATGAAGTAAGTCCCAATTTTTTTCCATACGAATTGGGAGTTATTTCATTATTTTTCATTGGGAGTTATTTCATAATGATATAACTCCCAAATGAAATACCTCCCAATGAAATTTTGTTGGGAGTTATTTCATTTTTTCGAAGTGTTGGGAGTTATTTCATTTTTGTTGGAAGTTGTTTCATTTTCTATCATTGGGAGTTATTTAAATTTTATTGGGAGTTATTTCATTTTTATTGGGAGTTATTTCATTTTACTAAAAACAAGTGTATATATATCGTTTCTTTGAAACGATATTTGTTGACAAAACATTGTAAGTTTGGATTCTGTTTTAAAAGTGCCGTATATGGCCGGTCTATGGTTGGGCTCTGGAGAACATAACTCAATCAAGAATTTTCAAACATTTTATGTAGCCAAACAATACTTTTCCTAAGCACAGCACTGAGCAACAGCATTGTTAACTTGGGAAGAAAACTCACGCTAGTATAAAAGGTGACATTTATTTAAAAATTTTGGGGTCTTAAAACCGTGGGTATATAGGCGGCCTACGGCCGGGCACAAGGAAAAAAAATTCTATTGGATTCGTTCCCCGGCTTCGCAGTAGCCTTCGGCCGGGGAATATACTTTAAACTGTAGTGCATCGGAAGTATTTGCAGCTTTATAACTAAGGTGTCACAAAATTCATGTTTTATTTGGCGAAGCTTTATATGGAAAGCAGTAGAGCTTAAAGTCCATTGCCCGGCCGAAGGCTACTGCGAAGCCGGCGGATCGAATCCACTGGAGTTTTTTTCCTTGCGCCCGGCCGAAGGCCGGCTATCTAATTAACTCTTATTTATTAAAAAAATTATTTAACCAAAAAGGTGCTTAAAGTCCACGCGCCTGTCCTAAAGCTGTATTGAAGCCGGCGGTTCGATACATGAGAGTTAACTTATCCTGCGTCCAGACGGAGGCCGGCAGTGATTTGGTTTGTTTGTTTAGAAAATAAGTTTACGTTAGTAACATTCAATTTATGGAAACAAAAGGTTTTCGCATTATATATATTTTAATTGGGAGTTATTTCATTTTCTTTGGGAGTTATTTCATTTTCGTTGGGAGTTATTTCATTATTGTTGGGAGTTATTTCATTTCCGTTGGGACTTATTTTATAAAACAATTATTTTTTTTTTGTAATTGGGGGTTATTTAATTTTTGTTGGGAGTTATTTAATTTGGGAGTTATTTCATTTTTTCCATTGAGAGTTATTTTATTTGGGAGTTATTTCACGGTACCTATAAGATTCGGCACATCCGAAAATACCGCTCTTACTTGTTTTTACATAAGTTTTTTTTTAAAGTTTTGATGGCTTTTTTGAACAGAATTATTTTGTTCCTCTTTTTTTTTTGCGCAAGAATTCGCCTTGGGCTTTTTTGTAATTTTTTTAAAAGTAAATTTTTATTCTCTTCCATATAAACCAATTTTTTCCCTTTAAACAATTTATTAACGCATAAATCTTATTTTATATCAGACCCTTTAAATTTGCAATAACTATACTAACTATACACAATACATACTTACGTACACACAAAAAATTATCTAAGAAAACTCTACTTAAATCAAGCCACAGCGGTGTCAAAAGTACGGTGAGTACGGTTTTTCTTAAATCAAGTACGAAATTTCTTACTCCAAGTAAAATTTTTTAAGTACGAATTTCTTACTTTTAGCCACAATCAAGCCTAAATAGGATTGATTTAAGTTCGGAACCGTACTTGATGTAAGCCAAAAAAAGATTGATTTAAGCCATAAACGGGATTAATTCGAAAATGAAATGTCATTTTTTTTGACTTATGGACCTTTATTAAAGAAGAAGAACTTTATATTTTATTTTTATTTTATAATTCATTTATAATTAATTTATAATTTAAAAATTTCATTTTTGTACTTACCGAAGCTGAGATTCGAACCAGGGATTTCTGCACTACAGCACAAGCGCGTTACCTCTAGGCCACCGAGACACTTTGTTTTGAAATGTAAAATAATATATTTAAACAACAAGCTTTTTTCTGCTTGATTTGTTGAAGCAATCCTGTGAGTACGGTTTTTCTTAAATCAAGTACGAAATTTCTTACTCCAAGTCAAATTTTTCAAGTACGAATTTCTTACTTTTAGCCACAATTAAGCCAAAAGAGGATTGATTTAAGTTCGGACCGTACTTGATGTAAGCCAAAAAAAGATTGATTTAAGCCATAAACGGGATTAATTCGAAAATGAAATGTCATTTTTTTGACTTATGGAAAAAGAATTTTATAGTTTATTTTTATTTTACAGATACATAAAATTTATAATTTAAAAAATTAATTTTTTGTATTTACCGAAGCTGCGATTCGAACCAGGGATTTCTACACTGCAGTACAAGCGCGTTACCTCTAGGCCACCGAGACACTTTGTTTTGAAATGTAAAATAATATATTTAAACAACAAGCTTTTTTCTGCTTGATTTGTTGAAGCAATCCGGTGAGTACGGTTTTTCTTAAATCAAGTACGAAATTTCTTACTCCAAGTCAAATTTTTCAAGTACGAATTTCTTACTTTTAGCCACAATTAAGCCAAAAGAGGATTGATTTAAGTTCGGACCGTACTTGATGTAAGCCAAAAAAAGATTGATTTAAGCCATAAACGGGATTAATTCGAAAATGAAATGCCATTTTTTTGACTTATGGAAAAAGAATTTTATAGTTTATTTTTATTTTACAGATACATAAAATTTATAATTTGAAAAATTAATTTTTTGTATTTACCGAAGCTGCGATTCGAACCAGGGATTTCTACACTGCAGTACAAGCGCGTTACCTCTAGGCCACCGAGACACTTTGTTTTCAAATGTAAAATAATATATTAAAACAAAAAGTTTTTTTCTGCTTGATTTGTTGAAGCAATCCGAATAGGCTTGATTTAAGAAAATGTAAGTAAGGATCGTACTTGAAAATTTCAAGAAAGATTTTGGATAAAATCAAGAATAAAATTCTTGATTTTAGAAAGCCGTTTTTCGTTCTGTGTATTTCTTATTTCATAATGTGGTTTCCTTAACTATTTAAATGTAAAAAGTTTCTTAACCCATTTTTTTTTTTAAATTTTTGTTTGGCTTATCTTTATGTCAAATCAACCCCTTTTTATTATTATAATCTTAATAAACTTATGTACGTGCAATTGTGTACACCGGGAAGAAGGAAAAGTGTAATATGAAGATCAAAACATCAATGCATGTGCAAAGAATATGATGTAGTTTTGAGCAGACAACAAATTGTGTATGTTAAAGAAGGATTAACTTGACTTTTGTGCGACAAACCCAGTTTCCTATAAGGAATAGCATTTATTCAATCTATAAAAATAAGTTTAATTTTAGGGTTTATGTCAGGGGCTTATTGTTGGTGCTAAATTTAAAATGTTTATTGGACAGTGACGGAGTAATGGTGCAAAGCCTCTCACCTGGTGGAAGATGCTTTCCGAAACACCTAAGTAAACTCTTCAACTATTAGTTTCAGGGCAAATGCTGGAATATTTTTACTGTTGTATTCCGTAGGTGTGAAGACTAAAATTTAAGTAATACTGCATTTGCTGACCACTAACGACGTTAAAGTGTGCAATTTAAAACTAAAAGGTTCCGCCCAGCTTGATGAGCGTTCCAGAATTCCAAAGAATATTTCTGCCGTTTAGAGCAATCACACATGCCCCATGGATTGCAAATATTTTTCTTTAAAGCACACTGCATTCATCGAACACACAATTTGAAGAGCTCACTTAGGTCTGTTAATTTGCTCCCCTTATGTTTCCTGCAAATAAACACAAAAATAAAGTAAAAAAAGATATAAAGTATGTAGAAAAATTAAAAAGAAAAAAAAAAGAACGAAGCATATTATCCATAGTATCTGGCGGGAATCGAACGCACAACCCAGTGACCATAACTATTTTTTTTTATAAAATTCTAAAGTTCAGCCGAAAGTAAACACAGCACTAGTGTACCTCGGGGGCCAAGAAAATACAACTTTATTTACACTCCAATGCCCAATGCCCTTAGCCGTAACTCAGAAAGCTACTTGTAGAAATGGTCATTACAAAAAGCTCATTAGAAATTAGGTACATTCCGTCGCCGATTTCATCGGTCATCCGGCATCAACTGCGCAAATACTGCGCCGCTTGGCCACCAATATTGAAGAGTATGAGAACTCACGAGATGCTACAGAGTGGCCGGGCCCGGAGTGGTCATTCTGCCGAGAATATCACCGCTGTTGGCGAGGATGTCGAATTGTAGCCAGAAACATCGACCAGACGCCGTGCCTCGCAATTAGCCGTCAGCCGGTCGTCCCTAAGGCAAATTTTGGTCAAAAACCTGTGAATGTTTCCGTGCGAAGTCCAGTCCGTTCATCATCTGCTGCTTGTCGGCCGCCAAACGCGTGTAACATACACCCAAGCCATCCTCAATCTCGGGGCCGAAATGGACGATTTTTCGATTAAAATCATAATGAACGATAAAGGTTAATTTCCACCTTAGCGGGAATGTGAACAACAAAAATTACGTTTTTTGGACACCAAAAATCTACGAGCGTTGCACTTATAGCCATTTCACCCACCCGAAGTGACTGCGTTGGACGCTACTGGTCAACCGACAACAGTAAATGGTGCGCGATATAGGGCTATGTATTCCGTGGTTTTTTTTAGCCATATTTAAAGGAATTAGCACTGGAAGACATGTCGTTCCAACAGGATGGAACAACGGCACCCACGGGGCAAGCCAAAATCGATATTCTGAAGGCGGCGTTCCCGGGTCGCCTCATCTTTCATTTAGCGATTTAAATTTGCCCCCAAGATCGCCCGATTAAACCATTCCAGACTTTTTTGTAAAGTGTTTTTAAGGTGTGTTTTTACGTGAACCGCCCTGAGACCCTGAAAACCCTCAAGGACAGCATTTGGCACAAGTGCGATAATCTGTTGCCAAAAGTTCTTGCCGAAGTGATGAAAAATGCCATAAAACAAGTCCGTATGGCAATCGCTTGTGACGGCGCCTATTTGGCCGACATTATTTTCCCGACTTGACTACTAAAATTCTAAAGGTTCAGGTAAACATCACCAAAAAAACAGAATCGAAGTTTTTCATTTAGAAAAAAAGGGAGCCAAACAATTTTGTATGACTTGTTTTGGTCCCAAGTGCTTGTTTCGAATTAGATTTTTGATCGGTTTCTGCAATCACCTTAAGTGCTTTTGTCATGAGCATTAATATAACTTATTTGCTGGCAGTTGTTTTCCCCTATCTCTTAGATGGTGTACTGGGTGTTCAAGGTGTACCAATATTTCATTTTGTACCTCCACAATAAGTTTGTTTGAAAAAGAAAAGTTATCCAATATTTTCTCAGATTTATGCTTTTTATGTCGACTTATTTAAAAAAAAAGGTGAAAGTTTAATGTAAAAAAATCCAAGAAAATTAAGCCATATCCATCTATCCGTGTTCTGAATTTATTTTCCGAAGCCCGACAAAGACCTACACAATGGAATATAAAACCAATATTTTTTATATATTTGTGAGGCCTGCATAACACAGTTTTGAAATTTGAATATCCACACCAGATACCCCTTGCTTTTGGGTACATCATTTTAAAGGCTAAAAATAATGGTCTGAAACCCACCACCAAGCATTACGACCGATTCAGATCCGTGCAGATGAGTTTTATTGTATTTTTGTAATCAAACTACAGGTCGCAATTTTAAAGATGTTTTGATGAATTTTGGCACAGATATGTCCTCCGAAATAAGCATTTTATCAGAAACTGGTATGGATATTACTCTATATTGAAAAGTTTTGCAGACTTTTTGCCACCGAATGGTTATAAAAAACTTTATCACTTAAATCTGATATAAGTATTTTGTTACCACAATTTGGTATTTTTTTGGTTTTCCAATAAATGTAAACTTTATATAACAAATAGTTTTTTTAATCTATAATCAAAGATGTATAAAGAAGATGATGCAGTTATGTCAATACTCTTGAAACATTAAATTTATTAAACTATACTGATAGTTGATAGGGTCTTTAGCTTCAGAAAAATAATGTTTAAACTTTTTAATAGTTTATAGAAATATGAGCAGCTCATGAGTTTTTTTTTTAATTAGAGGAATTTACATTGAGGATCTTATAGTTTTTCGTTTAAGGAGGTGTTTTCCTTTTTTCTGTAAAATTATTAAACTGTTAGGGCGTTTTTATTTCCGGTGACCATATATGTCTAATATTATATCACTAACTAGTGAACTTCAATATAACCGGTCTGTTTATTGATGTTGGTGTAGGGCATAGGTTGTCAAAACTCTCATTTAATGAAATGCGTCTGTATTGGATAAGAGAAAATTGCCCAGCAAACAAAAAACTAAGCATTGCAAATGTGATGAATTTTACTTTTTAAAGCAAAATGGAAATGAACTTAAAAAAAGTCATTAAAATTAAATACAAAATATGCCTCAGTTATTACAGAATTAGACAATTTTTTTTCACACATATTTCATTGGGCGAGTTTAATTTACAGTTAAAACTTAAAAAATTTAGTATATTTAGGTATTATAAATTAAGTTTTTCTTGTTTTCTTTGTTTTAAATGTTTGGTAACATAAAATGCATTGCATGTTACCAAAAGCATTTTTAATTACAAAACAAAAATTTTTATCTTCCATTATACTATTTTGTTTGCTGGTTTATTTTGAAATTAAATCAAAGCTGAAAAAACAACAAAGCTGAAAAAAAGCAGTAAGCATCCGCCCATGTGCACTCGTTAACACTCAATTAACGACTGAAATCAAACTGAAATAAAAGAGAACAAGCGTCGGTGTGAGTTTTTTTTATTGTTTTTGTAGCACAATTGTGCACTAAAAATGAATTTTTGACAACCTATGGTGTAGGGTATAAAATGGTTAGGCTTGACTTTCTTACTTGTTAATTTAATTTTGCTTCCTCTCTATATTTTTCTGTGCCACTCTATCTCTTTGGTTTTTTAGATTAATGTTAATGTGTGGGTGCAGGTCCCTAAATTTTCATAATTTTATAAAATATATGTTTTAATCATAATAATAAGTCTTAGACATATAAATTTACATATTTCCTCATATCTGTCCTTATTGCTCTGCACTCTGTCTCTTACTTCTTTGCAATGTCCTTTTTCAAGATGACTTAACAACCATTCAAGCGCTTAAGATTATCAATATTTTTTAAAGATATAAGGGAAAATATAAACAATAATGGGTTTGAAAATACAAAAAGAAAAAAAACAAGATGTAAATCAACTGGCCATGTAAAGAATTATTGAAAATGTAAAGGACCACAATTTTTAAGGTTAATGAAGTTAAACGCCACTTAAGGCATCCATAAGTGGATTTCTTTTTGCCTCTTCCTTTATAAGATTAAATAATACAAATTTTTTTACGGAAAAGATTTAATCAAAGTTTTAAAATTCAAAAGGTTTTTTAAATGAGTTTAACTTAAATTATTTTGAAACACAAAGGTTTAGTTGCTTGCATTAAGGCTTTTATCGTATGAATTTTTTAAACAACTTAAGAGTAAGAGAGTCGAGTTGTTGAGCTCATGTTATAGATTTTATTTCGATTAAACTTTTAATTAAAACATTAAATAACTTAAAAGCATAAAACTTGTTTAAATAATAAGTGCCCTTTTAGAGCAAATCTAATATCATTAAAAAATTTTCTTATTTAAAAATATTTTTGAAGTTTAAAAACTTAAAAAAATAATTTTCTACATTACTATAAATCCTCCATATAAAGAATATATAACTTTTCCTTAATCCGATAAATCCATAAGTAATTGGAATAGCATATAATTTAATTTTACTAAAACTATTTTTAACAAAATCTATACAAAAGCTACATGAAATCAATACGAAATGCAATTATTTTCCCAAGAAAGTAGGAAATATTTTACTACTTGCAAGAATATTTGACAATAATTTTTTATAACGATTGATTTTCTGTATTGTAAAAATGAAAGAACGAAATATACTACAATAAAATCCCTTATTTTGTTGTTGTATAGGAGAAAAAAAAATTAAACCACTGTCATGTGGCAAATAGAAATGTAACATCCAACAACGAAATCAGCAAAAAAAAAAATATTGAATTGCAATGAATTTCTAACGAAAATGCTTGCAATTGATGGCGGGTAAGATTTGAAAATATACTTTCAGTTGATTAAATTAGAGCAAAAACTTCAATAAAGAAAAATACGTACCGGAAGCAAAAGGAAAATCCTTAAAGTTGTTAAGCACACATACCCTTGTAACCAGAAAATTTGAGCTTAAGGAAAAGTATACCGTAGAGGAAGGTATATATATGTTGTATGAATTTACAGAATAAAAATATGGGTGACACTTGTGCGACATTGTGCATTAGGGTGACAGCCAATTTTTTTTTAATTTCATAGTTTGCCAAGCGGAATATTGTCACATTCGGTTTCAAAAATCAGCCTTAAAAATTCAAATCTAATCGCACAATGTCTTCTGGGCACATTCAGATTAAAGTGTAAATATTAGAAAATTTCACTGTTTATATCCAACAAAATTATAAAATTCGTAAACTTTGTATATCATTTTAACACGCTTTGGAGATTTATTTATTTCGACGAGAAGAAAAATAAAATAGATTGCTTAAAACTAACCCTTGTAAGTCATTTGGGTCTAATTGACCCTATAAACTATATCATTGGCAAATTCTTAAACATTGCTAGTTTAACAGTGTAAAGGAAGGGTTTTATTAAATCTATGATAATAAAAACTATTTCGTTTTTATTCTCAGCTTAAGAACATTATTTATACAACAGAGTATTTTTTTTAATTTAAGTCGCCGCTTCGTAAGCGAAGTTAAAAAAAATCATAAGTTTTAGCAGTATCAAAATATAGACTCTACCTTGTCTTTCCCTTAGGGCATTCCAAAAACTAATTAGTATTTTTCGAAACGCATTTAACGCAGTTTGAATTTTTACTACATCTTTATTCGTTTGAAAGTTACAAAAAGTGTCTTAATAGTACCCAAGATGAATTGATTTACAAGGTGGTGGTGATTTTACAACAACAAATTTTCGGCGAAGAAAATTTTAATTTCTGTTGTCATTTTTGTTGGCTGATGTGCCAAAAAATATATGTAAACATAAACAAATTTGACAACCCAGCCTCGACTTATGCAAGAAAAAAGTAGATCAGCTGTGCTCGTAACACCACCTGATCACCACCTTGATAGTTCCAATACAAAATTTTGACCCTTTCTTAACCCCTAAAAGTCAAAATTTTATAAAGCAAAAGACATTGTATTAGATTTTTGAGACCTGTCAAACGCAATATGAATCTTTTTTCTATCTTTTTTGAATCAATATATGCAAAATGGGCCTGGGCAGTATCAAAATATAGTTTTTAATTTTTTTACTTCGTAGTGTTTTATATCTTTAAAAAGTATTATACATAGGACCACTTCTATTTTGATTAAATACGATACTATTTAAACCTTTTTTGTGTCGTGTATATTTTATAAGACATTAATTTCCGATTTGTTTTTTATTTGTATTCTATTTCAACCGATTTTGAATCAAAACTTTCCGCAATCCCATCTTATTGGGAACAAAGAAATACCTTTATATGAAATTTCAATCTCTGGCTTAGTTTTTTTGGGCTGTGCAATTAAAAATCCCTTATACTTAGAGATAGTATCTGAACTTTGACCTCAATGGACGCCCATAGAACTGTTGTTCGTTGGTTTAAATTTTTAAGGCAATATGCCGCCCGGCACCCGAATTTTTTTTTTCATGTAATCGCTTGTTATCCTATTGTACATATGTTTGTTTGCCATAACTTCCATAGATACCAGCGAAAATAAAAATTCCACAAACAAGAAAGTTCTTAAAAAAAATAAATTTTTTAACTAAAAGAATTTCTACAAAATTGTTTTTAATATAAAGAACTTACTGTTATGGATTTTTCATTTGCTTCAGCAAACCCCCTAATAAGTACGCCCCTTTTAAAGCACGCACATTCTCATACACTGTTTTGTTAAGTAAGTTGTAAGCTAAAACTTACATGCAACTCGCAGTGCATGCTTTTACATTAATAAAGAAAAACCACACAATAGGATTCAGCACTCGAATACACTCATACCTAGACAAGCATATGAACACATATAACAGTCTAAACTATTGCAGTGAAAGCATTTTCAAAGTAAAAAATTTTAGAGCAAAATAGAAATCTACAAACACATTTAGATTGAGATAATACAACAGAAATGAATTTTTCAAATGAAAAATTTTTATCAGCAAAAGTTAAAAGAATGACTTTCGAGAAAAAAAATATTAAGATTTAAATTTAAAAAATTGATTTTGCAAAAGATAATTATTTAATTGGCATCAATGCCGGAAAATTAAAAAAATAAAAGATTTCGTTAACTAATTAAATTAAATAGATTAACATAGGATGATACTTTAAAATAGATGTTTTGCAG
This sequence comes from Melanophora roralis, assembly GCA_963583895.1. Taxonomy (NCBI): domain Eukaryota; kingdom Metazoa; phylum Arthropoda; class Insecta; order Diptera; family Rhinophoridae; genus Melanophora; species Melanophora roralis. The sequence goes on from OY757189.1 coordinate 78,307,343, forward strand.
TTAAAGCATATATTTTTAAAAATTATGATTTTTTTGATACTTAACTACACCATTTCCAATTGTATTTCAGAACTTTCTAATTGTATTTCAGACATTTTTAATTCAATTTTAGAAATTTCTATTTCAATTTCAGAAATTTCTAATTCAATTTCAGAAATTTCTATTTCAATTTCAGAAAATTTTAATTCAATTTCAGAATTTTTTAATTGTATTTCAGAATTTTCCATTTGTATTTCAGAAATTTCTATTTTTCTATTTCTATTTATTTAAAATAAATGGAAAATTCTATAATACAAATAGAAATTTCTGAAATTGAAATAGAAATTTCTGAAATTGAAATAGAAATTTCTGAAATTGAATTAGAAATTTCTGAAATTGAATTAGAAATTTCTGAAGTTGAATTAGAAATTTCTGATATACAATTAGAAAGTTCTGAAATACAATTGGAAATGGTGTAGTGTTGCTATGCCCGAGCTGATCTTACAAGTAAACTAACATATTACAAACCTGCATCCCATTTTGGAGGCACCACCTAAAGGAATAAATTAATCCGTTACCCCGTAATCTTATCCGCCGCTTGGGGGGACGTGTCTAGTAGGAGATCAATATCTCGCGCAGAAGTCTGAGCAAATAAAAGTTTAAGACTACAGTTGCTACGCCCCTGTTTGTATATAATGTGCTGCGCTTATCTAAAATAAAACATTTGTTCTCCATTTAAAACACACTTCATAAACATCACTTCGGAAAGTTTTTTTGAGGGCAAGAGTGTCCTCTTTTAAACGAGTACGTACAGCATTGCGGACTTTGAGTAAGCGATTTTAGATGTGTTTGCTTAAAAAATTGACAACATAGTTTAAAATTTCGCCATTAACTTGTGAAATTTGTAGATGTTGCTGTTTAAAATAAGCCAAGAGAACCAACATTAATTCGCAGGGTTATGTTCTGACGACTTTGATTTTTCTCTATTTTGGAGGGGGAGGCAGTGTCCCATAGCTTTGTAACAATTCACCAACTTTTTTTTTATTCTGGTTGTAGAGGCAAACCTTACAATTGGGGCAAAGAACAGAGTGTCTGCCAATTAGCTAATGGATTTGGGCAAATTTGTGTTTTATTTGTGTCATCCTTGCATCTACATGTAACTTTCATGTGAGACGATGATCTATGTAAATATCTAGGTATCTCACCTCATAGTGTGGAGAATTAGATAGCATATTGCTTTGGGTAAAATAGAAGTGGCATAGATTCAAATCTGGCAATTTACCGTCTTCTTGAAATTTTTTAATCAGTAATTTATTCAAGGATTTTCATTATGACAGGGCAGTACTATCCGGAAATGTGGACGTGTTTGGCTAACTGTTTGCTGTGCAAGCAAGTGCAGAATTTTTCTTAAAATACAACCTTGAGGCATGCTATTCCTAATTGGTTGATGACACCTTAAAAAGTCCCAATTTTTAATCATATATTGTCCTTCAGCTATGAAGATTCCCAAAAAGGCTAGAAAGATTAACTGACAAGTTCAGCTTTAGCTGCGTTAGCAGCATTCTGTTGTACCTTATCGAAAGCTTCATTGAGCAGTTAGAAGCACAGAGTAATAATTTTTTTCCCCAAATGTTTTACAATAACCCATACCAACCTGTGGGCTTGCCTGATGATACTTAGTCTCCATATTATTTGGTAGTGTTCAATCTTTAATGTGTTATTTAAGGTTAGATAAGGTATAGTTTAGGTTGCACTGGATAGTTCCGAAGACCCAGCATAGACCCTTTGGTCCTCAGTATTATCAGAAAAAACCAAACGATAAAAAGTTGTAACTAATTCTGTGTAATGAACTGAATGTGAAGCACACCCGTGGTAAATGCCGCTTACCTTACACAGAAAAAACTGAGTTGTAGAATCAGTAACAAATTTCAGAGAATCAGTTAATATTTTGTCTGGCTGAGGACCTACAACAAAAGTTGTAAATTTAGACAAACAATTTTGCAAGAATTTTAGTTTCTGTTAAAAAATTTTGTTGAGCTGGTTAAATATTTGGATTGTCTAGGCTAAAATTTTGTTTGATTTTAAAATCAAATAAAAATATTATTGGAGACTATTAAATAAATTGGCTAAAAAAATAAATTATTTTTAACAAGAATTTGTTTGAAAAATTTTTTTTGTAGTTTTTTGTGTGCAGTCGCTCTTTGCAAAGACAGAAGAAACTTTGTCGCCTTCGGGTCATAAAATCCAGACATTATCCTGGAGACTATACGAAATCATATTTACCTTTTCCTTCGTTTCTCTAACAATGACCTGTTTTGATCCCTACTAGGATTCTACAGTCGCTCTTCGCAAATACAGAAGAAACTTTGTCTCCTTTGGGTCATAAAATCCACACATTATCCTGGAGACTATACGAAGTCATATTTACCTTATCTTCCATATCTCTGACCCTTGTGTAATTACATTTTAATACCATTATGAATGAGTATTTGTTTACAGAGCAAATATTTGAAAAAAAATCGAATAAAAATGTAAAAAGGATAAAGTAAAATTTTGAGCATTTGCAGCCAGTCATATATAAATACTTGGGACATGATTTTTATAGGGACTGGTGGAGGTTTTACTATTTTAAAAAGACTTTGCTCTAATGCCAAAAAGCTCATCTGTGTCAGATTGATTTAAAAAAAGTGGAAAAAATACGGTTAATGCTTTAACATTGGCACAAAAGGCATATGTGGGGTGTGTTACTTGTTTAATGAAATACGCCCAGACAACCCAAATAATTTTATACAAAAGATCCACCTTTAAACGTAGTTTTTTTAATATCTGTGATAACCTTTTATGTGGTATTTTATATATTTTTTTTAATTTACTACAATAAATTATAGTAATTACTTAGAATTTCTTAAAATATATTTTCCTAATTCTTTAATTTGTCTTATTTTCAACAAAAACATGACTGCTATTGATGAAAGTAGCAGCTGAACCAATACTTTTAAATATATTGAAAAATTTGTCAAAGCATCTCAACCTCAAGAGTAAATTGATTATAGAGAACCTTTAATTTTTCAATCAACTAAAAAATTCATTAGGATAAACTACCAAGTCAATAAGGAAAATGACAAAAACATCTATAATCTGACATGATGATAACTAAAGTAAAGACAACGTTTGAGGTAAATACAAGAAACTATACTTTATTTAGTTTAATGAAAGACAATTTCAGTTGGCTGGTTGGTTGGTGGCTGCAACAGTTTTGGGAATATTGAATTGGGACTAATACCTACTTTTACATTATACTTGTAATAGTAAAGATTTAACCGAAAAAAACAAAGAAAAATACAAAAAAAAAATATCAGTCTAATTGAAATTCTAGACAAAATCTTCCGCAAATTACCTTCATTGACAAAAATCTTTAATATCCAACCTGGAAAAAAATCCAAAATGTACACACACAGACTGTGGCATCAGCATCAAGCAGCATGCAACAGACACCACCGAAGACGATAGTATAGAATTATAAACATTTTTACTTACATAGTTGCATTTACTTTTCTTTAAAAATATTTTTGAAAAAGTGATTGCAAGTCAAACTAAAGAAAATAAAGAAATGTAAAGAAAAACGTTGCACCAGATAAAAAGAAGAGAAGAGAAGAAAAAATTAAAAACCCTTCAAAAGCAAAGAAAATAAGGAATTCAACAACAAGAAATTTAAACGCATTTGTTGAGGTTCCGGTTTGAAACCGGATACGGAAGTGGTGTTGCAAACAGTGTCACTTCATCCTTATTAACATCAACATCATCATCAGCTAAGCCTTAACCTCTGGTCTCCCATGCAATATTGGCACCATTTTTTTTACTGTTATTCGCATTTGATTTTGTTTAACCGCTTTTCCCCTCTCTTCTCCAGTTCTATACCTTTCCTTATTCACTTTACTTTATATAAATATGTAATTGTATTGCAAAATACCAGCTTTTCTTGTTAGTTTTTTCATTGTTTTGGGGAAATGTTGAATTTGTTGTTTATGAGTAAAAACAAAATAATATTACAGCAGCGATAGAAGCAACTGAAATTTGATGCTACAAAAGCTGCTTAGTTTTAAGCAAAAATATAAAGAGTAAAAGTAGAACTTGATTAAACTTTTCTTAAAACAAAATTTAAAAGCTGTTTGTATATTTTTCTTACACAACCAACCGATATCCAAGGTTTCACTTTGTTTTTTGTCTTTTTTTATTTTTGTGGATTTAAGACATTTGCTATTTTTTGTTTTCCTTATTTACCAAAGATGATGCTTTTACCTTTGATAGTCGGATTAAAGGATATTTTTATTGCTTATTGTTGCTGCTGCTGTTAAAGAAAGACTTACTTAAAAAAGCAAATGTATGTTAGAAATCCTTAAAAAAATATTTTTATCAAAATTAAATATTGCAACCTATATAGCAGTTGGTGAAGAGACTGTATTTGTACTGAATTTTGTAGGTTAGGAGTTTTGAAATTTAAAAATGTCTTACGTTCTGAAGACTAAATAGCAAAAAGCAGTTGCTAATTTGGTGAGCGCTTTTTGCAATTAAAAAACAAAAAAAAAAACGAACCAAATACATAGGGTCGCCGAACTGTGTAAGAATATTTTTTTATATAAAAAAATATTCAAGCTTAATTGGGTCGTGATGCCAATGTGCAAAAAGGATATATAGAATTACTAGCTTACCCGTCCCGGCGTTGCGCGGGAATAATATTAAAAGGTAAAGTTTGAAAGCAATTGCCTTACTTAAAAAAGTGCATATAAAACTCGGGGAAAATTACGGCATTCGATTCAACTCGAAATTTTGATCGTTTTGATGAGCTGCTTATGCTTTTGGTATGCAAATTTTTACACGAAATACCCTTTAGTGTTGTTAATAAAACTTTTACATAAACATTAAACCCATGAACAATATTGTGTGAAATTATGCAAACAAAACCTAACAAAACAAATCTGGATTATTAAGTTTTAAATTACTATACAAATATTAATAGTTAAGTTTGTATCTTATAAAAAAAATGACGGGTCGTTAGGTACTTCATAAAACGGTATTTTACACTCTGTTTGGAGCTTTTCCATTTAGTGCAAAAATCTGTAAATTTTATCAACTTAGTACCCTAGTACCCCTAAGGGGGGAGGGGGGGGGGGGGGATTTCCAAGTGCAAGCCAGAAAATCCAGCAAACCAGAAACCTGGGATTATTTGATTGTTAAAGCAAAGGCTAGTTTGTTTGAAAACTGCCAGCGTTAAGAATTGGAAGGCAAACCTTTTGGATTACTTAGTATATGGAGCTTAAAAATATCTTCCCCTTCGAACTACCCTGTTGGTATTGTTGCTCCAATAATATTGCCATACACAGGGTGTCCGCCGGAAAGGTGGTTTTTATGCACAAACCTTGCTGCTCAGATATCCCCACAAAAAGAAGTCTGGAGCAGTCGAATCAGGCCAATCATCATCACCATTTCTTGAAATAACTTATTTGGGAAAGAGATCTCGGAGAAGTTCCATTGTTATCCTTGCTGTATGCGATATCGCTTCCCATTACGCCGTTTTCCGTTTAAAAAAGTAAGCTCCAATGATTCCTCCTGACCAAATTGCACACCAGACTTCCACTTCTAATGGATGCAAAAGTGACTGATGGATAATTTGAGGGGGTTCTATTACCCAGAACCGACTATTCTGGCTATCGACATATCCACTCAAATGAAAATATGCCTCGGCACTCATTATTATTTTTTCATGAAAAACGGGGTTGTCATGTTTTATTGATTAAAACACGTTGGGTTACTGAATATTTTTTCATAATAAATTTGCCATGTCTCTACTTCATGACTGAAAAATTCGGGCTGTCGAGATTAACATTTACCAAAATGGCGGTAAAATAAATTAGTATACCTTGCCGGCGGACACCCTGTATATATCTGTCGTTCTTAATTTATATTATAATTACATTTCAAGTGTTTTTCAAAAGGAGTTTAAAGTTCTCTTATATTGTTATACCCAAATTTTATTATGTTTTTGTAAAAAATTTTGGTACCTTACAAAAGCAAAGGTCTCAGAGCAGCCTCTAATTATACCCATTGCCACATAATCACTTCCTGAGTCTATTTAAACATGTCAGTCCGTCAGTCCGGCTGGTAGTTAATGTATTCTTGTGAACAATGTAGAGACCGCATTTTTGCAGATATTTCAATAAAATTTGGAACAGATACGTATTTTGGCATGGCAAAAAAGCATGTTGTTTATGGTGATGATCAGTTAATTTTTTGACCTAGCTCCCATACAAAAGTCCTCCCGGATTTAGCGTTTTAGGCTATAACTGGCTCAAATATTGCTCTATCTTCCAATATTTTTGCACGTTTGTCCATCTTTGTGCCACTAATTATTGTACCGAAAAAAATAAAAATTATAGGTCAATTTTTGAGCTTCATAAATATCGCAGCAATAGAAGAACCAGTATGAAGACTGTAATTTTTGTGGGCGCGGCAACCCCTAGTTCTTGTCCTTTAGAATTTTAGAATTAGAGGCCTTTTATATGTGCGCCAAGTTTGAAAAAAAAATCGGCGCAATAAAAGTACCAGCAAAAAAAAGTTTAATTTTTGTGGGCGTGGCACCGCCCACTTTTTTACCTCCAAAATTTTAACTTGGAAGCCGTTTATATGCGAACTAATTTGAAAAAAATCGGTCTGCAATAAGTGCCTTTCATATAATTTTTGTTTTAGGAGGCGTGGCCCCGCCTCCTTTTTTGCCTTAAAATTTTTTTCCGTTAGTGGCCTTATAAATGTGTAAAAAATTTTGAAAAAATCGGTCCAACATATGCACCAGTATTAAAAGTTATTTTTTTACAGTAGAAGTACAGTTAGATTTGAAGTGCTGTGGGCGTGGCACCTCCCCTTTTTCCAAAAACTTATAGCCTATCGCACACCCAAGGCTTTAAGGTACTTACATTCCAAATTTCATGAAAATCGGTCTAGCCGTTTAGGCGTGATTGCGTGACAAACAAACAAACAAACAAACAAACAAACAAACTTACACCTTGATTTTATAATATATATAGGGATATTCCAATTCTTTAAAATGTTCTACGTTTGTGCATTACATTTCAAAACCCATATCATTTAGTTGCTTGTACATTTAAACGTTGCTCAACTGCTTATATGGGAGCTATTTTCAGACACTGGCAGATTGACAAAATATTTATTACTTAAGGTTCCTTTGTACGAAAATCATTTCACCCAAATTTTTTAGAGTGATTAACGGTCCGTTATAAAAGCTATGGCGAGGTATATACCGAAAACAATTAAAATTAGAATGACAATTGGTGGTAAAAAAATTTAAGCATTTGTAAAATCTTGCAGTGATTTATATTTGTGGCAGCTAAAGCTAATTAAGCTTATTAAAGACGTATATATGACAGCAATGTTAAACTGTATGCCCCACCCCTTTATTTTTAAAAATAAGTACATTACACCCAGCGGAACGGGCACGTATCGGTATGCTGACTTAAGAAATTACTTTAAAAAGAATCAAGATTATTGAACCCATATGGTACAATCAAGCACACATGCATAAAATCTTTATCTTCCCCTACTGTTCAAGAAAAACAATAAAAACATAAAAAAAATCTCACCTGTATATGTACAAGGCGGATCAAAGAAAGCCACCTGATATTGTTTGGCACTCATTTTTTCCTAAAAGAAACCTCAATTTTGTTTTTTGATTATGTTTAATTGAGGCTTAGGAATTTAATTGGTCAAGTCGAAAAATTACTATCGGCCAAATTGGCGCCGTCACAATTGATTGCTATACGGGCTCGTTTTATAGCATTTTTCATTACTTCGGGGAGAACTTTGGGAGACAGATTCTCGCACTTGTGTCCGAAGTTGTGTTTGAGGGCTTAGAGGGTCTCGGGCTTATTCACGTTAATACATGACTCCAAAAAACCCCCTTAAAAAGTGTGGAACGGTTAAGTCGAGCGATCTTGCGGGCCAATGTATACCTCCAAAACGAAAGATTAGGCGATCCGGGTCGCCGCCTTTAGAATATCGGTTGTGGCTCACGCAGTGTTTGCCGTTGCTCCATCTTGTTGAAACCACATGTTCTCTAGTCTCCAAAAAAAATGGCCCAATGATTCCTTTAGCGTGAACAGAACACCATGTAGTCATATGATGGCTCCTCGTGCATCACTCGTAGACTGTTCACATACCCGCTGAGGTGGAAATAAACTTCATCGCTCATTATGATTTTGGTCGAAAATTGTCCTAGAGATTGAGGAGGTTTTGGGCGTAGGTTACACGCCTTTGGCGGTTGACAAACAGCAGCTGATGCACCGACTGGAGCTCGTATGGGAACATGCGCAGGGTTTTAGCAAAAGTTCGTCTAAGGGACGACCGGCGGATTGCGACACGGCGTCTTGTCGATGTTCTTTGCGACAGCTCGACATCCTTGCCGACAGCGATGATATTCTCGGCAGAACGGGCGCTCCGGGACCGGCCACTCTTGAAAGCGTCTCGTGTGGTCCCATACTCTTCAAGGTTTGTGGTCAAATGACGCAGTGTTTGAGCAGTGGGTACCGGACGGCCGGGGAATCGGTGACAGAATTTGCGCTGCGCCAACACTACAAATGAATTATTACGCAAAAAAATAAGCACGACTATTTCGCGTTCTTGGGGAGTGAGAGAATCTTTCAATAAGGTCACTTCTTTTTTGTATAAACATATACATATGTACTCATACAAACGTCGATTTCATGTAAAATGGCCCGACTTGGAGTAAAATCATTTTTTTATTTATTAAAAAAATTGATGAATTTACCTTTAACAGGAAACGGAAATGATCGAAATATAAAAATATTGGTTCATGTTCACATATTGAATAATTTACTCTTATTTCCTTACGTTTTGATAAAAAATGTCACCCTTAAGCAAAAACAGTTCTTGTAGAAATAATAAATCAATTATATATAAAAACCACTTCAAACTTCCGAAAAAATCAACACACTTAGCCCGTTTTCAAAAATATTTCACACAACTTGATCTTAAAGTCAAAATTCCCGTTGCAGTCTTCAAGTGAGCAGAAATTATGTTTTTGCAGTGTCTACTTCTTACTTGCCACTTAAAAACATGACACTTTTAGAAATCTTGGCCTTTTTTTAAACCAAAACTTTTAATTGTTTGAGTAAAGGGCAAAAATGTGAGCAAAGTGGTCACACCTATCACAATGGGAATGGCTTTATACAAAAAACAATAACAAAGGAAAGGGAACTTTAAAAAATATGCAGCCAAAAAATAAACCGTAATACTTTGTAAAATCTTTAAGCTTACTCCTTTATTAAATATATTTTGGTTCCCACTTATATTTCTTAGTTAATACAACGGTAACACTGGTTAAGATGCTGATGGAGGAGAATTAGTAATATGGAGGGTACTCACTTGTCTATTCTAGAGCTGATGTTAATAATTGTTATAGCGATTTTGTGTAACACTTCATATCACGCAGTTATACAAAAATTCAACTCATAAACATGTTTTTTTTTTTTGATAAGTCTTATTATTGTTGTTGCTGTGATTAACAAATACGCTTTAGAGATACACGCATGGGTAATTGTACCCCCAAAAGAGCCTTAAGGTATATTCGTTAAACAATCTTTTAAATGAAGATAGTGAAAAGAAAAATTATGTTTTATTGTGTGCAAACATGTGTGCAATAAATGTTGCTGCAATACCTTTAGCTACTCAAAGTAAGCAGTAAAAATGTAACAAAAATGTAACGATGATGCTTCTGCTGATGATGCTTTTACTCTTTTGTAATCAAGATGAAGTTACTATATATTTTGCGCCTTCTACCCATACCCATAATGTTGTATGTTAAATTATATTTTTATCTAAAATAATGCCCTCTGGCTGTTAACTCATAAAGCTGTCTTCTTCTTCTTCTGCTTGCTTCTTCTTTTTATTCTTAGACACACTCCAACAATTTTTTATGGTGAAATGCTGCTGTTATATTAATATGTATGTATGTGGGGGTACGCACAAATATTACGCATTCTATGGTGTTTTAAGTTTTTATTACAACATCCCCTGTAGATTAAAAAAAAAAAACTTGAACATAATTTTTCTTTTGCAGATATTTTGTTTCACTTCGAAACCTTCATCATAATTTCAGTTCTATTGCCTTAAACGTATGTTCTATGTACATATGTGTTTAGGTAGGTGTTATGCTTTATAGCACATATTAATATAAATTTTCTAAAAATGAAAATTTATATACTTACGCGTGAAATTTACACGCATAAAGCATAATTTGACATTAATTTCATCTCTGGAGGGCACAAAATTATCCTTCACATCATTGTCGTCATCATCACCAGTTTGGAGCTCATATATCTACAGCAGCAGCATTAAATTATTGTTACAAGAGAGAACATTTAAAAAGTTGTAAAACGTAAAATGTTTTATGATTGCAAAAGTAAGTTTATTAGAATTAAAGTGATTTGCTTGGTATTCAGGGGATAGGTTTAAGGAAAGATATCCTTAAAAAAATTATCGGAGATAGAAATTTAAAGAGTAATAAATTTAAATCTTATCAATTCCAGTTGCCGCAATATGCTTAAAGAAAAAAATCAAAATTTACCGAAAAGTGTTTTCTGAATAATGGCTTTAAGTAGGTTGTCTAGCCCGACTACAACTGACTTTAATTTCCGCCAATTATCCTCAGTCTAAATGCATTTTTTTACATCTCAAAAAATATTTCTCTAAAAAACTTTCAAAAACTATTTTAAAAAATTCGATTTAAATACAAAAATTCTACAATTTTTATATTTTCATTTATTCTATCAACTTTGATAATCGGAAATGATTTTTGTTAAATATATTGGTTTTAAAGAAGGTAATTGAAATGGAAATTTTGGGCAAGAATGCAAAATGTCAAAAAATATGCAAAACATTGCAAATATGTTAAAAGGGAAATTTTAAAAAATTGTATTTTTCGACAAGGAGGGACTTTGAAAAATATTTCACTTTTTCCGTGTCTATCCAAGCACAAATTAGGCAAATTTTTAACAAATGGCGCAAATATGCACAGCTGCCTAGTAATTTTGTCTCCATTATAGAGATTACTTTATTAAGGATATGTGGGAAAAATCATTATCCTTTAAATTAAAGTCATAAAATAAGGTTTTGATTTTGTATTATCAATTTAAGAAAGTCTCGCAAATTTGAAAGAAAGTTAGCTTTTTTCCTTTTTACTTTTTAAACAAAGACATTCCTCAAGGTAGGTGGATCCTTGATAGGAATTGAAAGCAGTTATAACAGATTATAAACCATGCTATAGTTAAAGTTCGAACTAAATTTCACTTAATTATAATTTTTTTTCCTCCTTTGTATGGTATCTTTTATTTTAATTAAGGACACGAAGGCTTGATGTTTCAGCGATGAAACTTATATAACCTTGAGTTATAATAATATATGCGCTGTAAATTAAAAAGGATTTTTTAGATTTTTTGTTTCTTTTACTTTTTTAAAAAAGAACATTTTTGAGGCAGGCTTCTCCTCATTTAGAGTAGAAACGTCCTGAAGCCTGTCAAAACTAATGTTTGTATAAAGTTTTCTTCAGTTATTATTTTTTTTCATCCTCGTTGTCGTAATTTTTCTTGTAAGGATATATGTGAAAAACCCCTTAAATCTTAGTATGGTTTTAATTATGTTTTATAATTTAAGTTAAGTGTGTCAAATTTAAAAAAAATTATTAAATTTTTGCTCTCCTTTAATTTTTTTTGAAAAAGGACTTTTTTGATGTAGGCATATCCTTGCTAGAAATTAAAAAAAAAATTTAGAAAAATTTCAAGTTTTAATATAAATCATGCCTGTAAAAAAGGAAATTAACCTATTACTTTTCCCACTTCGTTATGAAAATATAAGTTTGAAGTATATATAACAAGGACACGAATTCTTTGAAATGAAGCGATCCCATTTTAGGTGTCGTTATATTTTGTTAAAAAAAGTATGCCTGCTAAACCTTATTCCCTTATTTTAACTGCTTATATTTTTGACCACTCGTAACAAATAACCACTAGACGATGCGTCTTTTAATTTAAATGAGTTCCTACCCAGAGAGCAACAATCTCATGATAAACTTGCCACAGGTTGATATGTAAAACGTAAAACCAGCAACAGCAATTTTATATTGCTTGGCCGCGAAAACACCTTGGTTAAAAGTTTGGCTATCTTAACCCATTTTCAAACTCATAGTTTTAATTACGTTACAGGTTTGCAGAAAACTTCCTTTACATTCGACCAGAGAATGGCCAAATTTCTACCGAATCTAAAGTTAGAAATTATTTACTTTCATTCAAACACATAAGTATGTATCTTCTTTTACTACACATATGAATATTAATTTTCTCCAGCTAGGTTGTTCTTCCTATACAACCGACTCTGTGCGATCATCGATCACAAATCATCAGCTTACTTTAGACAAAATCCAAGCTATTCACATACTTTGAACTTTTTTAATGGGGCGGATCTTCAGATAGTATGAAGCCAATTTCCTTTACGCAAATATATCTGGTCACCTTTCAGCTTTAAAAAAACTTTCTTATTTGATGACATGCAGCAGGACATTTTGCTTGGTACCATTAAAGGGTCGTACACGAAATAAGGACTCATCCTCCCCAACAAGACCAGAGTAGGAAACAGTCACAATCAAGCTGATAAAAATTTTTCAGGGTGAATGGAGATCCGGATTAAGGCTAATAGGAGATTCTAGATATGTTGGTTTTGTTGAAAAATTCTCAGTAAATATCCCCTGTCCGTCATAAGGGGTACACCTGAAGACTTCTTCTTTCAACTCCCCAATCTGATAGATGGATATATTCTATCTCTCCTGCGGTAGGCCGCAAAAGCTACAATCATCAGTTAGTATTCGTTATGCTCAGTTTGTACGAACTTCCGGTCCAAGATGAACACTTACCATTGTCACTTAAGCCCCACCTTTCTTGTTTTTTGGTTATAAGATTTCTACAGAACTTCACAAAAAAGAAACTCACATCTCCGTGACCCAATTTATCACAGAAAAGTCTTGAGAACAAAAGTTAACCTAAAACATTCTTTGCTTTTTTAGTTGGAACATTTTTTTTTAACTCGTTAGTCATCTCGTTCCGCTTAATTCCCCTGTACTTCCAAACACACCTGTTTACCGGCACACGGCCAACCACGCTAGGGTGCTTGAAGACTTGAGAAACAGGTGAAAATTGCAAAAATTGTCTTGACGCTTGAACATCGAAAAGAACTTTCATTTTAAATTCTCAGTTTTGAAGGGCAATGCAGTTGGCTGATTTAAGCTTTATCTGCAAACATCTAAAAATTTTTTGGGACTCCTAATTTTAGCAGTAGATTGCAGCTTCTATCATCCCTTAAAAAGTTGTAATACCTGCCGGTCTGAATATTTCTCCATCCAACGTTTAGCTTTCTAATGAAGCTCAGTTTCGATAGTCCCTGCTACTTTTGGCCCTGCAATTAATTCTTCCGCACCCTTATGGCACTTGCATAAAATATCGCTAAGCTCACAACTGAGTTACGTATCTTCTTGCCACACCCCCTGCACAGTCACGCTACTTGGTAAAAATATCCAGGATTCCATCTATTGACAAAGTAAAATTGCTATGCTATACGCCTATCACACATAGTCCTGAGAGTGTCTACTTACTTTCAAGGTGCCTTAAGATACCCTTTTAAAAAAGGTCTAGAGCTGGGCATGAAGACCCCCCTTTCTCAATTACAAGAATATCTAACAATGTTGCCACCATCGAATTTTTCTTGTTAGTTTAAGTCCTTCCCAGTGATAACAACTTAGCTTAACGGCTTAGCTTTTAATACTAATGCAATTGACCGGTTAAACTGGCGAAGTTTTCATATAACAAATGGTTAATGTAAGGGCTAAAAAAGATAATTCTGTGTCAATTAAAGAACACAAGAACATAAAAAGTATTGCAGTCACTTAAATCACACCCACAAAAGCAATCTGCCACCACAAAACTGGCCGCAAAGAGGGATTCTTGTTCGCTCAATATAATTTTGAATAGGCTTTAGACTGTTATTTCTAAGCATCGTATGCAACAGCTTAATGCATAACGTCTTCACCTACATAGCTGGTTGAGGTCATACAATTTATCCTTATTTTCTTTTAATAAGCAATATTCAAGTTTATTTCATGTCACGCGATTCTTAATTATTTGTTATCTAAAGCTTCAAATTTAATTTTATTAACTTTAAATTATATTACTTGCAAACATTTGTAATTATACATTCAAACATACTTATCTTCCTTAAGCTTGCATTATCATGCTTGCACATAAGTAAATGTATCGATATGCACACATTTTATGTACATATGTGTAGATAAATAATAATAAAATATTTCAAGCATAAAATTTTATATAGCTGAAAACCTTTTTCACCTAAATGAATGCATCATAATTGAAATCAATAAACTAAAATAAAACAAAGAAAATTAAGGAAATTTTACAGTATTCTAAAGCTGATGTGGTTTACAAGGATTTTCCTTTAAATATTCGGAGCCTCCCTAATGCCCTAATACACATACGCAGGCATTAAAATACATACAATAAGTTCTTAGATGTTAAGCAGAGTTAACAAGGTTTAATTTACAACGTTGTTAATATTAAATGTCAACGCATAGCTTGACCACTTAAAACATACAATCATACTTTACTGCAAATACTACACAACAATGTATACACATACAAGCATACTTTTATACATATTTATTTATGCATTAAGAGACTCATGCAGTCATTTAAAGCAAACAATATTGTATATAAATTAAACACACGAACACACAATATATAAGTCCTTATAGTACAAACTTTAATACTTAAATGCAATTACCATGTACTTCGTTTGTATTTATTGTACAAAGAATTTAAGTTTAAAATTATAATATTGTGATATTACGGAGAAGCAATAACCTTTTGGTATCAACTTAAACAATATATGTATAAACAAGTTTAAAATTTATTTGCAATTCAGTTCAGTTATTTTTGGTTCAGAACTTAACGATATTATTGAGCAGGGAAATATCTAAAAACCCAATTTTCTGATTTTATCGCTGCATTCTTTTAAAACAAAAAAAAATAAATACAGAGTTGATTTCAATTAAGAAATTTGTAATCCCAGTAAAATTTTAATAAATTCTCGCAGAAAACAAGGCTTCGTTTTAAACTGTGTGTTCGACTCGACGGAAGACATTTGGATGTCATACACCAAAAATAAAATCCGCATTTTCATTTCATCGTTTAATGCTTTTTATTAAATTTTTTGTTAACTATTACGTTTTTTATTTTAGTTTTAAAGAATACGTCTGCCACCAGACACCCTGCATTAAGGTTTATGTTTGTTTTTTATTTCTGTATTCTGCAACATAAGCTGTGTTGCATATTTGCAAAAACGAGGGAAGAAAATGTTAAGCTGCATAATGCTTATGCAAATTTTTGGCTTTTTTCTAAAATTTTTTTAATAAGCGTCACTTTTATGTTCAAATTTCTGTACAATTAAATATTAGTTAAAGCCCGTAAAATTTTTGACAAATTAATTAAATTATAATTTGAACTAAAGTATAGTTAATACCAGGGCAAATTCAATAAGTTCGTAATTGGTTTTGAGACTTATATATAAAAAATTAACACTAAAGAATTTTTTTTCAAAATAAACAAGAAAAACTGCTGTATTCGGCTGTGCCAAATCCAATATACCCTTCACATTGGTATTTTATTATACCCAGTCATCTTTTCTGACTGCAAATAATAAAATGAAAATACCTTGTGCCAGGTCTAAAGTCCATAGAAATATTCTAGTTTTCAGAATAGAAAATTTTACAAAATTTTAACGTTCGTATAATAGAAATAGATGTAGAAGGCTTAAAGTCGAGAGTTTTAAAAGTTTTCGACATTATTCGTATTAAAATTTTAATTAAAGTTGTTAATTTTTATGGGATGTTCTAGTCGTTCTGTTCCTCTCCAACGATTTTTTTTCCAAAATGTGCAAATTATTTGATCACTACATTTTGTAGAACATTTAAAGTCGATAGCAGTTTTAGTTGCCCAAATGTCGAAAACCTGCCACCACCCAAAAAATTTTTTCTTCAAAAGGTATAATTACTTTTAGTAGAACATTTAAAGTCGCTATCTTTTATAGCTACCGAGATAAAGCGTATCTTAAATTAAATAAAAAATGTTAATTAGTGTGGGGACTACCCCTTCCTCTGCTCCTACCAATTTTTTTTTTCAAATTGATGGTCTTATTGTTCAATTACTTTTTGTAGAACATTTTATGTCAACAGCTGTTATAGTTTCCGATATATAGCGTATCGAAAGGTTTATAAAAATTGTTAATTTGTATTGAAGCTACCCCTTCTCATGCCCTTACCCAAAAATTTTTTTTCCGAAAGTGTGAGTCTTATTGTACAATTACTTTTTGTATAACATCCGAAGTCGATAACTGTTATAGTTTCTAAGACTTAGCGCATGAAATAATTTAGAAAATTTGTGCAATTATAGGGGAAATACCACTTCTTCTGATCCTATCTGATACAAATTTTTCCCTTAGTTAGGTTTCTATTTTCAGATTATCCGTGCTAAGGTTTTTGGCAAGAATGACTATGTTTATTGAAATATATAGGGATTTATGCGCTAATTTAGTCATAAAAAATGGGTTATTTAGTATTTAGTAAACCGATTTTGCTGATTTTATATAGCGGTTGTCTCCAGGATATTTCTATTAGCTTGACAACAATAACTGGTCCGTATCTCTTTACTTGACTCCGGAAGCTTGATTTCAACAGACGGACAGACGGACACTTTAAGTGGTTGTTTGATCTTTACTTTTAGGTAACACAAACTTCTGCACAAACGCATAATACCCCTGCTCCGAATGTTCTGTGAACATAAAAAATAAATCAAGTAATTATTACTTAAATCAAGCCATAGTGGTATGAAAAAAAAGGGGTGCCAATTTTCCTTATATAAATAAGGATTTTCTTATACTAATTGCGATATATTTAGTAATAATTTCTTACTTATAGCACACTTAAACCAAAAAGGTATTGATTTACTTTTGAGACCCTACTTGATGTAAATTTAAAAAGATTGATTTAGGCATTAAAGTGATAAATTCAAAAATATAAAAATTAATTTTTTTTTCATACACGTTTAATATCTATTTTTTGAAAAACTTTTGTCTGTACCTGCCGTAGCTGGGGTTTGAACCAGGTACTCCGTACTGCAACAGCAGCGCGCTGTGTTCTAGGCCACCGAGGCACTTTGCTTTATGAATGTTAAAAAATATACAAAAAAACAGCTGTTATGCTTGATTTAGAAAAAAATCCCCACTTGACTTGGTGTAATAAAACCTTGGTACGAATTACTACTTTAAGATTTCAAGTACAATTTTGGATAAATCCAGGAATAAAATTTTTTATTCGAGAATGTGTTTTTTTCTTTCTGAGTTTCTTTAAAAGGGCGATATACCTATTTAAGCACCCCAAATGGTAGTTTTTATTTAACTATTGATTTTCCAAAAAATTGTTTAAAACTTAAAGTTTACTATCACCAATTTTAAACCACGATGGAACTACAAAGACAACAACCAAATCAGTTAATTATCGGCCGGTGAAAACAAAATGTTAACAATTGAAACGTCATCTAAATTTCAGAAAACAAAATAGCTTTAAAGGAAAAAAAAAACTGAAAATAATACTAATAGTACGAATAAGCTTAAAAATTTAGACAATTTCTTCTCTTAATACTTGTTGGTAAATAAGTTTTCTAGTTTCTTTTTTTAATTACTACTACAGGGTGTATTTGTAAAAATGAACACTAAACTTATGCACTACTAACAATCAAAAACTCTGTTGCCATCATTATGTCTGTTTATTTTTGGTATATTTGTCTTTAAATAGTAAACAAAGCAACTACACACATAACTTTTATAAGTTTAAATGAGTTTAGAATTTTATATGTATGTGTGCGTGTGCTATTATTTATACACACATATTTTACAAACAGGCAAACAAAATAATTTAGTAGGATCAAGGAAATGAGTTTAAGATGGTCAAATCGGACAACTTAAAGATATATATATGAACGTAAGACAGCATACGTAGTTCACACACACACACACACAAATGTAAGTGTCTATAAGTTTGTTGTTTAGAAAGTCTATAATTATAGTAAAACAATTATGCTAAAGAAAATTATATTTAAACATTATTATGAATTTCCTCCAGTATTTAACACCTTTCTTGACTATTACCTTAAGGATATTTTCAACACACTTATACTACTGCACATACGGCTTCTTGACAATACTGTTTCACAAACTACTTAAAATTTGTCTTCTTACGACAACTTGTCTCAAGGTTTATCTTAACATTTAAATGGCCACTAGAGAACCATATTTTCTTTACAATCAATGTTTCTAGCAAATTAAAACAAATTTTGTTTTTCTTATGCAGCTGCAATTTTTGCTTTAATAAAACCTTTGAAATATTGTTATTAAATTAATTGCTTTTTTGATCTTCTATGTTGCTGCAAAATAAGATTACGTCTATTTGTCTTAGAGAAGACCTAAAGTTAACAAAATATGTTTTAAATGTTTATTTTTATACATTTCACATAGTGATAAGTGTACATATATACCAGCTTGTCATTCAGTTTGTAATTTATTTATTTTCCATTTACGACCCCCTAAAGTATAAATATTATGGATCCTTAGAGATTGGAAAGTCGATATAGCCATGTCCGTCTGTCGGTCCGTGTGTCTGTGTTGTTATATATGTGTTGAAATCAAGTTTCCGGAACCAAATAAAGTCGAAATATCTCTGAAACCCTCGCTGTTTAAAATCCGCAAAATCGGTTCACTATTGGTGGAGATATAAGCGAAACCCCAAAGATCCAGTTTTTTTTGCAAAATCCGCGCATATATCCCTTTATATTTTGGAATATATAGATACACTGTCCACAAAACTTGGGACGAATTCTTTCAAGATAGAAACCTAAATTTGGGAAAACTAGCTTTAGGACAGGAACAGGGGAAGTTATATCCTTCCTACAACTGCCAACTTTTGTGGAATATTTCATGTGCTAAATCTGAGGAAATATAACAGCTATGGACTTCAAATGTTTTACAAGAAGTAACTGAAAAGTTATGCCTACATTTCGGAAAAATTAGCTCGATAGGAGCAGAGGGAGGGGTGGGGCACCCCCACAATTAACTTTTTTTATGATATATTCTACGAAAAGTAATGGTACAGTACGCATTGTACATTTATAAGTTGGACAGGGACATGGTCCCATATACAAATGAACATTTTTTATTGAACATTTAATGCGAACTATGTCGCAAAATTTTGAAATTCTCGAATTTAAGCCATCTGCATGGTATTTCCATTATATATGTCAACGTTTAGACTTTGCAAAGTTTTCTATTTCAAAAACTAGTATAACACAGCGTTGCCAGAAAGATGATTTTATCATATTTGATGATGATTTTTTTCCCCCAAATGATAATTTTTATATTTAGAAATGATAATTTTTATTGAGCTATTTAAAAATACGTGCAAATATTTAATTTGTATACAATTTTTTGCTTTTGTCATCTTGCCATCTAATATTTTTAACCTATTAGAAAAATACATAACCGGCCGACAATTTATGATTAAAGAGGGAAACCAAATAAGTTCTTCTCAACCAATAGGGGCTGTTGTACCTCAAGGGAGTATACTAGGTCCAATTCTGTACTTGCTTTACACAGCAGATATGCCCACAAACAGTCTTACTCATACGTCGACATTCACGTATCCCAAGAAGAAAAATTGGCAAAGTTATGGGGTATTAAAATAAATGAACAAAAATGCACCCACGTTACTTTTACGTTACGCAAGGAAACGTGCCCCCCAATTCTTATTAACAACCATACGGTGCCTCAACGAATTGAGACGAAATATCTTGGCATTCACCTGGATCGCCGCCTCACATGAAGGCCTCATATAGATTCGAAGCTGACTCAAATGAATTTTAAAGGTGCTCAAATCCACTGGTTAATGGGAAGAAACTCTGTGCTACGTCTGGATTGTAAACTTCTACTCAACAACTCGATTTTAAAACCAATTTGGTGCTACGGTCTACAATTATGGGGCACTGCTTCCGCCTCCAACATAGAAAAAATACAACGTCTTCAAAATAAAATCCTAAGAATAATAACTGGTGCTCCTTGGTATGTTAAAAACAGCAACATCCACAAAGATCTCCAAGTTCCACTAGTTAAGTGCGAATTTTTTAATTATGTGGACAAGTATTCAAACAAGCTGGAAATACATCCAAATCCGCTCGCTCGAAACATTTTGCAACATAGTGGACACACTCGTCTGAAAAGAAGGGATACTATTGCACTAAGATGAAACTACTGAATTAATTAATTTTATTATGAGAACTTGAATTTTAGTCTGGCACTGGCTGGTCTAATAAAAATCAAATAGGTTTCTTGTTGATTCTAATGCACAGCATCGAAATACACATCCACAAAAAAATTTGGACTTATCTCACCAAAATTACTAATTTTATTAACGAAAAACAAACGGCCCTAAGCAAACAAGCCTAACTGATTATTTGTATAGACAACATTGTAAGTTGGCAAAAAATTTATAGATTTGACAATAAACACTTTATTTATTATAGAAAAATAAATTTGTTAAGGCTGAATAAATAAAAAAACACAATTAATCTACTTTATATTAATGTGTAGATAAGGCCTTTGGTCTCATAAAATTAGAGTACCCAAGGACCTAACTAACAAGGATTTTTAAATATTTTTAAATTTTCTTTTATTTTGAAAGAACTCAATTTCTTACCTTTTTTATATAAGCTGGTGAAAATTATGCTGATCGGGGCCTATTGCGTTTAGCTAACGATATGAAAGTAAGATTGAAGAAATCCAACTTTAAATTTACTGTAAAAAAAAGAAATAAAAAAATAAATTTTTTTTTAATTTAATATCATTTCATAACAAGTAATGTTATCAAATATTAAAACGATTTGGTTTAAAAGATCTTTCTCTAAAATAACTCTTATGGCTTGGCTCATTTATAGATAAGAAAGTTCCTTATTTGGTAGGTTTATTGAAAAGAGTATTAAACAATTTGGATGACGAGCTAAGAAAACTTCGTCATATTCGTAAGGATCATCAAGCAGCTCCTTATTACTTTAGTTTTATGGAATTTTGATAAAAATGTCAGACCCTTTGGCGCTATGCATCCAAAAGAAATTTGTTTTTATACACATAAAAATAATTGTGTTTACACTTTTTGTCTATAAAATAAAATTTTTGAATAAAAAAAATCTGATGATTTTTTCCTTAAATTTTATATTATTTTTACCATATGATGATTTTTTTCTCAAAGCTTCTGGCAACCCTGGCTAAACATCTTGAACCCGAAACGCATTATTTTTATTATAATATTTGCAGTACAAAAACAGTTCGGCAAGATCAGATGACTAGATATACAAAAAAGGGCAATGTGAAGGCTATAAAGAATGTAGCGCTCTTAATCTACCAAAAAAAGAAAATTATTTGTCGCTAATGAAGTAAAAGTGGTTTGACCCATTTCCGTCGTCATTTAATCCATAGTGTGGTAAGGGCATACAAATGTTTGGCTACGCCACATTGATAACTTAGTTTATATGTTAATATGTATAAAGAAATAGTGTTTAGAATTGTTACTTTAAAGAAACGAAATTTAGAGAAAACTAAATTGGAAATCTTACATCTTGTTTTTAACCTTTCAAAAATTATGGTACTACTTCGTATTTAAATCCTTTTATGTTTTAAAAAAAAAATTATTTTTCCCTTCACCTTGAAGCTAATCCTGTGTATTTTAAATCTTACATCCTTTACCACTTGCTGTTTCCACCCAATTACTGTGACATCCTGTTGAGCTTTCCATCGACCTTTATTTTTTAATCCTTAACTAAAGTCATCATTATTTTTCATTTCTCAGAGAAAGAAAAACAATCCAGATTAAAATTCAAGTATGAGTAATAATCAGGATATAAAAATATTTTCTTTTGATATTAAAAATACACACTAGTTATTTAAAGAAAAATTGTTAAAGAATATTACTAGGATATACATACACATGTGTACATACATATGTATGTTTGTACTTTTAGGTTTAAGTTTCATTGCACGTGTAAGTAAGAACTGCAAATTACACAAATAAATCCTTACACTTACAAGAAGAAATGCTTGTGTGACGTATTGTATTCTCTCCCCCAAATTTGGCTTTTCCAGTCAACCCCTTATTTATTTTTTGTTTAAAATTAAATCACATGATTACCTTTTTTAATCAATTTTAATTTTTTTTTTTGCTTTATGTGAGTGTTATTTTTGGTATGACTGTCAATAAAGATGTTTGTAATTGCGTGGTGGCAAAATGGCTAAAGAAAGTGATGGTGCTAGAAGAAGAATGGCAATAGTAATTATTTTGTGGGTTTGAAAAAGATAAAATATATGTTACACAAGCCCAACAGAAACAAATTTAAAAATGCAAATAAATACTTAAACCATATTTTTATGAAATATTATTGATGAAGGGTAAAAGTAATAAATCCTTGCGTGCGTTTATCAAACACCAGTCTGCAACAAAACTCAAGGTTGGCGTGTCTATATTTTCAACATTTAATTTTGTTTTCCAAAATGTTTCATTAGAAATATCAGTAAAGTGCTAAATTATTTTTTTCTTTTTAGAAATTA
The DNA here is from genome assembly GCA_963583895.1 of Melanophora roralis. Lineage (NCBI taxonomy): Eukaryota > Metazoa > Arthropoda > Insecta > Diptera > Rhinophoridae > Melanophora > Melanophora roralis. Next base: position 78,330,167 of record OY757189.1, read on the forward strand.
ATCTGTAACTTAATTTTTACTTTCTTTTAATCTAATGTTCGCGAATACCGTATCGCATGTGGTGCTCTTCTGTAGAGACCACGTTTTCCCCGAATCTATTTCGTAAATTTTTTCAAACAAAAGTAATTTACGTTATTACGTTATGGACCTGAATTGATTGAAACACGATATCCGCCTTAGTTTTTAAATAATTAAGGTCTAACGATGCCGCCAGCAGGTTACCCGCAGCAAACGGTGATTTTCCTGGATGCAATGAAGCATGCTAGGGGTGTTGTAAACTTAGCTCACATCTCATGCGTCTGAGCGATGAGAAAAAAAAAACAGTAGGTCAGTTCCTCCCAATGCTCCAGAAAGCATTAGCTGGATAATTTTTAGGAATTGTTCAATCTATCCATGATAATTTGTGAAGGAATATTTACTATTAAAATCCCTACGCAAACAGAATGAAATGAAAAAGCATTAAGCATTAAAGTATTAAGCATTAAGAAGCATATGTATTGATGACCTTGCCCCATGCGCAAATGCTGGAATTATCATAAATGAAACAAAAACTATCTTTAAAATAACGAGAAGCTTAGCTGGAAAGCGTAATATACCTGACCGCAAACTAAAAGATGGGACACGGTAAGCTAATGCTAATAATAACGATAACGTCAAACCCAGCTCAACATTAGCCCAACGAAATAGCAACATTCCAACCCTGGATAAAAAAGAATTTGCTACTGGGAAATTAAAAAATTAAAAAGCCCCAGGCCCCGACCGCATTGCCATGAAGTTATTAAATGCTGCCCTCGTAAGACGGCTAAAATATTTTATTCACTCTTTGGGGATATTGATTTTAAAGTCAACTCTTATTTTACCAAAGCCCAAAATAAATATATTTAAGCCGAACGTGCTTTAAGTGCTTCTTGATTTTTTTGATTTCCTCCAGCATGCCCTACACCTTCTGTTCGCAGCAACTACTAGCCGATGGAGGGGTGCTCATTAATGTGAGTGACCTGATAGCATAACTACATGTAGCTTAGTTCGTGCTTTCCTAGTCCCAGAATGTCCCCAGTCTTTGTTTTTTTCGGGTGGGCCTGAGAACTTTGTCACAACAAACAACTTCGGGCTTACCTAGTCAACCTGCCACTGTTCCCTAGTCCTAATAGCCAGATTATTTGTCCATGCATAATGCAAATCTGGCCGTATTGCCAGCAATCATTAATAACCTCCTTGCATTGCAATACCATCCCATATCCGGTATTCCCGGACATAACTTACTTCACAGAAGCTCGCTTATCTGTACAGATGTTCTCATCCATTAAATCTCCTTTTTTTTGAGCCAGGACAGGCATTCTGCGCAGACTTACTTTTGTATACAGTGTTATGAAAAGGGAGGCTAAAGTAGATCCCGATTTCCGGATTTTCAACAGAGATGTCCAAACAAATTTTTCGCTCTGCTCTAATCTGTAAAACAAAATGTTATTTCAGGCATCTGCCCCAGAGTTCCATTCAAATAAGACTGCCTTTTTGTTGACAGTGCAGTGCAGTAAGTCTTTACCCCAGTGTGTTCAAGATGCGTTGATAAATAAAATTATAGTGGTCTCTGTTGAACTTTCCGTTAATGTCTACTATATGTACCTGTTAAGCGTATGTAAGTTCTGGTCTAATCACGCTTCATTTTTACACTGGAGCACTATTTTTATTCTATAGCCCTCTACATAGCGGCCTTCATCGGTGGAAATACACCGCTCTCTTCTTTAAGTGGTACTTCAATTTAGTTACTGATCGAGAATTACTTCCATGTACTTTGCACTTTCGGATATCATATTGCCCCAACTACGAAACGGGCTCATCATAGCACGCGGTTTTCGTTTTTCTTGTAAAAAAATAAATTTTATCCGAGCTTATACTTAGCTCTCTACTCAGAGCCTTATCATGAGCAATATTGAAGGTGTCCTCCACCCTTTTACAAAGATAAGTGGATCCTTTCTCCTCATAAGTAAGACAACATAGTCAAATTCTTTATCAGTCATAGTCAATACCAGACTGTGTATAAAAGTAACCCGCAGAAGATTCCACGTGTTTAATTGAAATATCATACAATACGCAAGTTATCCTTCTGTTTCCTTTCATACAACTGATCCAGTCTCAGTACCAGATCAACGAGAAACTGGTCCAAGAGTTTGATAAGTGTATCAGTTTGTACTTTATTGAAAGATCCTTTAGTGCCAGTGCATACTGCCAAGGTACACAACTTTCCATTGAAGGATTTTTCAATACAGTGTGTCACCTCGTGTAGAGCTGACTCTGTAGCTATTTTTACTTGAGCTGAGGGTATACCAGGGTCAAAGACCTTAGGGTTCACGTATCTCTTCTTGCCGGGTTTTTGTATAAATACCATAATAGCATCCCACCAGTCGAAGCTAAGTCAACCTCATTCTAAAGGGGAGCCTAGAAGATGGAATCCAATGCTACTGCCTCAAAATGTTTTACTTATTGAAAGTAGAAAAATAAATTATTCATGATTTGGATCGCCTTCCGTAAGATCGTTCTTATGCAATATTTTGTACCGTAAATCAAGGGCGAATAACATTTTTTCTTAAAACTGGTGGGTAGTTTTTATTTTACCCAATATACACCCACATTCGGCAATACAAGCACAAACAAATAGTCTTTTTAATATTTACAAATGCACAGACATTCACACAACCCTTTTTTAAATACAGCTGATGCCATCGTAGTGGGGAAAAGAGACCAAGTAAATTAAAGCAGCAGCTGTAGATCAAAAAACTTTTCTCTAGTATAAGAAATAGTTAAAGAAAAAATTCACAGCCGTTGAATAATAATGTAAACATTGCAAAAATTATTATGGTGGCACAATTACACTAACACATTTACATAAATATTTACGTAAGTGTGTTTTTATTTACTGTTTGCTTTTCTTTGGTTTGATTTTTTTCTCTTTCATCATGTATTCACCTTGTCTAAGAAGAAATTCTGTGTGTTGATGGTGGGAATTTAGTGGTATTAATAAGAACGCTTCCAATAGAAACAGCAAGAAAAAAATGTTGAAAGTAAAGCTCTTGACATAAGGCTGTTGCCGCATGCAAAATAATAACATAGACACGCTTAAAGACAAGTGTTTATATTTGTGTTTGTAAGGACGCACGCACATACTGTGATAGAAAAGCACGCATACACTTGCACACCAGCAAAGACACGTTTTCAATGTGTACATATGAATTCTTTTTATTATTTTTCCTTTTTATTTATTTGTTTGTTAATGATTTATTTATTTAATATTTAATTTCATATTTAAACATGTTTATTTCTTATATTTCAATAAACAAATTGCATTTAAATACCTTAATAATAGAAAAGTAAATGTTATTTAAGTAAAGGAAGAAATAATAAAGGGCACTTGACTTGTACCAGGAAAAGTTGAAAATATTTTATTTTTACTTCGAAACATAAAGCTTTGTTAGGGTAACGATGTTTTAATTATGTTATGATTGCATTATTTTATAGCTGAATAAGGCCATATATTTTTGTTTTCTGTACGTAGTAAATACACATATGCAGCTTCTTTAGCTACATATGAGGGGCATAAACTAGGCAATTTTCAGTCAAACTGAAAAGTTAACAGAAATTTTCTTCTTCAAGTAGACCAGGGCTATCCCCCCTCTGGTCTTAATGAGGGAAAAAACAGAGTCCTTCTTTGCAGCGCGGTCAGTTCCCTGCCTCCCTTCGTGCTGTGAATTTACACTCAAACGATCATCTGTACTGGAAAATATAATTATCTAATCAATAGCTATAGATGATTCTTAATGATGCTGGCTATATTATCTTGTAATTAATTTGCACAGCACTTTAAGGCTTCAGGTAACCAATTTCTGTAAGCGTTTAAGAAGTCATTGGTAGCGATAGACGGTTATATATTTTAAGAGATTTGCCCAGATATTTCACTGCTGACCAAGAAAATCTGAAAAGCCCCCGTTTAGCACAGGGAATGATTTGATGGTGAGTACATGTGGTTATCCCCTCGAAGGACAACTGAAAATGAAAGTTATGCTACTGGAGCTAGACTTGTGCGCGCCCAAAAGTGATCGCCTTGAGTCTGACACGATTTTTAAAGTTCGCAAGAAAAAGGCTTTGGCATTGATAAGGTTTAATTTGAGCATAAGATGTAATGGGAAAAGTAGGCTTATATGAAGCTACATAGGAACGCCAATTGTAAAGATATAGATGACTGCAGCTAATTGGTTTCGGTTATGCTCAGTATGAACTAAAAGGAGCACCGTCATAATAGTAACAAATATGGGCAATGACCATCTGTTTTGTAAACCTATGGCGTGTTGAAAACTGTGAATCTAAGCCGGGTTTTTTAAGACCATCTCCTTAGCAAATTGTTTTTCACGGCTACGCACTGAGCTTTGATAGAGAATTGCTGCCTGGGTAGCTCCACAAGCCATCTGGGATACTAGTTCAAACATGAGTGAATTCAGTGGTAAGACCACCATGAGATATTACGCCCTAAGTATGTAGGTGCTCATAAAAATAACAATCGTAAATTTTTTAGTGGCTCAAAAATTCTTACATTTCAATAATTGCAGTGGTGTCAGATTGTACTTCGACTACATACATTTTCACATTTAAGTTGACAAGAGTCTTTAACACATCTAGGAATTAAAATAATGCTTCCGAAAGATATCTTGTAAGAGTAGATCGTGGTTAACTCTAGTCAAAACCTTTTTGAATGACTTTAATAATTCTTGGCCAAAATCCTTTTAGATTACCCAGTGGTGGTTTTGCCATTACGGGTCTCTCAAGAGCTTTGGCTCAACATAATTGTGAATAACTTGCCTGAAGGGTAAAATCTACACATGCCTATTGTACTTTAGATCATGCAGATCTGTGCGTTTCCAAAAAATTTGTGAAATTGTTTGAGCATTTCAACAGTTAACATTTAAAATTCTGAAAATTCCTTTTAGACAAAGATTTTTTTGCAGAAAAAACTCTTTATTTTTTTTTGTCAGTAGGCTTAAGATGATTTTTAAGATGCTTTTTAGTCCTATTTAAATAATCGTCAAAATAGTTTTGAATTTTTTGTTGTAGGTTTGCAAAACTTTTTAGTTGATGGTGACATTAGGCGAGGTCTTTGGGTAGCTGGAGAGAATATCGGGGTGCTATAATGCTAGCATATTATCGATTTGGGGTAAGGTTTATTTGCTGCATCTCTAAGGTTTGAATAATGCAAAAGTTCAGTGTAGAAATAGTTGTTGAGTAATATTTAAGTTCAATTGCCACCAGGTGTCATGTGTAATATATAACTTCTACTTATGTTTCGGCGTATATCCGATTTTTCCGTAGGAAATTAAAAAATAAAACAACACCAATTAGGAGTTTAATTAAAGTATGTAATTCTTTATTTTTATAATGAAGTTTACCTTAGAAAGGTTATTTTGTATGAAGATACAATATGGCACGTAGTGCAGTTGTTGAAACCCAATAAACGAATAATATTATTAGTTATGTATACTTATGTAAAAAGGTAGCCAACAATATTTAAGTACCGTTAGCGGTTCATGTAATAACTATAAAAGGCTAAGTATTAACCTATTACAGGCCGAACTCACTGTTTTGTACTTAAACATTGCCGGCCACCTTGCAACGATACAGTTTGTTGCAAATAAATATATATAAAATAATACGTGAGCCAGAAAAGACTCCTGATGATAAAATATGTTAAGTCATTAAGGACTTCTGATGATAATGAAGTTTGAGTCATTAAGGACCCCTGTTGAGATGAAATTTTGAATCATTAAGGACTCCTGTGGACTGTATAAATATGGTGAAGTTGAGTCATTAAGGACTCCTGTGGACTGTAAAAATATTTTAAAGTTGAATCCATTTTTCTCTGGGAAGGGAAAAGGTTAGTACTTGTAAATTGATAAAAAGTGATATAAAATTATAATTAATTTAAAACCACAAGCTTGGTTATTGGTCGATTCATTATCCCATTCTGAGTACGAATATCAGCCACACGAACGTGACCATCAGAACCGGTATAAACTTTCTCGACAATACCTAATTTCCACGAAGTGGCTGGTAATTGTTCGTTTCTGACAACTACTAGATCATTGATAGCAATGTCTCTTTGTGGATGTTTCCACTTATAACGTTTGTGCAAAGTCACCAAATACTCTTCTTTCCATCTTTTGCAAAATTGATGAATCATGGCCTTTAGCTTACGATATCGATTGACTATACTTATTGCCTCATCATAAATTGTAGGTTCGGGTGGAGCTAGGATCGCGGATCCAATCAAAAAATGACCAGGAGTAAGAGACACAGGCTCATCAGGATTATCAGGCATTGGACAAAGCGGATGCGAATTCAAACACGCTTCGATCCTAGTCAGGATCGTAGATAATTCCTCAAAGGTATATTTCGACGCCTGCATTTCCTTTCGAAAATGAAGCTTGAAACTTTTTACCCCAGCTTCCCAAAGACCCCCCATGTGCGGGGCCCCAGCTGGTATAAATCGCCATTCTAAACCCTGATGACCAGACGTAGAAAGCATTCTGGCCTGACATTCTTTCAAAAACGTTCCAAAATCCCTTGAAATTTCATTCGCTGCCCCGACAAAATTTGTACCATTGTCTGAAAACATGGTTCTAGGGCAACCTCGACGAGAAATAAACCTGTTAAACGCAGCCAAAAAGGTATCCGTTGACAAGTCCGATGCTGCTTCTAAATGTATTGCCTTCGTAGAAAAGCAATTGAAAATACAAACATATCCTTTCGTGATCTTACAAGACCTGCCATTGTAATTTTTAATATCGAAAGGACCAGCGAAATCAACCCCAGTGGTAGTGAAGGCCCGATCCAAACTTGTACGCTCAGGGGGAAGAGCGGCCATTATTTGACTACAAGAGCGTTGTCGATCAATAAGACAACGTTTGCAACGACGAACAACTGTGCGAACAAGAGTTCGCAATCTGGGTACCCAATACTCACAACGATATATTCTAAGCATCAGTTGACTACCACCGTGAATAGACACTTTATGTATGAACTCTGCCATCAGTTTAGCAAATCGAGATTCATACGGAAGAATAATGGGATATTGTTCACGATATGATAACGAAGGGGACTTAACGAGTCGGCCATTTAATCGCATAACTTGTCGTTCATCAAGAAAGGGATTCAAGGGTAGCAAAGAACTTTTCGATGGTAACGTGCCCTTATCCAAAAGACATTTATACTCCTCAGCGTAAAACGCCTTCTGAGCAACAATAGCCAAACGTAATTTGACCATATTAAGTTCATCACTGGACACAACACACGTTCTATATTTAAAGCGCCCTCTACAAGCAGAATGTGCGGAATGAAGAAAGCGATAAATATACGCAATAACACGCAAAGCTCTATCCAATGTAGAAAACCTATCCAATACATCTTCAAATTTCGAGAAAAATGAAGCATGCACTTTAACTTTTCGACTTTCAATGTCCGTATCAAGATTTTGAAGATTATTTGTATCCCACTGTGATTTCTCCTTACTAAGCCACGACGGGCCATGCCACCAAAGACTGCTATCCGATAAATTGAGAGGATCTACCCCCCGGCTGCCCAAATCGGCAGGGTTATCCTCAGAGCGAACGTGAAACCAATTATGGTTCCCCGTATTCTCCTGAATACGACACACTCTGTTTGCCACGAAGGTGGTCCAAGAACAAGGAGGTTTACGTAACCAAGCAAGGACGATCGTAGAATCCGTCCAACAATAAATTTTCCGAAGAGAGATATCAATCTCACTAAGTACGCCTTTCAGCAGCTCCGAGGCCAAAACCGCACCACACAATTCAAGTCGCGGCAAAGAAACTGACTTAATTGGAGCTACCTTCGTCTTCGATAATAATAAACTAGTATGAATCTCCCCATTTGGACACTCAATACGGATATAAATTACCCCAGCGTATGCCCTTTCAGAGGCATCCGAAAAGACATGAAGTTCAGTATTCGAATTCTCATAATATCGAACCCATCGTGGTATTTTAATAAAGTTCACTTTATCGAAAACTTCAACAAACTTTAGCCATTCCCCCTTCGTTGAAGCAGGAAGATAATCATCCCAATCAATGTTATCCAGCCAAATGCGCTGCATAATCATCTTAGCCATGACTATAACCGGGCTTAACCAACCAATTGGATCAAAAAATTTCGCGATGGTAGACAATACTTCCCTCTTTGTATATTCTAGTTTGACCTCTAGCGGACAAACTCTAAAAAAGAAAGAATCCAACTGTGCATTCCAGAGAATTCCCAAGGTTTTCGAACTGCTGGCCTTTTCAAATACCAACAGTTTAGAGTCAACCAAGTGTTCAGACGGTAATCCCTGCAAAATCGATTTATCATTCGCGGTCCATTTTCTGAGTTCAAACCCAGCCGACAGCAGTGCAGTGTTTATCTGATCCCGTGCCGCCACAGCACTCGAGACATCGTGCGCTCCGGTCAACACGTCGTCGACGTACATTCCTCTTCTTAAAATATTCGCGGCGAGGGGGAACTCTTCCTGACAATCATTTGCCAACTGTAAAAGAGTGCGAATGGCCAGGTAGGGAGCACAATTTAAACCAAAGGTTACCGTTTGCAGTTCATACTCGGATACCTGCTCCTGAGACGAACTTCGATATATAATCCGTTGAAAAGGGGTGTGATTTGGATGAACACGAATCTGCCTGTACATCTTCGAAATATCACAATTAAACACAAATTCGTATAAACGCCAACGCACAATTAATGAAACCAAATCAGCCTGCAAGGTAGGACCTACAAAAAGCCAGTCGTTCAGACTATTACCATTAGACGTCCTATTTGACGCATTGAAAACGACTCTAAGTTTCGTACTTTTCCTCTCAGGTTTAATCACTGGATGATGGGGCAAATAGCATGACAAGGTAACGGCTCGGTCCGTAGGTTCCACAGGACGCATATGATCTGACGCCAAATAATCCATTAAAACCTCATCATACATACTCTTTATCTCAGGCCTACGTACGAGAGAAGATTCAATCCTACAAAACTGTTTCATAGCACCCGTCTTCGAAATTCCCAAATTTAACTCGTTGGGAAACTCTGGTCTAAAAGGTAAAGACACAATATATCTACCCGAAGCATCACGTTTGGTAGTTTTCCGATAAATTTCCTCACAGACCTTATCCGCAGGTGAAACAATCCTACCCCGTGGAGCCTCCTCGATTTCCCAGAATTTTAAAAGATTCTGATTTAAGCTGTCTTCTTCGGAAAAGGAAACAGCTGTGGAAAATACCCTTATATGATCACCACTAACAGAATTGGTTGGGCCTGTCAGAATCCATCCAAAAACGGTTTTCTGAGCCATTAACGATCCAAATATATTTCGACGAACTTCATCAAGAATGATTTCGGGGTATAAGTCAGCACCGAGTAAAAGATCTACTGGTCTGCTTACGTAAAAGTTGCAGTCCGCCAATTGTAAATTTGGTAATTCACCCTTTATATCCGAGGGACAAATAAAGGACGGTAAATTACCCGATATCGAAGATAAAACGAGGGCCGATGTCGATAAATTAATCCGATTGTCTACCGGAGACCCAACTTTAATCGAACATATCTTCGTAGAAGTAGTAGAAGCCCCTGAATCAACGCCGGAAATCTTAACATTCGTAGAATGTGACGGAAGTCGCAATTGATTTCGCAAACGCTCAGAAATAAAGGAAGCTTCAGACGCTGGGTCTATTAGTGCCCTTGCTGGGTACGTAGTACCATGACAAATAATAGAGACCATAGCAGTACCTAATAGCACAGACGAATTCTGTGCTATGTGATAAACTTGACGATTTAAATTAGCGCGGGCAGCGGCCGATGTTGAAGGCAATTGTGGATCGATCCCATGCTGCTGAACAGCTGGCCTCGCACTAGCTGTATCGGCCACAATCGGCGTCGATACAGTAGATACAGACACTTCCCGATGAAGCAAGGTGTGGTGTCTTTTGTTACAAATAAAACAACTATGCTCGCTTTTGCAATCCTTCACCTCATGTGACCTTGAAAGACAATTAACACAGCAATGAAATTTCTTAATGTTCGAAAAGCGGTCAGAAACAGACAAATTCTTAAAACGGCGACAAAGTCGCAACACATGATTTTGTTTCGGACATAAAATACAAGTATTCGATAAACTGGTACTAGACAAATGAGACTTTACCTTTTGCTCCTTAACCTTTTTATCAGACTCCATATTCGTTAAATCGCGTATACAATCTAAAGTCTGAATTCGTTCCGTTAAAAACAGATTTAAATCCTTCCACAAGGATAAGGCAGTTTTGTCCCTAATCGTCTGTTCCCAAAGCGTGACCGTCTGAGATGGTAATCGCTGGATACAAATAAATACAATAAGTGGATCCCAGTTCTCAGTCGATATATTATAAATTGACATTGCTGTCAAAAACCTATTAATACCGCGTTGTAGCGTCTTTAAAGCCGAACTAGTCTCCTTCGCGATCGTTTCTAAACTGAACAAAAACTTTAATTGATTATTGACCAACATGCGAGGATTTTCGTATGTGTCCTTCAAATTCTTCCATGCTATCTCAAAACCAGAATTTGTCAACGGACACTTTGATACAATATCCTTGGCATCCTTACCGGTCCTCTTTATTAAATAACACAATCTTTCAATGTTACTAAGACGACTATTATTTATATACAAAGCTGTAAAAAGATCCCTAAATGTCGGCCATGAAAGATAATCACCATCAAAGATATCCGTATCACATGGTGGAAGCGGTAAATTGTGACAAACATTATCATTATTTGGCGCAAAATTTCCTATAGTAGGATTTTCGGCTGCCTTAGATTTGGCCTGAAGCTCATCAATTTTAATACGCATAGCCGTTAAACATCTGGCATAAGTATTAAACGTGCTCTGATATTTTCCAGCAACCACTTCAGAAACCTCCGGTGCTGTCTTCGAAGAAGCATCAATATCAGATAAGCATTGTTCATATTTATCCTTCACCTTTTCCCATAACTTCTTTAACTCATCACTCAATACCTCTATATAATATATATGCTGGTCTTCTTCACGAATTTTATTAAAATTCACTTCAAATTTAAACACAGCATATGAGGCGTGAGTAAACCCTTCGAGTAGTTTAAACGACATATTCAAGTTAATATTATGGCAAAAGTTATTTCAAAACTGGGAAAAAGGTAAAGCAAAAATATGTCAGCGTTCAATACTGTATTAAAATATTCAAACTTTTTCATAAAAAATTACCAAACAATTTTATATAGCCAATTCGACCGACCGTAGGGTGACTATTGCAATTCCAGTAAGAGGGAAGAAGAAGATATCTTTTATTAATTTTCTTCACAATAATTATGATAATTTCACGAAACGAATCAATATTAAACACAATTTTCCTTTATTTATTCTTTTTTTACTATTTAAATTATTAAAACTTGTTTTTTTTTTAATTTAATTTATTTATTTTCTTTTCAATATATATATATGTATGTATATGTGTACGTATGTATGTAAACTATTCCGTTTTGTTGCAACCCCCGTTGATGTTTTTGCTTACACGGCCGCAATATTTAGTCAACTTGATTTTTTTTACAATTTCCTTTTATTTATTAACTTTTAAATTTTTTTTCTTTTTAATTCACGAATTTATTTAACACTTTTAATTAAATTTTATTATTTAAGCTGTCCGTCCGCGTAAACAAACTTAGTTTTGACAAACTAACGATCACGAGTTGCAAAAAAATCGAAATGCGGTTGATTTAAATGTTTAATGATCATTAATAAACCAATAACCAATTGCTTTTCTTTTGTTTCATGTAAAAAGCACATACACATAAATGTGAAAAAATATGCACTTATTTACTTATTTCTTTTTCTATTTACAAAACACAAATCACTTTTTAATCAATTTACTAACCTGTGTTCCTTTTTGTATTTGTTGAACTGTAGATTAGATTAAATCCTCGAAAAAGGCGATGAAACTCCTTATGGTTGTTTTATCCGGTTCGTAAGGACCACTGATTCGGCGTATATCCGATTTTCCGTGGAGAAATGAAAAATGAAACAACACCAGTTAAGAGTTTGATTTCAAGTCGATTAATCTTTATTTTGATTTCGAATTTACCTTAAAAAGGTTATTTTGTATAAAGATACAATATGGCACGTAGTGTCGTGGTTGATAACCCAAAAACGAATAATATTATTAGTTATGTATACTTATGTAAAAAGGTAGCCAACAATATTTAAGTACCGTTAGCGGTTCATGTAATAACTATAAAAGGCTAAGTATTAACCTATTACAGGCCGAACTCACTGTTTCGTACTTAAACAACTTAACTTAATTTTTTCTTTAAATATAACAATTGTTCCTCTGGTCGAAAGTTGAATTGATTTCTAAGTGATCCTCCACGCTTCTTCTACATTTTTTAACAAAAAGTTTTGGTATGTTTTCTTCCACTTGATCTTTCTATTGAAGTTTTTTTTTCCCCTTCTGCGTGATTCATCATCAGGTGCGTATTAAACTGATTTCTTGTCTGAGTAATTTTCATTCATTTTCCCAACATTATCAAGCCAACGTGTCGTCAAATAGTTTATACAACTTGGGGCTGTTGCGACAGCAATGTTTACCGCCAACGTTTACGGACCATATATTTGCTAAAGGATTTCCCATTCGATTCGAGCACTCTAAGCACTTCCTCGTCTGTTTTGGCAAGTACCCATGCATCAGGGCATTGATAAGAAAAATGTTACACCGCGCAAAATGCTCCTTTTAGCTGCCATATGCTAATTGAGTAAGCCTAATTAATTATATGCGAACAGGAAACTTAACTGCTCAATTTACTTTAAATTGTCTCAATTTATTATGTATATTCGGAAATGGTATAAGATAGCATCTATTAGGCAATATCGTCCTTAATTTTATCTTAAAACTATATTTTTTATGGTGGTGCCGAGGTAGATAAAGCTTAACTTAACCTGCATAGTATTTTTGCAGAAACCGGTTCATAGTATAAAATAATTCTTACATACTTAGATTCGATTGTCTTTAAATTTCTTGTTTGTTTTTTCTATAAGGATCTAATATGCAGGCCATCCAAATTTGCAAATTTGTAACCCTTAAACTTAAGGAAATCCTTTGGAATACACTGAGCTCCATCTCATATTCTTGATGATTTTTATTTCGATCCTTGACAAACAATTAATGATTTCCAAATGTTTATATATTTTTTTTAATTATTTCCTTCTATATTAATATTTTAATAAACACGTTTATTAAATTTTAAACAAGTAATAAGTGAAATAAAAATACGCCCTTTTCGTTTATTTTTAAGCTTAATTATCCTTAAATAAATACAATTAAGGGAATGAGAAAATAATTCTTGCAGTAAATATTTTTAAATATTTATGAAAATTAACTTCTGCCCTTACAAAAGGATATGAATGTGTGTTTAAACTACAACAATAACAATAAAACAAGCAATTATTTAATAATAAAAAAATACCATGTGTTTTACTCAGACATGAACATACAGACTTTTTTTTATGAATATTTGCAATTGCAGAGCGGTTTTTTGTTGTATTAAAGCAGAAGTTACAGGTACTTATATTACCCTCATGTGTCAACGTTTTATTTTTTATATAATGTTAACAAGTAATCAACTTCTATTGAGATACAATCAATAGATATTAATATTTATTACTTATTAGTATGTTAAAATGGATGTTTATTGGGGGCCCTTTAGACAATTTCATTGGAAATAAAAAATAATTATATGGAGACTGTATTAAAAATGGCAGCCGAAAAACCGAAATCATTTATATGATTTTAGATTTATAAATAAATTTAATTGCTGACAACTAAACTAAATAATAAAGGGGCTGAATGCCACTTTTAATATCATTCACTTCATTCAGTTGTAGTAGTATAGTATAGTAGTGTAAGGTAAAGTTTGTTTTAACAATTAATACAAATTTAGCAATAAGAACAAACTATTTTAAATAATTCACGATTTCAATCCTTTTAGACCTTCGCTGGCTGTTAGCAAATGAAAACTTATTACAGGGTGTCTGGTGGCAAAATTTAAATTTCTAAATACGATTATTTCAAAAGTAACAAACGGTGCGGTGGGAGGGTGGCGTCCTTGGAATTATCGATTATGCAGATTTGTCAGTCACGATATCGCACTGGTTAATAAGGCATCGCGTGTTCGCTGTGGAAACATTTTTTAAGAGTAATGATTCTTACGCAACTGTTTGTCGACCATTTTGTTCAAAGTTCGGTATTTGGCGAATACGTGATGGACTGAGTGTAGTTTTATTTCGTTTGTGGGTGCAGAAATTCCGCGCAACTGCTTTGGCTAAAAACGTCTCCCGAAAAGATTGAACTGGTTGAAAGCAGCTTACGTGAAAATCCTGGGACTTTCAATACGGAAAAGAGCAGCCTCATAAAGTTTTAAAAAAGTATCTGAAGTTCAATCCTTTTAAAATTAAAATCGTTTAAGAACTGAAAGAAAGTGACTTTGATTTACGCAAACATTTTTGTGAAACGGTTTTTAGAGCGTTTTCTTACTCTAAATGCCGTTTTTTTGGAGCGACAAGGCTTATCTGCTCTTAAACGATCACGCCAATAAGTAAAACGGCCGTTTTTGGTCTCCAAAAATCCGCAACCTTCGATTAAAACATCAAAAACCATTGCATTACCCCACAGTAACTGTTTGATGTGCCTTATTAATGCATGAGATAATTGAATCATTTTTGTTTTGAAAATTCTCGAAACAAAGCGACGAATGTCAGCCGTTAAAATTATCGACTCATGATTACGGAGTTGTTTTTTCCAGATCTGCGAGCTCATCCATCGTACTCTTCACACGCTTGGTTTTAACAGATTAGGAAGACTGCACACACATCCATAGCAGTGATGAATTTTCCCAAATAGAATTTATCAGTCACCTTGGAGACAACCCATGGCTACCGAGGTTGCCGATCTGATTCCCATAGATTTTTTTTATGGGGCTACCTCAAACAGAGGGTTTACAATGACAATCCCCAATCTTTTGTGGTTTTAAAGAAAAATATTAGTCAGAGATATAGGCTCAATTGAACCAAACTTACTGCAGCGTGTGCCGCAAAATAAAAGGTTCCGTTTTGAGCAGTGTGTTCAACTTGTCAGAAGATATCTGAATCACATACTCCTTAAAACAAAATTCGCATTTCTATTCTATCGTTCAATGTCCTTAATAAAACTTTGTGTCAATTATTATGTTTTTTTTTTATTTAAGTTTAAAATAATATAAATTTGCCCCCAGACACCCTTTACTATCAATTGAGCAATACACGAAGCTTCTAGTCATCAACATCCAAATAAAAGTTTCACGTATTCAGTACAATACAGTAGATTAAATGAATGGTCATAAGCAGGTAAAAATTGGCTGATCCACCCAGCGCCATTAAAAATTAAAACTACTTTGTTTTTGAAGGCAATGATAGACAGACAATAAGTAAAAACTAACTTTATCGAATCTGCGAAAGAATTGACACCGCGCCGTGTATTAGAAATAGTCACACTTAGAAATATAAATTTACAACCAGACACCCTGTTTATTAAAAAAAATTGCTAAAAGCAAAAAAATCAGATTTGGTTTTACGTCCAATGATCAGGCAATATCCGGGATAGCTTTTAGTTACACCAGTGTTGGAAAAATTTGTCGCTTATGACAAGGCTTTAATGAAGACTTATTTTTTCAAATTTATTTTAATCTTCTTTAAAACAGTAGCCTGCAAGGGAAAACAAGGCCTACAAAGCCTCTAAGTATAAAGCAAAAAAAGAATCAAAAAATAATTATTATTTTTTGCCATAAAGAACACAAAATATATTTTTTTTTGAAAAAAATATAAATCAAAAATTAAAAAAGCACTTGGTTTTCATAAAATTTTGCCTTAATTTTAGATTATGGTAAAGGTAAACTAGTTTAACCTAAATATGCAAATTATAGAAAATAAAATAAAACTCAATAACTTTTTTAATTTTTATTAACTTTAGTCATTTACAAAGTTAACTGTTGCTTTCTTTAAGAAAAATATTTTATATCATAATTAACAATTTTTTTATTTTTATTCCTACGTATTCTCTGCCTTTTGTTTATTTATTTTGTCTTTTTTTATATTCTTCTAAAACTTTTAACATAAATTTTCTACAATTTAAGTCCTTTCATAAACAGCAACGAAAACAAACAACCTTTTCTTTCCGTTTTCATTTTACTTATTCCCACATATTTAGTTCATGAAATGTTTATTACAATTCTTAATATTTTAACGCACAATAACTTAGTACTTAGAAAGAAAGTGAAAAAAAGGACATGAAATGAAATTCATTCAGAAAATGTCCTTGTCTAACAAACAAATCCAACAAAAGTTTGTCTACTTAAAATGGCAAGAAAACGTAGCAAAACATACATACATACAAACATACTTACATAATTTGCAGTGTAATAAAGTACAATAAAAACGTAAAAAACTAAGCAAAAATATATAAAAAAAAAAGATTTCGTAATTTAACCTAGATTTGTAATGACACTACACACTAAAAATTTTACCAGTGTATGAAATAGAAAAAAAAATATAAAAATATTTATTATTATAACTATAGCAAAAGACATAAAGAATTGTCAAGAAAAATGTTGAAATGGTTATTACCCCGTTTACATTTGAGTAAGTGCATTTGTACGTGTTGACAATTTGTTGCTTACGCCAACCATCCTTGTCAAAGCAGAACATGAAGTTTGTTTCTTTGCAAACTTCTTAGTTTTTAGAAAAAGAAATATTAAAACTTTTGCATTAGTTTAAATTAAAGTTTAAAATTTGTTAAAGAAAGAATGCAGAAAACAGTTACAATAACTGTTGTTGCATTAAAGTTTTCCATATGTTTTAGGGATTTTGGCAATATTGCAAAAGATTTTCTGATTGAGCAATATAATTGGCTTTACAAATTCCACTTTTGACAATCAACGAAATCTTAATGAGAAATTTTTGTTAGAAATTATTGAATTAATATTTTGCACACTAACTGACATTTTAGGGCCCAAATATTTTAGATTTATACAGGGTGCATGATAGCAGGTTTATATTATCAAACTTATATAGCAGACGTAATAAATGACACAAAGTCTTATTAAGTGCATTGAGCGATAGAATGAAAATGCAGATTTTATTTTTCAAAGAATATGCCATCCAGATGTCTTCCGTCGAGTTGAACACACCATTTAAAACGGAGCCTTGTGTTCTGCACCACACGCTGTAGTAAACTTGGTCTAATTGAGCTAATTTCCCGACTAAAATTTTTTCTAAAGCCAAAAGAGATTGGAAATTGCCATTACAAATCCTATCTTTGAGGTAGCCCCATAACAATAAAGACCATGGGAGCTGCATCTGGCGACCTCGGTTGCCATGGGGTGTCCCCAAAACGTCTGATTAGTTTTTGGGGAAATTTTCCCGAAGCAAACTAATCGCAGCTCCGGCTGTAATACAGTAGCTTCATCCTGTTGAAACCACGTGTGCGAAAAGTACGATGGTTGGCCTCGCAGGTTTTGGCAAAAAGAATTCAGTAATCGTACGTGGATAATTTTCACCGTTGACATTCGTCGCCTGGCCTAGAGAATTTTGGTTTAATTATCTAATGCGTGGATAAAACACACCAAACAGCTATCCTAGGGTAGTGCAATGAGTTTTGGTTATTTATATGAGAGATGCGAGTTTTTGGAGTCCAGTAACGGAAGTTTTCCTTCGTTAGCGTGGCCGCTTAGATGAAATGAGCTTCGTAGTGCGAAAACTTTTCAACAACATTTTACAAAATTTTTTGCTTAAATCAAACTCACTGTCTTTCAGTTCTTGAACGATTTTAATTTTAAAGGGAGGAGCTTCAGATCCTTTTCTAAAATTTCATTAATAATCGCTTTTGGAAGTCCCAGTGAGGCTTCTCTTTTCCGTATTGAAATTGGCGGATTTTCACTTAAACTGCATTCAACCAGTTCAATATTTTCAGGAGTCCTTAAAAATCGACTGTGCTCTGGTCGTGGGACACTTATAGCCAAGGCAGTTGCGCGGAATCTATGCACCCATGAACGATTTAATTTTAATGTTTAATAAGTTGACTTCCAAGCTTAATCTGAATCAAGAAAGCTTAATTCGGTATATGTAAATTCATATTTAAAAAAAGCAGAAATTACAAAATAAGCAAAAGTATATTCGTCCATTTAGTCAACATCTAAACCTTAAAAATTCGAAAAGGTACCAAAACTGCGAAAAAAATCTATTTCTTGTACACTTATTTGGTTTTGTCCTCGTTCAATAGTTAAATTTGAATCCTTAATTTCAGGAAATGCAAAAAAGTCTATATATTTGAAAAAAGTACTTTTTTGCAGCTTAGTTGACTATCAACCTAAACCTAAATTTATATACAAAGATTATTAGAAAAAGTCTTAACAAATATCTAGAACTCTGCATCATAGATTATAGCCCTAAGCATACTTGCTGGGAACTCCGCCAAATTTGTTTTAGAGGTTAGATTTCGTATGAGTCCGTGTCTGAAACTAGATACAATGTTATTTCAACTAGACAACCAATAGACGTAAGCGACTTAAGCGTAAAAAAATGTATATTTCAGGGGTTCAAGTTCTTCTGGATCTATGTGTATATGTATATATCGCCGACAATAAAAACAATTATTTTTTTTATAAAAAAGTGAAACCTACACAGAAAAATATTATTTTAATTGAATGCAACGTGTAAAAGGAGTAAAACTTGACGCCCGTTCTTTAATTTATTTTTTTTCTTTTAAGGTTACGTTCAAAAAATTTAAGCCTAAACACACGTTTAGCATTATATGATGCAGATTTCAGCTGTTGAAATTGTCGAATTGTATTAAATTCTGCACTGTTTCAAAGACGAACTAAATGTTCTGTTTACTTTTTTTACAGTTTTTAATATATTGGTCTTAACTTTCCTCTAAATAAACTGAATGTAACATTCAATAAATTTCTGTAAGAAAAACATAATATTTAACGTTTAGCCTCGTTTAAGATTTCTGAACACGGTTTTAGTCTCATTTAGTTCTAAAATGTGGTTGAGTTTATTCTCATTCACAAAACAAAATCAATTCCGTTTGCCTTTTTTGAAAGCTTGAAAATAAAATGTTTATTATTCTGCTTGCTTAGTGTTGGTAAAAAAGCTTGGGTTTAAGAATAAGTAAGTTAATATAAGTTAAGTAAGTTTCTTTTAATTACAATTACGAAAAGTTTTAAACAATAACTTTTTCTGAGTAAAAAAAAATTGAATAAAAATTAACTTTATATAAAAATATTGATTCAAAATTGTCTTTCAAAAAAACGAGTTTAGCACAGATCAATAAGCAAGAATTGTTTTATTTTAAATAAGTAAAAAAAAATAAACAAATGAATTATGCAATAAAAAAAATTTAGATATTTACTAAACGCACGTTTACTATTGCCCAAACTCTGAACTTGTTATGGTATAAAACAAAACCACGGTTCAGCATAATGCTCTGAACGCAACTGGGACGAACGACGAACTTTTTTTTTTTTTTTTTTTTTGTTTCATATATTTATTATTGAATCTTCGCCTGTGGCGAACTAACAATAAGTGTTCAAATCTTAAAACTAGGTAGTTAATATAAGTCCAGCCAGTGCCAGACTAAAATTTAAGTTCTCATATTAATTATCAAGCTTCATATAAGCGCAATAGTATCCCTCCTTTTCAAGCGGGTGTGCCCACTATGTTGCAGGATGTTTCGGGCGAGCGGATTTGGGTGAGCTTCCAGCTTATTTAAATACTTGTCCACATAGTTCAGGATTTCGCATTTAACTAGTGGAACTAGTAGATCCTTGTGGATGTTGCTGTTTTTAACATACCAAGGAGCACCAGTTATCATTCTTAGGATTTTGTTTTGCCTGCGTTGAATTTTTTCTATGTTGGATGCGGAAGCAGTGCCCCATAATTGTATACCGTAGCACCAAATTGGTTTCAAAATCGATTTGTAGAGTAGAAGTTTACAATCAAGACGAAGCACAGAGTTTCTGCCGATTAGCCAATGAATTTGTGTAGCTTTAAGTTTCATTTGCGTCAACTTCGCATCTATATGAGGCTTCCATGTGAGGCGGCGGTCTAGGTGAATACCAAGATATTTTGTCTCGGTTCGTTGAGGCACCATATGGTTGTTAATAAGAATTGGAGAGCACGTTTCTTTGCGTAAAGTAAAAGTTACGTGGGTACATTTTTGTTCATTTATTTTTATTCCCCATAACTTTGCCCATTTTTCAACTTGGGTTACGTGTTGCTGCAATTGGTTTGAAGCCTCTTTAGGGTCTTTATGAATACTAAGAAAAGCAGTATCATCAGCAAATGTCGACGTGTGTGTAAAACTATTGGTTGGCATATCTGCTGTGTAAAGCAAGTACAGAACTGGACCTAGTATACTCCCTTGAGGTACACCAGCCCCTATTGTTTGGGAAGAACTTATTTGGTTTCCCTCTTTGATTTTAAACTGTCGACCGGTTATGTACTTTTCTAGTAGGTTGAAAATATTAGCTGGAAGGTTTAGCTTTAGTTTGTTTAACAGGCCTTCGTGCCATACTTTATCGAAAGCTTGAGAGACATCTATAAAAAGCGCGGAGCAGTACTTTTTTTCCTCGAAAGTTTTTCTTATAACCTGCACCAGTCTGTGAGTTTGTTCTATTGTGCTATGTTGACTTCTAAAGCCAAATTGGTGATCTGGAATGCAGTTGTTTTCATTCAGGATCGGAGTAAGCTTGTTTTTAAGCAGCTTTTCAAACAGTTTTGACAAAGTTGGTAACAAACTTATAGGCCTATAAGACTCCACCTTAGAAGGATCTTTACCAGGCTTAGGAATCATCTTAACTAAGGCAACTTTCCATATTGGTGGAAAATGTTCAAGCCGTATTATGGCATTAAAAATAAAAAGAATTATTCTTTTTGCTGTAAAAGGTAGCTCAATGAGCATTTTGTTGCTTATTTTATCAACGCCAGGAGCTTTTTTATCATTAAGGTTAGAAATAGCTTCTACCACATCTGAATATCGGAAACGTATTTCTATAGGACGTCTAGAAACAACAGGCGGTAATTCCCTCACGTCAGTGCATGTATTAGGAGTGAACACGTTTCTTAAATGGCTTGCGAGCAGATCGCATTTTTCTTCATCATTTCTAGCCCAGGATCCTCTTAGATTGCGCAGTGGTGGTTTTGCGATTACGGGTCTTTTTAGACGACTGGCTGATCGCCATAGAGAATAATTTGTTTGAGGGGTTGCGTCTAGACCTTCCAAATACTTCTTAATTGATGCAATTCTGTGTACCTCCAGCAAGTTTTTTAAGCGATTTGTACACTCTTTTAGCTTCGTTTTAAGTTGGGGCGATCTATGCTGTTGCCATTCTCTTCGCGCTCTCCTTTTTTCAGATAAAAGCTCCTCAACATCGACAGAAAAAATTTTGTTGTATTTGACCTGACGGTATGTTGAAGAAGCATGTTCAACGGCTTTTTTAATGTTTTCATTTAGGATATTTAGGCAATCATCGATTTCTTGGGGAGTTTTTAGTGGTATGTGTTCCGAGCAGTGAGAGCTGATATATATTTTATATTTTAACCAATTTACTCTTTTTGATAAGAAAAAATCACTAGTTGCTATTTGGTGAGGACTGCAAATAGTGATAATTGTGGGTGAGTGGTCAGAAGATAAATCCAAGGAGGCTTCAGCCTCAATAAGGTCCGGTGATATACCTTTTGCCACGCCAAAATCTATTACGTCTGGAATTTTATTATTGTCCGTTGGCCAATAGGTTGGTTGTCCAGTTGAAATAACGAAAAGTCCTATTTCCGACACTGAGTCATACAAGACACGACCTCTGGGACTAATTAGGCGGGAGCCCCAGTATGTGTGCTTAGCGTTATAGTCTCCAGCAGCTATGAAGCGGGGACCTAATGATTTGTAGAAACTGTTGTACTGATCCTTCGTTATGGAGAATCTGGGTGGACAGTAAACTGATGAAATAACAAGGTTATGGAAAAATTCATCAATGCAGACGTTCGTAGCTTGGATATAACATTCCGAGAGGCCACCCAACCATTGGTGTTTAATTCTTGATTTGATTAGAATAGCCGAGCCACCACATGATCTATCCCTAGGATCCTTTGAATCGTAAAAAGAATAACCACTAATTTTAAAAGTGCTTCTAGATGTCATATGAGTCTCAGAAATACACATAACATCGATTTTTTGGTTCATCAAGAAATATTCGAGCTCGTTTTTGTGTTGGCGGATGCCGTTTGCGTTCCAGAAACAAACCCTGAGGCAGTTCATGGTCTTTTAAGCATAGCCTGCAGAAAAGCAGACTGCATTTTTTGCATTTCTTGCATCATGTTGGCCATTTGCGCCATAATCTGCGTAAATTGTGTGACCATATTGTCAATTACGGCTTCCAGGCGGCTAAAATTAGGCCCGGTTGGTTCGCTAGTTGGCACTTCTTGTTGTGTTGTAGGCTGGGTAGACTTACGTGAATTAGGCTGGTTAGACTTTAATGCGGCGGCGTAAGAAACTTGATTTGTAGCTGGTTGTGCCAATGGAGGCATATTTGTAGTTGGTATATTTAAAGGCTGGGGAGGGGCAGGAAGTATGTTCGGCTTAGTTGATCGCTTAACTAAATTAAAAACAGGACAACCTCTATAGTTGGCAGTGTGGTTTCCCCCGCAGTTGCTGCATTTCTTTATCCTAGGATCATCTTTTGGCTTGTCGCACTTGGTCGTATCGTGCAGATCCCCACACACAACACAAACAGTAGGCAACTTACAATAAGTTTTAGTGTGGCCATATTCCTGGCAGTTTAAGCACTGTACGGGCCCAGATCGCTTATGTGGCACTTCCACAGTGACTCGTCGGTGCATAATATATTTTAAATCGTAGATGGGGTGAGTTTCACTTTTTTTCAATTTGATATCACCAGTCTCAAGCTCCACTCGGAATAATGGTTGGGGGTGTTTTTCCCTATTTCTCATATTCGATACCGTCCTAACCATAAACCCTTTGTTTAACAAACTGGTCTTGATCTCTTCTGGGTCAACGTTAGAATCAATGCCTTTAATAACTACCTGAAGGCCTTTTGCGGTCTTGAGTTGGTAGGTATAGAAGTTTTTTCTGAGTTTTTCGAGCTCCGAAACCGTGGCGCGGTAGGCGTTTTCATGGTTCACTTGAATTTTTGTCTCAAATATGTTACCGCGTTTAACGTTTGAAACATAAAAGTTATTTTCCCCAATCAAACCGACTAAAAACTTGACGAGATCATTTGAGTTTTTTTTCCCTCAAATAAATGGGGGGTGGCTTAAAGGACTTTTTTTCACTAACATGGGCCTCATTATCCTCTTGCAAAATTGCACAACGATTTTGCGATGAGGTTGGCCTTTCATCGTCTTTTAAAATTTTTGCAGGTTGAGATGCTTCTGCCGATTTAGGGCTCCTTCCCCTTTTAAGAACTGTTACGTACCTGTCCATCCCTACCTGGATCTTAGGAGCACACGCAGAAATTGGGCCCGTAGCGCCTTTAGCAGCTGTTGGTGCGACACCAGAACTTGATAAAGAAGACCGCGATGAAGATGGCACCTCGGTATTTTTTTTATAATTTTTAAACAGAGATTGGGCTAAATTTGTCCTGTCGTGCAAACGCACCACCTATTACCTTATATAATTACACATACAAACTATGTGCAAACGCATCACCTATTACCTTATATAATTACACATACAAACCTATTTATAATATGTATATACCTTACCTACTTACTCCTATTATAACATGCGTGGCTAACATATAACTTACTTCTACTTACTCATACTAATTGTACATTATTGTAAAGTATTAATCTGTTATACAGATCATCATGTTTAATATCAATAAAGATGCTAATGCGGAGTCTTTTGTAAACCTTCAACCGTACCGGTCTTATTAATTTTAAAACATTTTGCCACCATCCACCACAGTCCCTTGTTCAGTACATTTATTCAAATTAGGCACACTTGCACTTAAATTATTTGTATTTGTTTTCGGTTTTTCACTTAAATAGTTTCTATTATATTCAGGGTCTCTAATGTTTTCATTGCTAACGCTTGCTGAGCTTAACACAATGTAAGCATTTCGGCTATTAGGCCCACTGTCACAACGATTACTGTTACTCATTAACCGTTTGGTTTTTTTGTTTTGTTTAGTTTGTTTTTATTTTCGATTCTCACTTATGTCTTGTAGGTATGTATATTAAAAAATATTTTTTTTTGTAACTTATTACAAATATCACCTATTACAAATATACACTCGCGTAGACACGTCCGTACACTACGAGATTAAGAGAGCAACTGACGAACGACGAATTTTTCGTTGCGAATATTTGTCTTAGAAAATGACTTGATCACTTAATCTAAGTTCATGCAAATTAAGATTAAATTATTGTTAAAAAAATATTTCTACTAAAAACATGGAAAGAATAGTAAATATGTAAAAAAAAATTCTTTTTTACCACTTAGTTGGCTGATAAAATTTCAAAAAATGTCCTTCATATACCACTAATATGTTGACCCCTAAGTCAAATTGTAACAATTTTATTTAAATTCACAGAATTACAATAATCGTAACTAAAAATGTTTAACTCCCTTACTAATGGTGGTGTTTGTTTACAACTTGTTACAAATAATTAACAGTTAGACAGCAAAAAAGCGTTAATAAAACAAAGTTTCTAGATTATCTTAAATTAGCGTGTCATAGAAAAATTTCGCTTTGAGGGTTTATAAAAAAACAAATTGGTAACCTGTAAATATGAATGTTTGTACATACTTTTATATAGAAAAAAACATTTTGTTAAGTGTAAACACTGTAATGCATTAAGTATACATAACTTTACAAAGAAGCAAAAAAAAACTAGTTAATTTATTTGCTATATAATCATTATTTCTAGTTCGACTAGTGTATTGCCTATATATTATTTTTGCAAAAAATTTTTAATTTGGCACATTCTTTTCCAATTTATTACCAAAAAGTAAACATTTTTTTTTTGATTTTAAACTAAAATTAATCTTAATTATATATGTCTAGCTCTAATATAGGGACCAGTTATTTTTGGCGATTGTTTATTTAATTCAATGCATAAATTCATACGTTGTTCAATCCCTTGTTTTTACATACATATGCACTAACATACCTATGAAGTCTTTTGTTAAAAATATTTAAAATTTAATTAAACATGTTTCACTCTGATTATTACAAAAAAAGCAACAAAAACAACAAAAGTGGCAAAATAAGTAATGATAACAATAACAGCAGTTTGATATTGTTGTCTGGTGTGATTGGGTGCTCCGGTAGATCAGTGGTAAGTGCACGAGTCTACCAGTCTTGGGGTTGTGGGTTCGATTCCCACCAGAGACCCTGGTAAGTTCGCTTCACTTTTCTGTTCTTTCTTTCTTATCCTTCTCTAAATTTCTTCTTTCCTTCAATCTCAACCTATTCTATCTGCTTTCCCAGGTAACACAAAGGGACCGAATTAAGAGGACCCAAGTGACTTGTATCCTTTCCTTCAACGGCTGCCTGTTCTACCTAACCTAACCTAACCTGGTGTGATTGTAATTGTTTGAATTCAGCTAGTAAGCGTTTTTTAATTGTGTAAATATTAGTTGCTAGGTGTTAATATTACGTGCACAAAATATATTTTATTTAGTTTTAATTTCTATACCCACAGGAATAAAGCGACTTCATGCGTTTTTTTACATATTGTTTTTCATTGAATATCCACTTCTCTGAT
This sequence comes from Melanophora roralis, assembly GCA_963583895.1. Taxonomy (NCBI): domain Eukaryota; kingdom Metazoa; phylum Arthropoda; class Insecta; order Diptera; family Rhinophoridae; genus Melanophora; species Melanophora roralis. Next base: position 78,356,088 of record OY757189.1, read on the forward strand.
ATAACAAAAGGTGTGTTCCAAAAACCTTGGGCATTTTTGTGCATATAAGAGTAAAAACAGAATTTACCCTCTCCAACTAGCGAGCGGATTTGGATAAGTTTCCCAATTGGTTAAGTATTTATCCACTTGGAAGGATCCCTAGTTATCAGTTATCACTTGTAGAATTTCGTTTTGATGACTTTGAATTTTGTTCTTTGTTAAAAGTGCAGGCAGGACCCAATAATTATATATCAAAGCACCAAAATGGGCTTAAAATCTAAGAGCCTAATTCATTAACGAACTATAACTTTATAAAAGGTTTAAAAAAAGAAATTTTTCATATAAAAGCTTTCTTATAAAAATTTATAAGTATACCATTAATTTTGAGCCGAAGTTCACATTCAATCAATGAGCGAGTTTTGACTGCTTTCAGTTTCAATCGTGTGAACTTTGTATATATTGTTACGTTTATACCTTTTATAAACGTTGGTTTACTTCCTCTAAATAAACCGGGATTCTTTTTATTGCCAAAGTAATAATAAACTACGCTTGAAATTTTATTTTGAACAATACAGAACTTTATTTATTTAAAACACTTATTTACAGTCTTCTATAAAACACTTAAAGTTGTTCACTTTTACTATTTAGCACTTTTGAAAGTTCACTTATTCAACTCAACTGTTAAACTTAAACTGCTTGCGGCATTCGTGTTACTCGGCTATTTATAGTGGTTGGTAATACGCTGTAATGTTCCACAAGATTCGATAACACACTAGAACTTTCTAGCGAATGGCCGTTACATTTAAATAACTTCTTAGCACAGACAACAACCGCCAATCATGTTACATACCCGGTAAACATTTACATACCCAGTCAACATTTAACTCCGTAACAATATGTATATGTGGCTTCAAGTGGAGGCGACGATACAGGTGAAAAAATTAGCTTTAATTGCAAGAAAAAAAAAACTACATATATACATATACTTACACATATGTACGTCTATGCAAGCTTTCAAAAATGAAAGTAAATTTTTTTTCATAAAGACATCAATTAACTTCCAAAAAATATTCACTATACGATAGCACTAAAACTCCATTTTTCCAGCATCTCTTTTTAATTTTTCTTATTGCAATCGCCATTTTTTTAATTTAGTTCGTGCTTTTATTACGTTTGTTTCACACGTGTCCGTTAAAAAAATTATTTTATTTAATCTAATATATGAAATACCTGGACTAATTCAAAAAAAATGATAAAAATAGTGCATTTTTGTATATTTAAAACCGGGATATATTTGTTTTGTGAGAATAATAAAGTTTAATGTTAAAATTGTGTTTAAAAAAGAAAATTCGGGAATTAGTTGCTGGCTACATTAGTGCTAGTTGTTTTTGTTGCGAGAGCCTACAAGTTAATTGTTGTTTTTGTAAAATAATAAAGCTTTTGTTTTTTCTATTTGATGTTAGTTGTGGGCAAGGCGAATAATTATCGAGCAAATATTTTTATGTAAATTCGCCTTAATTAACTGATATTCAGAGCTGTGTATGTGTATAAAAAACGATACTAAAAGTGACTAAGCGGCATTATTTTTACGATAAAATATACGGATTTTTCAAAAAGGTTGTCAGGTTTTTGTTTTATTTAAAATGTTTTTAAAAAAAACTTTTTTCTCAAGTTAATTTGTAAAAAAATTCTTGAAGAAATTTATTAGCATATTTTAATTTAAGAAAAAAGAAAATAATTAAAATTATTAGCTAAAAGGTTTTTTGAAAAAAAATATTAGATTTTTATAAAAGCATTAAAGCAAAGTTTAACCATTGAACTATCCCTTTTTTAAGTTATAAACGGTTTCGGAATTATTTGCCGGCAACAAAAAAAAAAACAAAACTTTTTAACCAAAAATTAGAGAATTTTTATTTGTGAAAATTAATTAAAATTAGAAATTTAATCATACACATATGTATGTATATGAAACTCTATAAGCCTCTTATGTGAAGAAAAGAACATAAAAATATATGCAGTTCTGTACAAACAGAGATACATACATACTAAAAAAAAAGTTTATGAAAAACATTAACTTAAATCATAAAGTTATAATTCCACTTCTTAAATATTTATCGCTAAAAGGTGGCGCCACAACGCGGCTTTTTCAGCGTGTCTCTTAAGTTTTACTATTGCAGTCGCAATTTTCCTTATTTAGTTCGTGCTTTAACTTCGTTGATTTCATACGTGGCCATTTAAAAAATTTTCTATATTAATTAAATTAATAAAATTTCGGGATAAACTCAAAAAAAATTATAAAAATAGAGCTTTGGTATATGCATATCTAAAACCGGTGTATAATTATAAATGTGAAAATAATGAAATTTAATCAGAAAAAAATTATGTTTAAAAAGTTTAATAAAAAGAAAAATCACGAATCATTTGCCGGCTTCATTGATTTCATTAGTGTTAGTTGTTTTTGGTGTAAGAGTCTAGAAGTCAATTGTTGTGTTTGTCAAGTATAACAGCTTTAGAGTTAGGTGTTTTCCTTGGCGAACTATTTTCGCAATAAAGCTCCATGTATTTTTTCCTTAATAAGCTGGAACTCAGAGTTGTGTACGTGTATGCAAATTGAAAGTAAAAGTGAGCAAGCGGAACTATTTTTAAGACAAATTATCCGGTTTTACAAGAGTTGGTAATAATTTTCCTAAAGAAAATTCTTTAAAAAATTTGAAGAAAAGAGAAATAAAGATTAGTTGCTTCTTCTTCAAAAATAAAATTTTATAAATTTTAGCAGTATTTTAAAAGTATAAATAACATTTAAATTGAGCGTGTAAAATTTTTTTGTGGGAGGTGTGTGATTTAAATAATACTCACCGGATACTGTTTGGCCTGGCTATTCACGTTTTATGGGTAAGAAGGCATACTTTTATTTTACATTAATTTTTATTGCAGTTCGACTCCTTCAACCGTTTTTTAAAAGGGGCAATCTGCTTTGCAACCTTTTTAAAATTTATCTAATACATTTGTTAAATTGAAAAATTTATTTACACCTACCGAAAATTAAATAAAATATTTTTTTTATCTTTTCAGGTAAGTTACTAACTTTATTATTGGTTTTTTGGAATTACTTTAAAACGTAAGTTGTAGTACTTAATTATTTCAAAAATTAGGAAAAAAATATAAAAATCCTTGTCAGCTTTTTATTTTAAAAACCTTTTTCGAAACCCCAAAGGTTGTGTGGTATCATGATAGTGTTTCCAGTGCTAATAAATAATCATAAAAAGTTTAAACGTATTACAATTAGAAACAAAAGACAAAGCTTAACATGAAGCACATTAAATGATAAAATAAAACGAAACTTTAATTATCTCTGTTAGACGCACTTATACTGTTATTTACTTAAAATAGGTGCATGTAAATATATAACAGGTAACGTTAGTAAAAAAGCACTTACTAAACTCATGTAAAAGACGATAAAATTAACGCATTTTAACTAAATGACGCAAAAAGATTAAATATTTTTCACTGACATTTGTGAGAATGAGACATTGTGTTTTGTCTGTCTTGCAGGCAGAAATGGTCTTAAACGGAAGTTAAGGATAAAAAATGATGAAGACTATAAACCAATTTAAATCTTACTAATTACTTGAAAGACAAATTACAAAAAAGAAAAAAAAAAGGAAAAAGTATATAACGTTTCTACAGCAGAGAGTTATACTGACTCTTTCTTTTGTTACACACACACACATAATAAAAACTCTTGAAAAAGAAAAAAAAATTAATGGAAAAAATTAAATGTGAATTAGACTTGAGTACGCTTAGTTAATGTTTGTGTGTAAAGGACATTAATTGTTAAACAGGTGGGTGAGAAAATAATACAAAGTTGCACCAACACATAAACACACATCCATAAAATTAAAAACAAATCTATAGCATACATTTAGGTGTGCTTCCTTGGAAAAACTTAAGAATTCAAAAGACAATTTACTTTGTCATTTACAGATCCTCTTCATTTCGCACAAAGATTTTATTCTGTTTTGCTTTTTTCTCACTTAAACAATGACAATTTACTTGTCCCTTACGTTTTTTTTACGTTTTAGTGATAAATACTGTATGTGCTTAAGTGTTAACTGAGTTTTGTCATAGACTAAAGAAATAATGAGAACGAAATTGTCATTAGCTGCAATTTTCTAGGCGTTAGATATACTAAGGACCTTTCATATATTTTCCATTTAATTTTTCTTTTTGTTCTGCTAAATATCCCTGTTACCACCATCAACATCTTGGCTGTTTTCTTTGGCATGAACAATAAGTTTGTGTGTATTTAATTCATATCTAAGCTGACAATGAAATAGTTAAGCGTAATTATCAAGGCGGCAAATGAATGCATTAAATATTAATTTCCATTTTTTTTTCTTTAGCTTTTTCTTGTTTTGCTCATGCCCCATATTGTATTTTACTTTCATTTTGTTACACTTCTTGTTGGCACTAACAATTGTCGCCACAGTTGGAGCATGAGATAAGATTTTGCACAGATTGTGTTAGTATATGGGAGTATTAAAAAGTCGAAGCCAATGACAATGCAAAGTTATAAATAATTAATTTTATATAATGAAATTTAAATTTTTTAATAAAATTTCTAATGAAAAGGTAAGGAAGGCATTGCTTTAACAAGAAAAAAATTAATTAAAAAACAAGTGTTGTAACAAAAAAATGGAATTTATTTTTACTTTTGATATAAATTAAAAGAAATTAAGAAGAGATTTGCAATGCAATAGAACTAATTGAATTTTTGAGCAAAGTTAGAAATAGCATCGAACATTATTTGACTTAAACTAAAGCTACACACTTAAAAAGGAAGTTGAGTTTTTTTGTAAAAAAAATGTTCGTTATTCGTTTTTTCCACCAGTAATAAACAAATAGAAGGCTTTAGCTTTAATATTCTCTCTTTGTTATTTAAAACTACTATAAATATTTCTGTGTTTGCCCTTGCAATTTAATCTTCTAGAGTTGAATGACCAGTTCACTCTTTCTTACCATAAAATTACCCGAGGCGGAGGGTATCTTTTCTGCACTACTTCAACAAGACAAAGACCAAATCGTCCCCTAATTGTCTTGGTCCTTTGAATTCCCTGAGATGTAACTTGAGATGTTTATTTACTAAAATCATTTAAAATCATTCAAGTGTGCCCATAAGATTATAAACCAATATTTGCCACATCATTTAATTTGAGACCTTCACTATGTTATATACATATACCGTGGGGGCAATAGTTGGAAGCGTGGCACAAACGGAAACAGCTTGTCCGGTTAAAAATGGGATATCCTCTTGCCTTGAGCGCAGGGCTATATGTTCGGCATTAGTGAGTGCAAAGGCCATGAGAGTGGTTTTTGAAAGAAAGCAGTGCTCTCATCAATTCCAAAGATGCTCCTTGTCAACGAGCTTCTTAAAAAAGTAAAAGGCAGAACTACAGCCATAATCGTTTGCGAATGTAATGCTGGGCAGGTCATGAGGACTTACGCAAAATCTTTTGCATTTAGTTCATACTGCAGTGGCTAGACATATCCTACCTAATGAGATACTCGCGTGGTAAGCTGCACTGAAATGCAAATTAACCGCAGGTGCCTGCAGAGTGAGCAGAGACTTGTAGGAATGTGCACAACTGATGCTTAACTCAACACTCCAAGGGAAACGCTAGATGCAATCTTTGATGTGAGGGCAATCAATCTGAGCGCAGGGGTTGTTGGAAATGAATTTTTGATGCAATTGCGGTCAACGGCTATCAGGTATAATTCGGTCATGGCAAGATTATTTGAGAGAAAAATTAGAAAACAACTACATTGTATCGAAACTGAAATATATTGGATGGCCGAATGTGACTAAAGCGATACATAGCGCTACCTAGCCGGTCTTCGTGCAGACTAATCGATCTACAACTTCTTTGGATGTAAGATGCAGGGGAAGGTGGGTAAAATTCAGAGCTGGGGTCTTTTGTTGAGAAACAAGGTACCAGGGAAGAAGCAGTGCTTTTAGGCAGAGACTCTGACTACCAAATCAAACACTGGTTTTGTCTTGTGTTTCTAAATGAGAATTCTCAAGTCAACGTGTTTTTTGATAGTCAGGCGGCAATCAAGGCAACTTTCGCCATTTTCACCTGGAAAGAGTTGATTGGTTAACTGCATGCCGTGAGACAGATGCATATTTACTGGGTTTGTGGACAAAGGGTCAAGCGTTAATTGAAATGGGATGGTTGATAAACTGGCAAAGAAAGAAGTATATTTTCGTATGGCAAGGACAATGAATGAACCAATGCCAATCATTCTTGTTGTATAATTAGGGTATAAATTTTACTATGATGGTCTGAGCAATGTTAGCCTGGGTTAATACCACATATGTGAAAATCTTATTACTCTGGAGTAACGAGGATCCTTTTATCCTTTCGAGGGAGCGATCGAAAACTTCTTGCGATAAGAAAATGAGTAATGACTATTTAGAGATAAATGCAGGAGCTGCAGTGTATCGGGCCATAGATAGACTACTGAAATGGCAATAATCTGAGGTTACTAGGTCGAAATTAATATCAAATAAGTTCAACTGGAGTTGCTGGAGGGTCTATGTTTGTGGCAGCAAGTTGACTTCACCTACCTGACCTTGTTTTCATTTAGGAGCTGGACGACCTCTTCCTGTACTTTCCAAAGGGTTTT